>CM068352.1:1328131-1780631 GCA_034769755.1 Odontamblyopus lacepedii | reverse complement strand
GTACGGCGGGCGAGGCCGTGCGTACGATCTAGGACCGGTAATGGGCCAGTTATTCGGGGTGTAAGGAAAGTCGGGGTGTTGCCTTTAAGTCTCCCGATATATCCCGATACTAAAACAACAGACGGTATAATTAGATTTATCCATAATTACTTCTAATAAACGACAATTACATCTACACTTTCACGAGAACAGAATTGTATTATGAGAACGGTGAATGTAAGTAATAAAAATAATTAAAAATTTACCATGAATTTTTACATATCTAATGACAAGCAATGATTATTATGTAATTATTGTATGTAATTGAGGTTAGGCTGAAATATAGTTATCACACTGCGAAAAAGGCCTATCAAAAAATAAGAAAAAAATACAAATTTTGAGGTAAAAATGCCCTATTTTAAGTGAAATTTTCTGCCAGTGCAGTAAGAAATTTTCACTTACCAAGTTTTCTGAAAACAAGATGAAATACGAATGTTGTTCTGAGCAGAAAACACGAGTTTCAAGTATTTATGGACAGATTTTTCCCCTTATTGGTTTGAGAAGGAAGTTAAAGAGGCTTAACCTGGACTGAGTTAATATAAAAAGTGCTTAGAATAAGTTGTAATATCGAGATAAGATAAATCAGGATGAATATCTTGAAACAAGTAAAAAAAAATCTCATCTTATTAAGTAAAAAAAATCTTAAAATTGATCTTTTAAGATGAATCTGCTTAATTCAAGTCAGTTTAACTATGCTAGAAAATCCTTTTTTGTAGTGTATAATTATAGTTAAAGGTGCACTGCGCAACTCCTGCTAGTCTCCATGGAGATATTACGGGTGTTTATATTCCTCAAAAATACAGTAATTCCTTCTGTGAATATGGGCGCCTCTCCACAGATCTGAACTGTAATGCAGAGTCGTGCTGTAACCTGCTGGTCTCTCTTGTGATCAACAGGTTTAATCTAAGCTGTGGAACATTCTAGTTAAAGCAGTGACATTTCCATGGAGATAAGCAGGTGGCGGACACTCCACTAGAAATGTTACGCGGTGCATCTTTAAGATTTTGGCCGGACATGGGCAGCAGATGTAACGTATAACGTGGTCTAGACATTGCACAATAGTGTTGATTATTTATCGATTATAAACACCAAATAAATTAAAACTCCTTTATTTTGGATGGAATTTTCAGTGTTAATGTCATTTGTGACTTTTATCCTGCATGAAAACAAAATTGTTCCACTGTGTGACGTCACAGGAAGTGCTCCACTGTGTTTTTAAACTCCATATACAGCTTCACTACAATCATTTGGATAATTGCAGTCCTGGAATTGACAAACCATTTCATGACATCACAAGGTGGAACAGAGCATTTTGAGCTTTGGAGATGTAGATATACTAATAATAAAGGTTTACTTAAACATCTGTGAGTGACAGAAAACACAATTCCAGGTCTGTTTTTGAGGAGGTAACAACTTTCTAACAAGGCTTAAACATCACAAGAGTCAACTTAACACAACATGGGACCTTGAAGTGCTCGCGCAAAGAGAAAAATATGACTTCAAATACACATTTCTTATCATTCTTATTCCATTTGGCAATAATAAACCAGCCAAATTCTGCAGGTGTAATGAAAATAAACCTGAACCCATGTTTGGAACATTTAGGACACTGGGTTCTGTTTCCTGAGGCAGTGAGAACACTGTGTGCTTCTGTTTCATGCGCCTCATTCATTTTCATCCAAATTAGCATCCAACATATTAAATAATGTGCTCCTTTCACAGCACAACACATCCTGGAAACATGATGCTAAACTCTGTCAGTGATGGTCCTTCACATCTCAGCTACATCTGTTCAGAGGAGCTCGTTGGGACCACTTCTGTGTTCAGATCATCGAAAGTATTTAAGACGGGATATTTTTAACATTAGTAAGTCACTCTAGAAAGTTTCGTACACCTATTTTAATACTTATTCCTAAATCATGCAAAACTGACTCTCACAAGAACAGAATTGTATTATGAGAACGGTGAATGTAAGTAATAAATATAATTAAAAATTGACCATGAATTTTTACATATCTAATGATAAGCAATGATTATTATGTAATTATTGTATGTAATTGAGGTTAGGCTGAAATATAGTTATCACACTGCGAAAAAGGCCTATCAAAAAATAAGAAAAAAATACAAATTTTGAGGTAAAAATGCCCTATTTTAAGTGAAATTTTCTGCCAGTGCAGTAAGAAATTTTCACTTACCAAGTTTTCTTAAAACAAGACGAAATACGAATGTTGTTCTGAGCAGAAAACACGAGTTTCAAGTATTTATGGCAAGATTTTTCACCTTATTGGTTTGAGAAGGAAGTTAAAGAGGCTGAACCTGGACTGAGTTAATATAAAAAGTGCTTAGAATAAGTTGTAATATCGAGATAAGATAAATCAGGATGAAATATCTTGAAACAAGTATAAAATAATCTCATCTTGTGAGCTTCATGTTGAGTTATAATGTCGTCACCTCATTAAAACATACCTGGAGTTGTGTTCTGTTGTGTTGAGTTTTCTGTTTGAGAGAAGAGCTAAGCCAAAAAAAGCAGGATTTGTGTGTTAAAAATGTGAAAGAAACGAAACACAACTCCAGGTCTGTGTGTGATGGGGAAACAGAGATCAAGAAATAGCAGAAAATGAATTAAATTAATGAATAACCTGGAGTGTATAGTAGTATTTCGTGTTGTGTTGTCAAAGATGAAAGTGCCACAGGTTTTCTGGATCCAGCTGCATGAGTCCATGGAAGAAGAATGTGACATCATTTAGGAACATTCTACATGGAGATAGATGCTGTAAGATTAATGCCATACTATGGAATATTGCTGGGTTTACATCACAATATTCTATAGGCCAATAATATCATTTAATACAGATGAGGAGCAGCTAAAATAAATATTGTTTTTACATGATCAGGTTCAACATGTGTGAGTTTACCTTTTGGAGATTTCATACCAAAGTGGGAAAACTGTGGCTTTAAGTTTTCTATTTTTAATATGAAATGTATGGATATTACTACAACAGAAACAGTGCCTATCAGATTAAAAAGAAGTTCATGTGCAGCATGTAAAGTGTTGAGTAATAATGGTAAATGAATGTGGTTGAGCTAAAATCATATGTAGGTTACAAAAAAAAGAAAATGGTTACCTGAAAACACACAGATCAGTCCACTACTGTACAAGGCAGAGTACTTTAAAGCTTAAAATACTGAAATTTATCTTTTCAACTTCACTGAATGACTTTATTTTGAGAATCTGAAAACTTGAAGTGGAGAATTTCTACTCGGAGAGGTCAAAAATCCCATTAATGTTTTACAGCTCTCACTTTGTTGCAGGTTCCCAGATGTGCCATTACTTTGGTTGCACACCTCCACCTCTCCCTCCTTTTCTCGCTCTTTCTTCTCCCTATTTCCACACACACACATATTTGGTGGCTGCACACTGAGCACCCCTGTGTCTCCTGTAGGTCAGTCCAGCTGTGAGGAGATATTGCCTCTTCCAGGGAGTCCTTGCTCAAGGATATTACAGTTCCACATGACACACTTGAGCGCTGCATCTGCCTGAGATCTTACACCTCATGTACAGTGTTATTGTGATGTATAGAGCCATTGTTTACACTCTCTTACCTGTGTCTTCATGGCGGCTTTTTGATAAATAAGTCTATTTCTCGGTTTATTGGGTGGAGACAGTACATATAACCTTGAACACTGGTACAGTGACACTCAGATAAGGACACGGGCGACAAAACTCCTATTTGGTACAGACTGAAAATGTGTGACATGAAAAATAAAAATGTGTCTTCAGTTCGATGTAACATAGTCATAACATAATCAGAAGTGTGGAAATTATTATTTTTTGCATAATATTGGCAAATTAGAGGCACCTTAAAAAGAACGGTTAGCATTGGTATCAAAATGCATTTATTGTTAAGGTACTTTTTTAGGGAAAATAAGTGTTGTCCTAAGGAGTCCTCGAGTTGTACAGAGGCAGGAGACTCTGGATGTCTGAGGACCCAGTGAACTTGAATATTCAACACTTCACGTTAGTATTGGTTATTCAAGCCTGACTATGCTCACAAAAGGAGGTTTGGTTTGAATAGGAGCTAAGAAGAACAGCATAAAGACGAGCTGGTTGAGACAAAATGAGAAGAGCACAGTATGGAGCTTCTGAGAGACGAGATGACCAAAGAAACGGCTGATGTTAAAGAAGGACAAATTCTGTAATAGTTGGATGATGCCGGAGCTAAACACGGAGTCTCCATAATGAACTGGGGGTGTCCTTGCTAAGCCTGTGCAGGGGACGCAAAACTCCACAACAGATACCGGTTTAAAAAGCATCCGATTCTATCAGACTTTGGACATGAAACAAATACTGTAGGAGAAAGTACACAGCAACAACGAATGATTTATTGACTTTGGTGGAATATATGAGCTCACAAATGTTCCCAAGTGTAATATGGGTGTATATTTTTAGTCAATTGCCATCAGAGTTGAAAAAACAAGCATGTTCACAAAGTCCGGGTGGTGTTTAGTTAAAGTCGGTGCATTAACGGAACATCAGAAACTAAAAGTTGTTCTGAAAAAGTTGCACCACACACAGCTGGCGCATAACTCATATTATATAAACAGCATCAGCTTTAGGCAGATGGCAGTCATTTGCTCAGACTTTGATAATGGAAAATCACAGTTTTAAATAGGACAGCAAAATGTCAGTATAAAATGTCAGTGTCGCCACATATTTGGACACTGGACACACGAGGCCAAACAAAACTTTCACCAGGACACGTGACTTTTCCCCTTGTCGTGCTCTCGGTTGTGCTCACTCCATTTTGTTATTTGTTTGTCACTGCATTGTCTAACTGTTCTGGTGGAGGGTCCTTCAGAGGCTTTTCTCCATGGATCTGTTTTTATTTTGTCTGGAATGTTTTACACTATGGCATTAAACCTTTCCATCATCACGGAGACCAAACCAGACCAAGTTGTGGGTTAGATCTGCGGAGAAACAACCTCACTCAGAGTCAGAATGTTTTTCTAGGTCGTCTTGAGCTCTAAAACCACCTGTAATTAGATAAATGTGAGTGTGAAACTTTCCAGACAAAGCGATAACATTTCTCCTCCACCAGAAAAGTTACACAATGCACCACTGAATTAAAGTCTGGCCCCCTAATAAGACATGTCAAGTCAAACTGAATGATGAAAGAGCAGTGCATGAGGAAAGACATGTGTAACAGTCACGACTTGTAGGAGGTTAGAGAAGGTACAGGTCAACAAACAGGAGTGGGGTCTTTACGGAAATGGATTTTTGACTTTGTTCATAAGGAAATGCTCTAGAGCACAGGTGTCAAACATGCGGCCCGGGGGCCAGATCCGGCCGTCCAAGACCTTTAATCTGGCCCTCGGCTGATTTTCTATTAAGATATAAAAAATGTTCTATTAAGATATTAAAAATTTCTGGTAATTTTCTGTGCAGCTTAGCATAGCAGCGTCTCCAGTGCTTCTGTGCGTGGCGCCTCCACCAGACAAATGAAGACCTGCCTCTTTCCAAACGCTCTTAAACGACGATCGTTTTGACTGTTGACCGTGACCCTCATCAGCAAAGTGTCAAAAAATGAGAAAAGCAGATGCTGAGTTCAGGATTTCCCAAGAAAAATAGTCTAATTCTTATTTGTTGACAGAGGTGAATGGGAAATCTGTGCTCAGTGTGTTTGGAACAAGTGGCGTTGCTCGAGGAATATAATCTTAAACACCACTACGAGACACGGAGAAAAATACAATAACTTGAACAGAGAATTGAGAAGACAGAAGATAAACGAATTATTACTGAAACTGAAGAAACAGCGTCTGTTTTCACCCAGGGGCCAAGAGGCTACTGATGCTGCTGTGAAAACAACCTGACCTAGCATATTATAATATTTTGTAAAATGAATTCAAATAAAAAAGATTTCTGTAATAGATTTGCATTTCTCTGCACAACTATTTGGACTTATTGCTATTTTTAGGGTATATATGCCATTACTTTTCTGATCCGGCCCCTTTGGGATCAAAGTTGGTTGTATACGGCCCCCGGACCAAAATGAGTTTGACACCCCTGATCTAGAGGAAAAGCATCACTGTCCTCGTGTTAGATGTTTGGTCATAGTAACTCATGTTGTGATTGAATCTTATGAAACAAAGGTTTGTTTTAGGAGAAGAAACTATAGACTCTGAAATTTGTATTGCATGATGTGCAGGCAATTACAGTTTTCTTTTCAGTCACTTTCAATCGATTGTTTGAAATCCAGAGCAATTGATGTTCTTCCAATATTTTTGGACTGATGTGAAAGGCAGAGTGTGAACTTTTCTACAAACTCACCCACACCACTTACCACACACTTTGACAAAACTTTACAGAGATGATCTGTAGCCATAGCCTGTCTCCTCCCTGCTTCCAGAGGGAGTGATTGACAGGTGGATCAACCAATCAGAGAGAAGTCTGCTCAGTTTGCGTCATTGTTGTTTTGTTCTGAATGTTACAAGAAGGATTTTCAAGAGGATATGACTTCCACATTCGGTTGGACCATCTGAAGTGGTTCGGTCATGCAAAGCAATCCAGATTCCATGGCGACGGGCAGGTCAAGTTCCTCTTTTAGGCTGTGTTTAAAGTTTGGAGACGTAAGCCTGCTGCCAATAAGAATACTGGGGTTTTAGTGAAGGGGACAGAAAATGAAAAGCCTCCTTGTTTTTTTTTGGCTCAAATCAAACCAAAGCAATTGACAGCTCTGAAATAAATGTTGACAAGCTAATACATTCAGAAAGTTGAATCTTCCCATGTCACAGTGAAGTAAAAATGATGGGCACATTAGTAGCGTCTCTGAACCTCTAAATAATCACAAAGTACTAATCTGCACCATTTATTCTGATTGAAATAGGCCTTACCAACCCCTGCGGCCGCCCCTGTGAGCTCCGTGTGTCAGATTGACTCCACGCGGCGCTCAAGCTGTTTGAATACACAGCTTATTTCTATATCCACACTGTACACAGCCTCCAGCCCGAGCAGCCATGTCACTCAGCTCTATAGGGATCCTGTGTCTATTATTAGGGCCCTACGAAGCCTCCTATGCCCTACGCCGGGCTCCTCGTGCCCTGTGTCGTCAGCGTGAGGCAGGGAGCTAAAAGACACTTGTTGTTGGAGGGCTTTCGGAGAGACATCAAGTGGCGGGTGAGAGTTGAATCCACCTTCCGGAAGAGGCCGTGGGCTCCGGCATCTCATCCGTTTTGTATTATTTGACATAAGGCTGCTTCTCTGGAAATATCAGAATGTTATCGCTCTGTATTTTTCTCATACAGATTGATGTCAGTCTTGTCCCCACATCCTCTGTTGTATTTCGAGCCAAACAAGATCGTCCAGTCAGATTTGTTTTTGCTCAGTGATGCTTGAGAAACAAAGGAGCTCATTGGTCATCTAACATTTACAAACAAAACGGTGTTTCTCTCCTCTCAGACTAACAGTTTAGTGTTTTTCTCATTGATTCTGCAGAAATCCATTGTGTTTTTTCAGTCCTTTATGATTTTTTTTTTCTTTTTTCCTAATAAGCAGTCGTTTTTATATGGACAGGTTATGCATGCCCCTGATTGGCTAATCCACCCGTCAATCACGCCCATCTGAACGGGGAGATTCACCGGTGACCGTTTCGTAAAGTGTGTCTTCTGGCTCTCATGCGATGGGGTTGCAAAGCCATTTTAGAGCCTCCCAGAGAATTAGTGCATTGATGACTTGAATATTTTACACAAATCAAACTACTTTTATTCATATTTTAATGCCAAAACATATATTTTCCATTTAAATTAACAGGATTCCCGCTTAAGTATGTGGAGTAAACCAAAATGTAATGAAACGAGGGAATGTGAAGTAGCACAGGCTTTGTATTCAGCTCTTTTGTTGGCAATAATTCAGATGGCGCCCCCTGCTGCCTGCTTATGAAGCCAAGGCCCCTCAGTAGAATTCTGAACTTGATGCATATTTTGTGTGCAGGAGGCCTGAGCATCCTCCCCCAGAAAAATGTATAGATAATAAATGGAATTTCTTTTAATCTGGGGTATTTTAGATCACAAATGCATCTTCTGTCATTTGTTATACATGCTGCATATCACTTGTGTAAAAAAATCCTGTCACTCGTACAAAAGCCTGAAAATTTTGTGACGTCTCCTGGTCTTGCATTTATTGTACGATTCAACCGAAGTGTACAGAGAAAAGCACTGTGTCTGGCTGAGATAATTGCAACTAGTAAATCTACAGACTTGAATAAGAGGCAGATTTACAAGAAATGAAGAGTGAGTAAAAGATTTGTGGGCACGGAACATTTTCTCCAGTCTATGTAATGATCTATGGAAATGCCAGGCTTTCCGAAAGCTGCACCCGATGGCATGGATGACCTTTTCTTTATAAAAGTTTAACAAATATCTTAATGGCAGCACAACAGCGTTGACCCATCAATACAGAGACAACTGGGACTGGAGGAGGTGCTGCCATCCCCTGATCATAAAGCTCGACTTAGGTTACAATAAAAAACGCAATACTTTTTCTCAGTAGCTCAGTAGGGCCGGGCCTGGTTAGTACTTGGATGGGAGACCACTGAGAATTCCAGGTGCCACAGTGGCGCCAGTGGCAAAAAAATAGTTTCCTTAGGCAAGACACATCACCCACATTGCCTAGTATGAAAGTGGTGTGTGCGTGAGTGTTGGTGGTGGTCGGAGGGGCCGATGGTGCAGATTGGAGCCTCGCTTCCGTCAGTCTGCCCCAGGGCAGCTGTGGCTACAATAGTAGTTTACACCACCGGGTCTGGAGTGAATGAATAATGCTCTGTAAAGCGTCTTTGAGTGTCCAGAAAAGCGCTGTATAAAACTGATGCATTATTATTATTATTTATGAACAAAATGTATATGTATTTACTGATGAATCTTGCCTAAGTAATTATTGCACTTTCTGTAAAACCTATAAAGTTCATTTCACTTCTCAAATATCACTGTGTTTTTCTGCTATATGATATATTTAACTGAAATTGCTGATCCGAACAACCAATGATTTATAAAGGAAAATCTTGAAAATGATCAGGGTGTCCAAACTTTTTCACATGACTGTATGTAGTATCCTCTGGTCGTCTGTATGTCTCTAGAATTGACATTGAGAGAATTAATGCCATAAAAAAGTGTACAGTTTGCATAGTTTGGAAAAGCAAGCAGATTATATATATTCTTATTCTTTAAACTGTACAGATTTTCAGTTTACATGTTTCTGGATCTCGATCTCCGCCCTGATCCAACAATGTTGCTCTCTGTGACTTTGAGCTTAGCGTTGTCCCAATCCAATTATTAATAGTCATGAGTCTTCTGCATTGATTATACTTTAGATTCTTATGTACAGAATTGTATTTGACTCGTACCTTGACACTTTCGGCTGCATTCTCCTGCCTTCCTCAGAGCACAGTTACATCATGTGACACTTCAGACCTCTGCACAGACCTCTATTAGTTTCATAAAAAAAGGTCTGTACATAAGAAAGTACATAAGACAATATTTGTGCATTTTTGTATTTAAACCATATGTTTCTCTGTTCCCTTTGCTATCCACTCCAACACCTTGATGCTGTCATTTACACTTATGCTGTTCTATTTGCTGCTTGGATATCTCCTTTTCTGCTGGGTATAAGTGGCTATATGGCTCTAAATGACGGAGAGAGAGCTCAGGCGATGGGATCTTGTGGGAGGAACATCAAATCAACACTGTAAAGGGTTTAAAGCTGCAGGCTGGACTTGTTAAGGATTCAGTCTCACTCTTCAAGGTCAGAGAAAGAGAAGAATGGTTCACATCTATCTCCATTTCAGCCACTTGCACCAATAAGCGAGCTGCGTATACGGCACACGGTACGAACTCCATCTCCATTTGTTTGAAAGGGGAAATGCTATTCACAATGTATGATATGTGTGGGAATAGAGGAGCACAGCAACCTGAAAACAAATTTGGCATCCTTCAAACCCGATAAACATAGCCTGGAGGTGAGTTACCAGTCTTCCATGTAGCCCAGTACTTTCTTAAATATATATTAAAACAAAAAAATCGACAGACAATCCAATTAAATATGTATCAAGTCTCCTTTGGGCTTCTATTTTTGAAGTCATGGGCTGCTTCTTTTAGATTGCCTTGCAGAAGGGGCACCTCTTACGCCAAAAAATAGGGGATTTTTAGCTTTTTCGGTTTTGACAGATCCAATAATGACCAAAATACAGGCAGTTCATGTTTTAAAACCATTAGTGATGCATCATTGACACATAACACTTAATTATATTCAGGGGTGCACATAACTTTTTCAGTGAGTTACTCAGGTGAGTACCAGGAGATGGAGTTTGGTACTCACTCATTATGTAGCGAGGTCTTAAAAAGTGCCATCTTCCTCACTGTCCTCCATGTCGCCCCCACTGTCCTCCATGTCGCCCCCACTGTCCTCCTCTGTTTCGCCCCCACTCTCCACTGCTTCCGCTCCCTGCATGGTAGATGATGAAGATGCTGCAGATGCACCTCTTTGTCTTTGGTTGAGCCATCTGCTAAGTGGGCGACTGGACAGTTCTTCTCGGCTAGCTTGTTTATTAGCAATGGCTTGCACCACATTCGTATGCTCTTTGCTCTTTTCGTGCTTGTCAAATAAAGGATGGTTGAAATTCTTTGAACCTTTATAAAACGCACCTGTTTTATCTGCTAGGTGTGGATGTGAGCGGCAAAGCTTACACCACATTTCAGTGCGTTCATCGTTAGCTTCAAGCCACTGCACATCTTGAAGCCACTTTTCCGAAAAAAGTCTTTTCTTCGGCTCTGGCTCCGGTTGGTGTTTCTTTGTAGGCGGGGAAACGCCAAAGAAGCTGCTTAATGTCTGTTGTTTTTTAGACATCTTTGACAGTAGTTGGACTTGGACATGTGTAAGATTGATATGACACGATCGGTCAAGTCAAGTGGGCTACGCAAAGGCGCTCAGTAACTGAAGTGGCATTACGCATTCGTTATTTTTTGCTGCGCATGCGTACCAGCGTACCAGTTATGTGCACCCCTGATTATATTCTTTTTAGGCTTAATTTGGGGCTCATTTTCAAGTTTTGGATGCTTGTTGCTCTCTAAAAATCTGGCAACCCTGATATCGGAGTAATTTTGAATTGAATTTTGACGTTTCTTGACGCAGTAGTTCCTTCTAGGCTCAATATGTAGTGATAATGATCTATTGTACAGTAAACCCCTAACACATTTCAGTGTGATATATGTCCAGTCTACGCCATGCACGTCACAGCTCCTCTGAGAATTAATCAAATGTATGCAAGATTTAGATTGAGAAAGCAAGAAAAATACAAATGCAATCTATGATACAAATGGCTTTATGAAATATTAAAGTCAAAAATTCATGGAGAATTTACAGAGACAAGTATTGGGAGTAGTAATGGGAGCGGTGGTTTTACCTTTAGTTAAATAGAGATCGGCAATTCCAGGTCTGAAATCATCCAAATGATTCTAGTGAAGGTTTAAAAACACAGTGGAGCACTTCCTGTATTACCGTATGACATCACAAGGTGTTTTCTGTGTGTGAGAAGAACTCGGCTTGAGGGTTTGTGTTCAACACGTGTGAATGAAACAAAAACGAGACTCCAGGCATGTTTTTGCTGAGGAAACTACATTATAACAGATTAGAAAGTGGCGTCATTTAGGCGCTTTAATGATTATAAAAACGCATGAAAATAGAACGAAAAATAATCGGTTCTTTTGAAAAAAAATTCGACCCAACTCTTTCAATGCCACATCACAACTGGGGAGGTCACCGAGGAAGCCGAGGTCGGACCGCGGACGTGAAGAGCAGCGCGAATAAAAGCAATTTACATCACTTGGTCCACTGAGCTTTGCAACTCCTTTCATTTAGCCTCCATCTCCACCACCACCTCATCCTCCCCTCCGCCCCATCACCCCATCCCTGCAGCGACGGGCCCGCCACACCACGCGCCTCCTCTCCAAATGGAAAAGCGGCTCGCAGGCCAATGGGAAGAAAGAGCAAATGGAACAGCGTTAAGTCATCCTCATTCCAGTCTCACTGCTCTCTCGCTCCCTGCAGACTCCCGGAGCTGCACTGTTCCTATTTATTAACCGTTTTGCCAGGCCGGGGGCTTTGAAGCATTTGTTTTCATGTGCCGTTTGTCGCGAAAGGGTTAATGCTTTTTTATTCATACAGGTCCTGGGGGATAGTTTGGAATTGAAAGTTCACACCAGGTTTCGATTGTAAGAATTTTTTTATCATTGCTCTGTTACAAATGATTGTTTTATGGATAAAAAGCTCCTCTGGTACATGTGCAGCCCCACCAAACCTGTGCAGGGGAACTTATATTAATACATGATAATAAAGGCTGTAGAGGTTCACTCTTTATCAATAGTGTATCATTATTTCAATAGAAGGGCCCATATTGCGCTACTTTCTGATCTGTTATAATGTTGTTTCCTCATCGCAAACGTACATTGTTGAGTGGTCTTTTATTCACAACAATCCTGCATTTTTAAGACGAGTCCTTCTCTCAAATGGAAAATACTCTGTTCCGCCTCGTGATGTCATCTGCTAAACAGGAAGTGCTCCAATGTGTTTGTAAATTCCATCTTAACTAGAATCATTTGGATAATTTCAGCTCTGGACTCGCCAAATCTCCACTGAATAAAATATAAAAGTTCGCTCAGTGTTTCCCGCAGAACTTTATATTTAGGACGGCCCCTTTGACAGCAATTGCACCCCCCCGTCTACTTAAAAAATAAAATAAAAAACTGCATCCCTGCTTGCACAGACAGTGAGGCCGCATTGCGATGAGATTGAATAGCGGCATCTGTTGGTTAAATATGTTACTGCGTCATCTGTCATCTGCTGTGCTACAGGGGCCGCCGTACTTTCGATGTTGGGACCATCTTGACTAATACATTTTCTGCAGGAAACACTGGTAGCTGTTAAAGGTGCATTGTGCAACTTTTCTGGTGGCGTGTGCATCACCTGTTTGGTTCTATGGCTCTGGCATTGCTGTTTTTATCGCTCCAAAATACCAAAAAAAAAGCAGCCACTCTGACTGTGAGCGGGGTCGCCTCAGCACAGATGCGACCTGTAACTTGGTCTGGTTTGGTTTCCATGGAGATAGAAAGGTTTAATGCCATACTGTGAAACATTCCAGGCAAAGCGGTAACATCTACATGGGGAAAAGCATTTGACGGACCAGAAAAGTTACTCAATGTACCTTTAACTTGTAACTGGCCCCTTCATGGCATCACAATGTGGAACTGAACATTGTGAGCTCAGATTAATAGTAAAAGATTAACTCCAGGTATGTTTTTGAGGAGCAAAACATAATAACATGCCTTACAGCTCTCAAGAGTCAGTTTTGCATAATATGGGAGCTCTAATAATGGATTTCATGTTCTCCAGTGTAGCATATTACCGTTTTTTTCAGCAGCAGCAGCACCCCGCATCTCTCCTCTGACTCTCTGTAACTTGGCAACACTGAAACATCCCAGGAAAAGCAATAAGATGTCCTCAGAGACCCTACCTGGGAGAACCTATAGTTCACCTTTATCTGTGTAATCCCTCAGACATGCAGGTCCATTCCATAGCAAAAGAAAATTCAATTCAGTGAACTGGACAAAGGTTTTACAGTGAAGACATTTCACAGCTCATCCGAGTGGCTTCTTCTGGTGGACAAGAGAGGAGACAATTACACTGAATCAGCCTCTTCTGTTTGTATACCGTTTCTATTATTAGGTCTGTTTAACCTTTGGGCTCACAAAAACGTAATTATGTTTGGTTGGATAACAAGTGAAGTAATGCATTAATTTTGCAGGTTATTGACCTCATTCTCTGCAAATCCACAGTCTCCACAGTGAATTAGGATTAATAATGCAGAGTAAAACAGAAACAAGCTGTGTCCTGTTTTTTTTCGTTCTTTTTAATAATTACCTCAGACTGTATAAAGAAGTGAAGTCACCTGCAGTGATCCAAATGAAGCTCGCCAAGGCCAGCAGTCATATGGGCGAATTTGGAGTGGAATATTAGGAATTCCAACCACGAGTATCATCACAACCAAAGACCCAATCCCACTGTTTCCTGCACCATTTTACCGTACAGTTAGAGCAGCCGCCTTGACAACAACTACCCCTCAACTTAACTAAGTCCCTCCAAACCCTCCAAACCGTGTGAATCCTCGCAAAACTACGATCGTTGCACCCTGGTCCTCACTTTTGGAATCTCGCCCCACCTCCGTTCCTCACTTTCGCCAGGACAGTATCTCCGCCACCACGTTCCCATCCACCATCTTGACTGACCAGTTTTCTGCAGGAAACACTGAATCCTTTTCTCGCGCACAAAGCTGCTGGTTTGGCAGGGAGTGGGCGCTGAGCAACGCCGTAAATCAAACTGGTTGGTAAAGCTCGCAGGGAAAGATTTGACTCTTATTAATGTCAGTATCTTGGTTTATGGACAAAACTGCTCAATAAAACCCACCAGGATCATGTAGAGATGGTTAATACGAACCTTTTAACACCAAAATGACAAGGCTACAACAGCAATTAGGGAGAGAGAGTTTTTTTTCATTATAAAGTGAATTGGTGCAACAGTGGATAGAGCCAGGAGCACGACCATGCTCACTTCCTGTTTGTTACACATCTTCAAGCAAGTTAAGTTTGTCTGTTCATTTATACAGTTTATGATAATATAATAACACTTTTAGTTTCCATCCTACACCATTACCTTACTGGATTAAAACTGTGTTCTCTAAACTCTTAAAATCTACACTTTTCTTTGATTCCTTGTGTGGGTGGGAGTGTTGAGGCGGTGATGACGAGTGAAAGGTGAAAGGTTACTGGCTCTGAGGTGAATGGAGCTGATGGGGTCACACTGGACAGCTGTTCCCCATTTCTATTCTGGCTCTGCATTGTCCACAGCAGTTTTGCCCAGACAAAACTGTCCACTGCACAACTGTGACACACAATGCCTGAAAACCTAAACTGAATGGACTTTTTAACTCTACAAAACGTGTACAGCTGTGCACAGTGGTGATATTTGGCATTCAAGAGGCTATAGTTTCTTGTATAACTATGGATTATATTCATGTGCAGGAATTGCAGTCAGGGAGTTTGAACAAATGTTAGGCAGAAAAAAACACACATGCATACTGTATACACCCTTATATTATAGAATATTTGACTATGCATAATATATGTACCCACAAGGCTACTGGGCTCTTCTGAAAATACATTTTGGAGAGCTTCACAAGCACATTTTAGAAATCTGAAATCAATTGACAAGGATATAATTTATGGAGTCTCTCAGTCAATAATCCTACGTGGAATGAGATGTTCTAGTTGGAGCTGTACAATAGTTCTTCTTGTAGCTTTGGTCTCTTGGCATAACACCAGGATTTAATGATTTTCTTCATTTTATCTCCTTCAGAGGCGAGTCTTCATATGCCTGATTTAGTTGGCATAACAACCAAATTTTCAGAGGATATAATGTTTTATTCTAAAGTATTAATTGCCATGAGAACTGTCCTAATCATGCACGATGCTGAAACCCACTGATGTGTCTGTAGTTAGATTCAGACTCAGATTCATGTAGAATGTGTGAGGATATAAACAAAAAACCTCTTGAGAAGCTGGTGCACTCGTACCACAATGATATATATTTATATACTTACTGGCGGTAATGTGAACCCAGCTCCTGCTCTGGTCAAACAGGGACCGGACAGTCCTTAGCAAAGGGCCCCGGACCCCACACTCCCGGACCCAAAGAAATATCTAATATAATAATACAAAATATATTGTACATGGCTATATACAAGAAGACAAAATCAAATCATGTTTTTGATTCAGGAAAAGGCTTAATCTGAGAAACGAGTGTATTTGAGTCTGTGCTGTAGTTCTTTATTTGAGTCTGTGCTGTAGTTCTTTATTTGAGTCTGTGCTGTAGTTCTTTATTTGAGTCTGTGCTGTAGTTCTTTATTTGAGCCTGTGCTGTGGTTCTTTATTTGAGTCTGTGCTGTAGTTCTTTATTTGAGTCTGTGCTGTAGTTCTTTATTTGAGCCTGTGCTGTAGTTCTTTATTTGAGCCTGTGCTGTAGTTCTTTATTTGAGTCTGTGCTGTAGTTCTTTATTTGAGTCTGTGCTGTGGTTCTTTATTTGAGTCTGTGCTGTAGTTCTTTATTTGAGTCTGTGCTGTAGTTCTTTATTTGAGTCTGTGCTGTAGTTCTTTATTTGAGTCTGTGCTGTAGTTCTTTATTTGAGTCTGTGCTGTAGTTCTTTATTTGAGTCTGTGCTGTAGTTCTTTATTTGAGCCTGTGCTGTAGTTCTTTATTTGAGTCTGTGCTGTAGTTCTTTATTTGAGTCTGTGCTGTAGTTCTTTATTTGAGCCTGTGCTGTAGTTCTTTATTTGAGTCTGTGCTGTTGTTCTTTATTTGAGTCTGTGCTGTAGTTCTTTATTTGAGTCTGTGCTGTAGTTCTTTATTTGAGTCTGTGCTGTAGTTCTTTATTTGAGTCTGTGCTGTAGTTCTTTATTTGAGTCTGTGCTGTAGTTCTTTATTTGAGTGTGTGCTGTGGTTCTTTATTTGAGTCTGTGCTGTAGTTCTTTATTTGAGTCTGTGCTGTAGTTCTTTATTTGAGTCTGTGCTGTAGTTCTTTATTTGAGCCTGTGCTGTAGTTCTTTATTTGAGTCTGTGCTGTTGTTCTTTATTTGAGTCTGTGCTGTAGTTCTTTATTTGAGTCTGTGCTGTAGTTCTTTATTTGAGCCTGTGCTGTAGTTCTTTATTTGAGTCTGTGCTGTAGTTCTTTATTTGAGTCTGTGCTGTAGTTCTTTATTTTGAGCCTGTGCTGTGGTTCTTTATTTGAGTCTGTGCTGTAGTTCTTTATTTGAGTCTGTGCTGTGGTGTTGTGCATTAGCATTAGCTGCTCACTGGTTCTGACAGACACAAGCCTCTGTGTCGCGGTGACGGTTGTCGTGGCGACAGCTCGTGCCGGTAACAGGTCAGATGGGCTCAAGCAGCTGCACACTCGAGTGATTTAACAGGGACTCTCAAGTGAGGCCCAGGGACTCTGAAGATGAGATACAGACATTTGCATATTCTGCATGTTACTGGGACAATGTCATGAGGACAGTTTTATCAGTTTTGGGGTTTGTCAGGTTTGTGCGAAAGAAATGAGGACGAGTGATGAGAGTTTTGGGTCTTTCATGGGACCTGAAGCTTTTGGATTCAGTTCAGAAGAGCTGATGTTGCTCTACTATAGCAGTAATTAAAACTGTTATTGTGATGCCAAATATTTACTTTTTGTGCCCAAAGCCGTCACTTGTGTTACCGAGATTTGGTTCTTTCACATTAAGGAACCATTCAAAAGAGAAAACTTTACATCATTAATGAGGACGTGTGTTACTCTGTGTAAAACAAAGTGTAAATAAGCCTTTGCATAGGTGTTATTTTAATATAGATCTTCATTACTTTCATTAAGACAGGGAGTCAGCATTTTGTTGTAGTTACAATCCAAACATGTTATTCTTCCAAAAGATCACTACATTAGCTAGTACCTACATTACTTTCTGAAATAATTGTTAGAGTACGACTATAATTATGTCAGCCAACTGTCAGCTTGCCCATTACATACATTCATAGTTTGAATATACAAAAATATACAAATAAAAACAAACAACCAAAAAAAAAGATTAAGTTCTTTCTGTTGAACAAAATTCTGCACAAATCTTTATCAGTACTTTTACTTTTTACTCTGTAAGTACATTTTAAGCAGGTACTTTAGGACTTTAGGTCCATTGCCGACTTATTTCTATGAATATGTCATGGCTCTGCCTGGAATGTTCCACAGTATGACATTAAATACATCTAACTTACATGTATTCAATTACGAGTGGTTTTATTGCACATAAATACCCAGAAAACCAGAATTCTGACTGTGAACGGGTTCGCCCCTTCAGAGATCTGACCTGTAACTTGGTCCGGTTTGGTCTCCATGACGATGAAAGTAAAAACATCTTCATCGAGAACCGTCCACCAGAAATGTCACACATGCATGATTCAGAAAGATTTTTTGGTGTGATCCTTCTACTTTTACGTGATTACTTTTCGCTCTAGTGTCTCTACTTTTACTTGAGTAACAAAACCAAGTACTTCTTCCACCGCTGTGTGAATTACCCACTCTTTTCTTTCATTATTTTCTCTTGGGGGCCATTTATCTCTGCAACTTTTGTGCATTGATGGTCATTATGGCTGCTGTTATGACAAGGTTTTCTATGGCGTGAAAACCTCTACCTCCCACGAGCGAAGAATAGAAGACGCACAATGCAGCTGTCTTATCTCGAGCGCTGTAATACTCGCTCGAGGGATGACAAAGGCGTCACTCATAGGTTTCAATAAAAATAGCAGCAATACAACTGTCAATTTCTCCTCTTCTCTTTTAAAGTAGCTCCTTTTCATATAGTAACGATGTACATATGCGGTTGGCAGGATGACAGAGGTTTTGTATAAGTGAGGATTATTTTCAGTGCGGCTGTGACAAGTAATGCAATTCACAGTGCAGGAGGCGTTCCCCTATTCAATCCAGGAAACAATTGGAAAGCCCCTGTAATCCGCACTGCCAGGTATAAATCACACAGCACACAGATCTTTTCTACGTGCTGGATTAACCCAAGATTATGATCCTTGAAGTTTTAACATACACGGAAATATGGGGAATATTAGGGTCAGGTTCAAGTGAAACGCTCTAAACTTAAAGGTGCATTGTGTGACTTTCTGTTTAAGGGTCCGACACCTGCTTGTTTCTATGGAGATGTCACTGCTCTGCCTGGAATGCTCCACAGTGTGACATTAAACAACTCTACTTTACATTTATTCCATTACGGGTGGTTTTATAGCGCAAAAATACCTAGAAAAACAGGTATTCTGACTGTGAGCGGGGCCGCCGCTCCACAGATCAGACCTGTAACTCTGGTTTGGTCCCCACGAAGATAGAAAGGTTTAACCCCTTAACGGCGAGTGTCACAAATATGCAATAAACCACTTAGATCAGGATATAAGCAGAGGTAGCGCCTGCATTCCCCTAATGCTGGTTAGTGCATGTGCAGAACCTTTGGCACACTCGTTTCACATGCCCAAACTTCTTTTATTTTTTATTTTGTTTAATATATATAGTCAAATTAATAATCTCAACGATTTTCTGATGTAAATGATCATCCCAAACTACACATTCTCTATAAATTGTTTGAGTAAAAATTAGCTGCTATCTTGAAAACTAGCGCTTCATGACATCACAAGGTGGAACAGAGCATTTTGAGCTTTGAAGATGTAGACAGACTAAGAAACCAGGATTTCTCATGTGAACAACATCATATTATGTCTTAAATATTACACTAAATTGACTCTTTTTGAGCTCTTAGACATGTTTTGTTTCATTTCCACATGTTTAAGTAATTCTGTTTTGGTGGAGTTTTGGAGAATGAAACAAAACACAACTCCAGGTCTGTTTGTGGTGAGGAAACCGCATTATAACAGCTCAAAAGTAGTGGAATAAGGGCCTTTTAAAGCTCACAAGAGTCCATTTTGTATAATATTAGATCATAAGAAAGTATAATACGTGTTGATTTGCCATGTCTAACCTAGTCGTATCCAAAACCAAAATATTTTCCTGTAATGAGGTGGAGATGGCATTTTCAGATTCCACATTTTTCTCTATTTTCAAATCAGAAAATCAGCAGTGTGCAGTGCCGTGTGTGAACAAATGCACGAACCGAGAGCCCCCCGCTGCTCAGTACATCGCAGCCAACGCTTCCTCTCTGATGGTATGTAATGATGAGTGCGTAGAAAATAGTTTAGCTCCACAGCCATGGCAACAAGCATCTCTGTAGCCTCCACCGACACGTGCACAGAAGCACAGCCGGGAACCAGGCGAGAGGCTAACGGTTACATAAGCAGCGGCCGGGGAGAGGAGAGAGGACCGACTGAGCATGTGCAGAAGAGCCGAGCTGGCCTCAATTATAGCACCAACAAGTTGAGTCTGATTACATCTGTGTAATTAAGCATGTTAAGCGGCGGGAGATCGGGATGTGTGAAGTTGAGGCAGGTTATTGTATCTCTTGAAATGAAAGAGATTTGGATTGGAGAGAGAGGTTAGGCAAGGACACGCTTCGTTTCTTGTTCACGATTGGCTGGCTGTGGCCTTTTTGGAAGCACTTTCGATATAGTTTTTGTTCCTTAAAATTCATATATCAGGTTGGGACAGATTGTGCTGTTTGAAGACTAAACCAGTGATTATAAGGCATGAGTTATTGTTTAAGCAGAAATAGGTTGAGTGGCCAAATAAGCTGTTAAATAAGTTCTCACAGGCGAACAACGGGCGTTCAGACCATTTAAGTGAGCCTACGACATGTCATGGAAAGAGGGCGTGGCTTTGCTACTAGATAAAAACAAGGCCATACGAAAGCGGATGTCAGAGTACGGGAAATAACCATCATGAATCGCATATGCATCGATATAACTTGCTTTTTCTTGTGCTGCTGTCTATAGCTTCTGTTGAAATCCAGTCCATATGGTCAACAAATATTTGGTCTCCTCCACTCACCCCTGCACAGTCTTCTTGTCACTTTTCTCCACTATTTTCCCATGAGTTCATATTCCACACACGTTTGTTTATCTTACCGAGTGTAACCCAGATGAACCTGCTCACGTCGCTTGGAAAAAACAAGTTTTACCTGGTTCCCGAATGCTCGATTTTCGGTGTGAACACGTCATTTGGTAGATAGATAGATAGATAGATAGATAGATAGGTGGATGGATAGATAGATAGATAGATAGATGGATAGATGGATAGATGGATAGATGGATAGGTAGATAGGTAGATAGGTAGGTAGGTAGATGGATAGATGGATAGATGGATAGGTAGATGGATAGATGGATAGATGGATATACATACTTTATTCATCCCCATGAGGAGAAATTCAAGTTGTCCAGTAGCATAAACATTAAACAAGACGCACAAATCAAAGAACCAATTTAAAATTTAAAAACCTACATACATAAATACATTTGCAATAAAATAAATAAGTTAATAGTTTAAAGCTGCTAACGATAGTAATAAGGTGCCCATTAGCCAGAGCTGTTAAACCGTCTTATAGCAGCAGGAATAAACGATTTCCTGAACCTGGTTCGAGATGAGGTGCGTGAACCTGCACCTTCGCCCCTATAGAGTTACTTGGTAGGTTCAAGATGTTGTTCAACGAAGAGTGGAAAGGGGATTCGGGAAAATTACTACCAAAGTAAAAGTAAGGGAAACTTCAAAAATAGCACAAAATGATGTTTTAAAGATGACAAAAGTTTTAGATTGTGAACACAAACCTTTTATCCACTCACAAGAAGAGTCTGAATGGTTTGGTGTCTGAAAACTACTCAAAACTCAAAAAAAGTTACAATTTGATGAAAAAGTTGCTCCAGTAAATGTACCTGAGGCCATACCTGCTTGTCATTGCCTCATCTGGTCAGAAATTGCCACAGTGGGGCTGCAGTGGTGGAAACTGTCATTGTGTCCTTAGGCAAGACACTCCGAGCCTATCGTCGAACTTTGGAGTTTGCTGATTAAGAAATGTCTAACTTTGCTGCTTCGCTTTTTGCCACATTAGATCATAGTTGTATTCATAACATTTTAACAGCTTCTAATGCTGTTTATGTCGCGTGGACTATTTTATACTGTTAGTAAAGAGAAAGAGTTAGAGTTATTAGAGTTAGTATAAAGAAAGAGTTATGAAAGACAGTATGTAATCTCTAGTAGTAATCTCATAGTTTGTCACAGGCAGCAATTGCAGTTAGTAGTAAAAAAGCCATGTCACAGATCGTAATCTCAAGATTCACCTGTTTAGCTTTGTGGTGGGGGAAGGTGTCAAATTGTTCTTTTTTAATCACTGTAAAGCGCTTTGTGTTGCATTTTTTTGTATGAAAAGCGCTCTATAAATAAAGTTTGATTGATTTCTTTTACCTTTTCACACGCCCGTCTCCTTTTTCTCTTGTTTTTCTTTAATTCACCCTCTGTGATACCATTGAATATTTAAACTTCCATCAAACTTCCATTTAAAAAATAAATCCCAAAGTGTCAGGTGAAAGGTACAAACAACAGCAGCACCACCAAACCCCGTTCGACTGAGTCCGAGTCTGAGCCCGAACGAGCCACTGTGGGCCTCCTTATGTGAACCCCTTTATCCCAGGGCGGGGCACCAGGCCACATCTGTACCCGGCCGAAATAGTGAAATATACATGTTCGGGAAGGAAGAAGAAGTGCCAGTCATGACAAAAGTTCCTCCTCAGACGGCGCGTGTGAATATTTCATGGTGACTGGTGAGTGGAGTGAATGTTTGCTTGACTTTAGCCTGTCCGAGATTTACTGTCGGTGAATTCGGCTGATCGAGGTTATAATGTTGTTTCCTCATCACAAACAGACCTGGAGCTGTGTTGTTTTTTGAGTGTGTCTCTCAAACAGAAAACACTCCGTTCAACCTTGTCATGTCGTAGTGAAATGCTCCACTGTGTTTTTAAACTCCATACACCTTCTTCAGAATCATTCAGAGGATTTCAGCCCAATCGCTCATTTCTACTGAACAAAAGGGTAAAATGAGCTGGTAACCGAATCATTTCATGGCATCACGAGGTGGAACAGAGCTTTTTGAGGTTTGGAGATGTAGTCGGACTAATAATAAAGGGTCAAACATGTGTGAACTAAAGAAAACAACTCTGCGTAGGTTTGAGAAAGTAACACAGGAGGATCACAGAGGAGTCAATTTCACGTAATATAAGACCTTTAAACTCAAACTCTCAATGACACAGAGCTGTCGATCGCACTTAACAGCATAATAACAAATTAATGTGGCGTAAGTGAAACATTTACCCAAAAGTAACTGTTAAATGTGCTCATATTTACACTGTGGAGGCAGCTGCTACAGCATCTGGTCCTAAGATATATTTGCAAATGATGGATCATTAAATTACTGTTTATTTCAGTTGTTTATTCTGACAGGACACTGCACATTATTGGACAGATGCAGACATTAATGAGGCTCTCAAATGCAAACATGGATGTGGACATTGGTTGGCTGCACATACAAATGGCTCTTGTTTATGTTTGTTATATTTGGCCACATTATTAAGAGTCAATATTCAACTCGCCTCATTTCTAAAGTTTACGAATAAATGAAGGGTTTGTGGAGCCTGGTGAGAGAAAACAGAGATTACCCAGTAGGGGTGGGCGATATCTCGATATTTAAAATATATCGAGATATTTTTGAAAATCGATATGAATTCTGACATATCGATATTTCGCTATAATGCTTACGTTTACTTCTGGTTTCGCCGCTTCGCTTGTCTCGCCTTCTTTGTGCCGCGCTCGCCTCCTCCTCGCTTATATCCCCTGTGCTCATCCCCAGAGCCCGGAGCTGGCCGCGGACTAAACCAGGACTAGGACTAAACCAGGACTAAACGCGGTCGCAGAGCCCGGGGCTCTGTCGCGGACTAAACCAGGACTAGGACCAGGGCTCTGCAGTGCACCCATTTCACTTGCATTTGCGAGCAAATATTTTGTCGTGCGAACGGGGAAAACAAACAGGCGCATCTGTGCGAGTGCTTCTGCAGCCACAATAAGGAACTGCGCACAGACATAACATGATGAGTTAAACTTTCTAAATGCACCTGCCCGGCGCGAGCGCAACCACGTGACACCTCCGACCGCGCACGACTCCAACATACGAGCTCCGCGTGTGGCTGATATCACTCATACGAACAAACTCCGCTTCAAAACACACTCACGCCCCCTTAAACGAGGAGCGCAGGACCCACACCTGTCCCACCGCTCATTAGACACCCCCACACCGCTGGACTTCCCTCTCTAAAGCGAGAGCTTTGTCTTGGTCTTGTCACGGACTCAAGGTCTGAATACTGAGTGCGATTATATTTGTCACAATGTGCGTTTGGTTTGGTAAATGTGCAGAGACTAAACAACACTTTAAAACAAGAGAATGTAACTCCAGTTTGGAATGTCAAAATACAGGTTTAAAAATCCTGCACACTTTATTCACTTTGAGGTTTTTAAACTGTGGGTGAGGGTCCAAAAAGGGGTGCAGAGTGTTTAAGTGCAGACCTAAATGAATATTAATCAGATAAAATTTGTCTGTTGTTTTTGCAGTAGTTTGGGAGGGGGTTATTTTTCCTGTAAAGATATCGAGATATATATCGTATATCGAGATATAGCAAAATATATCGAGATATATTTTTTGGTCCATATCGCCCAGCCCTATTACCCAGTGTTGTGGCCCGCAACCATTTTAATGTGATATTCAAAGCAGTTCTATTCTACAAAATCAACTTTTCAGAGCTTTAATCTCTTATTTTAAAGACGCCATATTGCCTATAAACCCCTATTTTCCCCTATATCAGTGTTGTTTAGTAATTTAAAGTTTTTTTTGTTTTTAATCACTACTTGCTAACTCTGCAGTTTCCATCAGAGTTGCCGACTTTTTGTTGTGATGACATTTACAACAACATTTCTTTCATTTTATAGGAATATTGCGCTTTAAAACATGCAAATTCTAACATAATAATCCAGACGGGTTATTATAACGATAGAGCAGACACTGTGCTGCTGTGTGGTGCTGGTGCTGTATTTCATGAACCTGATTCTTGTCCTGCTTTTGTGTCACTTTTCTATCCACTCTGCAAGTCTAGTGTTTGAATGACTGAGCCAGATTGTGAATTTAAATGGAAAATCCCCCGAGTGCTTGTAGGGAGGTGGGAAAGTGCACTACGACTCTGCACGTTTAGAATATAGTACATGCCCAATCCCAAATCTAATCCGCGGAAAACTGTCAAACCAAATAGAGCAGATCGGTGCGAGTTTGTGAGACAGATTTTGTAAAATGCCCGGCGGATATTTTCATTTGTGTGGAGCATGTGGCTTCTCCTTCTCCCCTCTGCGCACGAACACGAACACAAACCCGGCCCAATCTATGCCCATAACCATACATCACCCGTCCTGATATGCCATTCTTTCAGCGCGCCATCTGTCCCTTCATTTTGCCTCTTTTCCAGCCTGTTCCTCCACATTTTGTACTAACCTCGTGTTTCTACGGACAAGGAATCCCCAGTTGGTTTGTACTTTGACAGAATGTCCCATTTATCCCATTATATGAAACTGATGCATTATTATTATTTGCTTTCAAGTGAACTTCATCTAATATCGAAGTCTTGTCTAGTTTTAAAGTTCAGAACCAAAAATAGCAGCTTTGTGGGGAATGTCGCTTCTTTATCCTCTGTCTGCCCCTTAAACTGAACCATTATTCGTGCGCTATGATTAAAAAGTCAGTAACAGCACTACTGCTACCGCAACTTTTACTACTACTACTTAAAGCTGTATGATGCATCAAAACCGAATTGAAATCGCAGTTTGAGTTGGCGCAACAAACAAAATATGTTTTTTATAGAAATAATCTGTAATTTAGACATCTCTAAACTTCAACTTTCAATCACAATACTTTTTAGACGAACATGTTTTAGTTTTAGAACTTTTAGCTCCGCCCACTAAGTCACTAAGTTTTTTCTGGTGCTGTGATATTGCTCCACGACGGAGGATCAAGTGTCAGGGACAGTGTTTGGCAGTTGGTTTCCCATGATTTTTAGTTACTATGTGCCTGGAAAATTGGACGAAAAGTGGACCCTCCTGTCAGTGAGGGTGGGACCAGGTCCAATTTACACAAGACAAGATGAGACACAAGATCCACGACAGCGTCAGGACGAGACTTTAATATTATTTATACTAAATCAATTCATAAATCAATTGTGCGTGTGTCAGTTCACAGCTTTGGCCTTGGCATTTTTTATTTACTTCATTCCATTTTTGCTCTCATTGTAGTTCGGCTTTTTGTAACTACAACTTCTCAAGAAATGTAACTCACCAAAACCCATTTTTAATTCAATCCAAATGTAAAAAATGGGAAAAGGAATTTTTGAAGATCATTTTCAGCATGTGTGCAAAATCGTGTGGCAACTTTGTCTCAAGAGATCTTTCCCCACCCCCACCCGTCTGTAGCTCCTGTAGTCGTTACAACAATAGATTATAGATACTTTGCATTGACATCGCGCCGGGGGTGTTCTACATGTTCAGCAGTTACGATGGCGACACAGTACAGGCATTAGAAAACACTGGCAAACAGGTTTTAAGGTGGTCTGGAGACGCAAATTCAAACAAAATGGATTTAAACAGCACATTTTTAGGAGTCTGTGATCAATACAAGTGTTTGTGGTCATGTTTAGGTGTTTTTTGAGTAATAGAGCTGCAGATTATTTCATTTAGCAGCTCCGCTACATAGTCTTAGCAAAGACATCTCCATCTTTACCTTCGATGTTGGCATTTCTCTGTGGTCTCTGCGATTAGCTCTGGCATCATCCAAATATTACAGTATTTGTCCTTCTTTAACTTCATCAGTTTCCTTGGTTTACTCGTCTCACAGAAGCGCTGTGCTCTTCTCATTCATCTGGGCCAGCTTGTCTCCATACTGTTCCTTGTAGCTCCTAATTAAACCTTCTTGTGTGGAAGCACAGTCAGGCTTGAATAACCAATACTCATGTGCAGTGTTGAGTGTTCAAGACAGACAGACAGAAGTCATAGTCTTTGGCCCACAGAAACAAAGAGACAGTGTCAGCAGTTACCTCCAGTCTCTCTCTCTAAAACCTTCAAATCAGGCTAGAAATGTAGGGGTAATAATGGACTCAGACCTGAACTTTAACAGCCAAATCAAATCAATAACATCTGCAGTCTTTTACCATCTAAAAACAGCAAGGTCAAAGCCAGGTTAAGGCTCTTTAACAGTCAAAGGTCGACTGTCTAAAGCTCCTGGAGAGACTCATCCATGCGTTTGTCTCCAGGAGGTTAGATACTGTAACAGCCGCTCACTGGCCTCTGCAAACGAGCTGTAAACCAGCTACAGAACATCTAGAACATCCAGAACGCTGCAGCTCGGGTCCTGACTTGACCCAGGAAGTACGAGCACATAAGTCCTGGTCTCAGGTCTCTGCACTGCCCCCTGTGGCTCAGAGACTTTAAAGCAGCTCTGCTCCTGCACAAGTCTCTCCAGGGCCGAGCTCCAAAGTCCATCTGTGACATGTTAGAGCCTCATGAACCATCTGAGGAGCTCAGGGACCGAACTCCTGCTGGTCCCAGAGTCAGGACTAAACTCGGGGAGTCAGAGTTTCAGACTCATGCAGCTAAAACCTGGAACAGTCTGAACATGTGAGACTCTGACTCTGTTTAAATCCAGCCTCAAAACAGTTCTGTTTAGCTGCATATGACTGAAAGGTTTACATTTTCCATCCCGCACTCTTCTCTTCTCTCTAATTCTCTCTAATTTAATGTCTCATCTCTATTTTAAAATGTTATGATGATTTATGTTTTGATTTGTTTGTATTGTGATTTTAATGTATTTCTTATTCTGTAAAGCACTTTGAATTACTTTGTGTACGAATTGTGCTGTACAAATAAACTTGCCTTCAAGTTCACCAGGTCCTGGACTAATGGTAAATAAACTTTTCCTGCCTCAGAGTCTCTGCCTCAGAGTCTCGTTAGGACAACACTTGTTTTCCCTAACCGCAGCTTTTACTAAATGCACAATGTGAAGAGCATTTATTTGGACAAAAGTCTTGCCTTTTGGGTAACTTTTGCTCTCTTCCTCTGCTCCCTCCAGGACTACACGCTGACCATGTACTTCCAGCAGGCGTGGAGGGACAAGCGGCTGTCCTACTCGGAGATCCCCCTGAACCTGACCCTGGATAACCGCGTGGCCGACCAGCTGTGGGTCCCAGACACGTACTTCCTCAATGACAAGAAGTCCTTTGTGCACGGGGTGACGGTGAAGAACAGGATGATCCGCCTGCACCCAGATGGCACTGTGCTGTACGGCCTCAGGTAAGGTCCTCGTACTCCCGTCCTGAGGCTTTAGTCGTTCAGGAGAGTCGGTGATGGTGCAGAGGTCCAGAGGTGGGCAGTATTCAGTTAAAGGTCCGATCTTACACAGAATATACTCTTATGACCTTTAATGGGGCATTGTGTAACTTTTCTGGTCCATCAAATGCTTTTCTCCGTGCTCCTTACTGCTTCATCTGGAATGTTTCACAGTATTAAACCTTACAATCCCCATGGAGACCAAACCAGACCACGGTACAGGTCAGATCTGTGGAGAGGCGACCCCGCTCACAGTCAAAATACATGT
Organism: Odontamblyopus lacepedii; assembly: GCA_034769755.1. Lineage (NCBI taxonomy): Eukaryota > Metazoa > Chordata > Actinopteri > Gobiiformes > Gobiidae > Odontamblyopus > Odontamblyopus lacepedii. The sequence goes on along the minus strand of CM068352.1, from coordinate 1,752,302 downwards.
TTTTCTCGGTATTTTCAAGCTATAAAACCAGCTGTAATTAAATAAATGTAAAGTACAGCTGTTTAATGTCACACTGTGGAACATTCAGGCAGAGCAAAGACATATTCACAGACACATAGCCCCAACCAAAAAGTTACACAGTGCACCTTTAAGTACATATTCAAATTAATTCACGGTCTAAATAATACGTGTCATTTTTTTTTCTCATAATGACATAGAATAGAATAGAAAAACTTTATTTTCTGTCACAGAAAAAGCGTTGGCAGAAATTTGTCTTTGGCTCAAACAAACATGTCGAGCTCACAGACTAAAACACATTTCAATAAATACGTTTCAATAATTCAAAATAGTGTTCATAAAAGTTCTTTGCAGGTCCTGCTCTCCATACAGCCAGAGGCAGTGCTGCTGCTTCGATACTGCGCAGTAATTGTAATGATGCTTTCACAACATCTAAAATCTCATTGAGTTTGTGACATCTGCGGTCGATTCAGTTTTTACGTGGGGCTATCGATTCACTCAGGTCTGGAGTGAGCGCATGTGCTGAACGAGCCTGTGTCAATTTTTACTGCAAAACAAACCGAAAAGGAGTCAAACCACTGACGACAACGGCTTTAGGACTGAAGCGATCGCAATCTAGGACCGGCAGCGCCCCCTGCCAACGAAGCACGGACATCTCAGAATAATAATAAGGGGAAAATGATGTAAAAGCTAAAAATGCACATTTTTAAATAACTACAGAGCTTTAAAATGGCCTCTTAATGCCGTATAAATGTCCAGAAGAATAGTGGATGCAGCATACGACAGCTCCAATGGGATTTATTATAAACACCAACATAAATATGGTAATACAAAAGTAATAAAAAACGTTATATATGTTTTGTGTGTAACTGTATCACCAAAAACAACTCACACTTTACATTTAAAAGGTGCAGTACTTTTTGTGGAAATGTAAAATTTGCAGCAGGTATAATCAACTTTCTGTATGGGAGTACGACTCTGTTAGAAGCTCTGTTACATAACTCACCTAAAAAGTGACATACTGTGTCTTTAAAGGGGCCATATTACACTGTTTTCTGATCTATATAACGTCTCCTCATCAGAAACACATCTGGAGTCGTGTTTTGTTTCATTCACATATATTTAACACACAAATCCTGCATATTTAGGCCAAATTCTTCCCTGTTACTCTCTGCCCCCCCTTGTGATGTCATGTGGTAACACAGGAAGTGCTCCACTGTGTTTTTAAACTCCATAAAACTTCATTTCAGCCCTAGAATTGCCCGTTTCTATTGAGCAAAAGGTTAAAAGGTCACTGTTAGCTGGAAAACTACCACTTCATGACATCACAAGGTGGAACAGAGCATTTTAAGCTTTGTAGATGTTGACAGACTGATAATAAAGGACAACTCAGACACGTGTGAGTGAAACAAAACATTCAACCACATTATAACATGATTTAAAGGTCACCAGAGTCAGTTCTGTGTATTACAGGACCTTAAAGCTATCGGGCGTTGCATAAATTTTCATTGAGTTAAATCTGATGTCCCCGTTTGTTGTTTGCCAAGAGCCAGTCAGCTCCGTTGTGTTATTGAAGCTGACGGCCCATTTGTCTCCCCTTCAAAGTCCAAAATGATGACGGTTCAGTTCTGGACTCGCTCAGGGCTCCTCCCCTCGTTTCCGAAGCGCCTCCAGCACCTCGTGTCGATAAAATGTTATTGAAGAGCGTAACCTGTCCATGGTCTGAGCAGAGGGGGCAGCAGCGAAACTCACACGAATGACCGAAGGACTCAAGGCTCATTAGTGAAGTTATTGTTATTACAGACAAAATGACTTATGTAGAAACTGATTTCAAATAAAAGACTGATCTGGGCCGTTTATTGGACGTAATGAGACTATTTACTGATTGCTGTGTGTCCGGGATGTCTCATAATGCTCACGCTTTAACTCATACAGAGCTGTTCTGGATAAATAACAGCTGCATAACAACTGGATCTTTACGTTTCTGAGAGAAAGAAGCTCCAAATGCCCTGTTCCACCTTGTGATGTCATGTAGTGGTAGTTTTCAAGTTAACGGCTTTGTTTTGTTCATCGAGATCGAGCCATTTCAGAGCTTAAATCATCCAAATGATTCGAGCAAATGTTTGTGGGGTTTAATAACCCAGCGGAGTTCTACCAGGTGGAACAGAGTTTTTTGTTTTTTGTTTTTTCAATTTGAGAGAAGAACTCAGCCTAAATCTGCAGGATTTGTGTGTTAAACGTGTGAATGAAACAAAACACAGCTCCAGGTCTGTTTGTGATGAGGAAACATCATTATAACATACTGTAGATCAAAAAATAGGGTAAAATGTGCCCTTTAGGTATTACAAGTGTAAAGTAATTATTTATTCTTTGTTAAAGGTGCACTATGTAACTTTTCGGTTCCACAGAATGACTTAAACATCTCTACTTTGCATTTATTCAATTACTGGTGGTTTTATTGCTCAAAAATACATTGAAAAACAAACATTCTGACTGTGAGCGGGGTCGCCTCCCCACAGATCTGACCTGTAACTTTGTCTGATTTGGTCTCCATTAAGATTGAAAGGTTTAAAGCAGGGGCGTCAAACTCATTTTGGTCCGGGGGCCGTGTACAACCTACTTTGATCCCAAAGGGGCCGGATCATAAAACTCATGGCAAATATGCCCAAAAAATAGCAATAAGGCCACATATTTGTGCAGAGAAAGACAAATCTATTACAGAAATCTTTATTTGATGAACTCTTTCTTTTACAAAGTATTGTAATATTATTCTAGTGATCAGACGGCTGTTTCTTCAGTTCCAGCAATAATTTGTTTATCTTCTGTCTTCTCAATTCTCTGTTCAAGCTATTGTACTTTTCACCATGCTGTGTCTTGTGGTGAGTTAATTCCATAATTAATGTTTAAGATTATATTCCTTAAGCACTGCCACTTGTAGCAAACACAGCGAGCACAGGTTTCCCAACAGGAAATAGGAATTAGTCCATTTTTTGTTGGAAAATCCTGCACTCAGCTCCACTTTTCTCATTTTTGACATTTTGCTGATGAGGGCGTCACGGTCACAGTCAAAACGATCGTCCTTTAAGAGCCTTTGGAAAGAGGAAAGTCTTCATTTATGCTGCTCTGGTGCTGGAGATGCTGCTATGCTAAGCACACAGAAAATTACCAAAAAATCTGAACAATGTAAATATTAGAATAATAGAAAGAACAGATACTCAGCCAAGGGCCAGATTAAAGGTCTTGGAGGGCCGGATCCGGCCCCCGGGCCACATGTTTGACACCTCTGGTTTAAAGGGATAGTTCAGGTTTTTGGACATGAATCTGTACGTCCCCATCAGCAGTGTCGTGCATCAACACTGACTTACCTCCCGACAGCGTCTGAGCAGAGTTCTTCCCCGGTTTCGGTGCTGATGAAAGTGTCCGACACGTCTGGAGTCATGAGAATAAAGCGTCAGCGCACAGTGATATGAGCGGAGAGAAAATAGTACCAAATGATTATGAGGTCTGACTTTTTCGTGCTTCACCTTTTGTGACGCAAATGTATGACTCTTTTGAACACACATTGTTTTGAGAAGAAAAATGCTTTATTTTCGTGACACCAGCCAACTATCCCTTTAATGCCATACTGTGAAACATTCCAGACGAAGCAATAACATCTCCACGGTGAAAAGCATCTGACGAACCCTCCACCAGAAAAATTACACTATCAAAAAATAAGAAAAAAATACCAATTTTGAGGTAAAAATGCCCTATTTTAAGTGAAATTTTCTGCCAGTTCAGTAAGAAATTTTCACTTACCAAATTTTCCTAAAACAAGACGAAATATGAATGTTGTTCTAAGCAGAAAACATGAGTTTATGGCAAGATTTTTCCCCTTATTGGTTTGAGAAGGAAGTTAAAGAGGCTTAACCTGGACTGAGTTAATATAAAAAGTGCTTAGAATAAGTTGTAATATCGAGATAAGATAAATCAGGATGGAATATCTTGAAACAAGTAAAAAAAAATCTCATCTTATTAAGTAAAAAAATCTTAAAATTGATCTTTTAAGATGAATCTGCTTAATTCAAGTCAGTTTAACTATGATAGAAAATCCTTTTTGCAGTGCACACAATGCACCTTTAAGCAACACAAGCCCAAACTCTCCCTTCACTGTGGCAGGTCATTTAAGTCGACTCAGCTCACGCACATCCGTCCTGGTCGAGCGTCCGATATGCAAATGCAAAATCAATAATCACTTGAAATATGGGTCTGGCTGGTTCCTTCACAGCAGAGAAGTCTCCACAAATATTAGTTTCAATGAAGCCGGATTAGATGGAGCGCGGAGCCGGGAATCCATCACCCCTGACACCCAATATCATGTAAGTAGGATGACCAAATTTGGACACATCCTAAAGTGGGTCAGAGAGTTGCGCGCATGTCACTAAACTCCTCACGGCTCTTGCCAACGCAGCGATTCCCCGTTCCCCGGAAGCCGAGTGCAATTTGATTTATCTCCGCTGTAAATTAGATTAGATTATGAGAAACCTTAATGGTCCCTGTGATGAAATTGAGGCGGTGACGCGGCTCGTGCGGAGGCGGTGAGTTATGCGCCGTGGGAAGAACAACAGAGGAGCTTCTTTATGCTGTGGATCCGGCATGTGCGCTGATGAAGTACAAACGCCAGCCCTGGGGTTGCTGTTAAGAACGTGAAATAACTGTTTTAGGTAATCAACACTAATCAGGATAATTATGCTAATGGACGTAATTATAATTTAGAAGTCTGGTGATTGTTCTTAATCAGGTGTTATAAACGTTACATAGATCGAACTTTCACTTTTATACCTGTGTCCTTTACCGAAATAAGACAAATTAACTTATTAAAGGTGGATTAGGCAACTTTTCTGGTAGGTCTTGTCTTGTTTCCATGGAGATGTCACTGCTTCATCTGGTAAGTTCCGCAGTAGGGCATTACATTTCTGTATCTTGCGTCTACTGTTTGTATGGCTCAAGAAAATATCTGGGAAAAAAACTACTCTCTCCACAGATCTGACCTGTAATTTGGGGCGGTGGGGTTACCTGCTTGTCTCCATGGAAATATGCAAGCTTAATGCTATATGATGGAATATTCCTGGCAAGCAATGACTTTTTGTTTGTTTGTTTGCACTAAAAGGACCAGATCTAATTAAGACACTATATACGGAGTTTAGAAGCAAAACGAGTTGATTTAGTGTTTTGTTCCAATTTAAAGCTGCATTATGTAACTTTTCTAGTGGGGGAGGTGCACATCTGCTTATCAATACGTTATTTATTTGCTTGAAATTTTTCACAATATGGCATTAAACTTAACTGTCTTGCATTTCTGTTCCAATTACTGCTAAAATCTCTTGAAAACATGATTTGTACCATGAGCAAGGTCAACCCTCCACAGATCTGACTTGTAACTTAGTGGTGGCACCTGCTTGTCGCCATGGAAATAGGCAAGCTTAATGCTATATGGTGGAATATTCCTGGCAAGCTATGACTTTTTTTTGTTTGTTTGTTTGTTTGCACTAAAAGACACTATATACAGAGTTTAGAAGCAAAAAGAGTTGATTTAGTGTTTTATTCCACTTTAAAGCTACATCATGTAACTTTTCTAGTGGGGAGCACCTGCTTGTCCATATGGATATGTTATTTATTTGTCTGAAATGTCCTGATATGGCAATAAATTTGACACTCTTGGATTTGTTTTCCAATTAGTGTTTAATGCTAAAATACCTTAAAAACATGATTCGTACCATGAGCAAGGTCAGCTCTCCACAGATGTGACTTGTAACTTAGCCTAGTGGTGGCACCTGCTTGTCGCCATGGGGATAGATATTGCAGAACATTCCAGGCAAAACAATAACATCTCAGGTGGTTAGTACATAGTCCATGTATACGAGTGGACTAAGCTAACCCGTTAGCCGCTAACCTGTTAGCCGCTAACCCGTTAGCCGCCGCGTGCCAAACAGGAAGTGCTCCAGGAGGCTCTTGGGGCTCCTTCACATTAGGATCTTCTCGTCCCTCTGTCTGTACCTGCTGCTCTGAGCCTCGTCATTCTGGACTTAAACTGTTCGTCTGAAGCCGCCACACAGGATCCTGAACTTTTCATTTCTCTGTTTTGTTCCTAAATCAAGATCTGAACATAAATAACGGACCAATCAGACGCCTTCATTCCCCGAGGCCCCTCCCCCTAGCGTTAGCAACAGGTTTGATTGACAGCTCATTTCGTTGCTAAGTAAGTTTCCTTCCCGCTTTCCCCCGAGTGACGATTTCTGAAATAAAATGACAAAATATCTCAAACAGTCACAATATCTAATGTGACTAGAATCTGAACGAGCAGAATTTAACGAGCATAAAGTAAAGAGAATTTGGTTAAATTGTGACTCTATTGTTGTTCGTACGGAACAGAACAAACAACATAAATCAGTGACTTAAACTATTTAAAGTTTGATGCTAAAAGCTCAAAGTTTCTTCTTCTTGTGCAGAATCAGGTAAATCCAGTGTCCTGCAGGTGCAGAGTATCACATCCATAGTCCGTATATGTGATGCATCAGCTCTGCCAGGAGGAGGCGCCACATTTAACCTCCTCACTCATGATTGGCTCTTGTGTTGCTATGATACTCGCGGTCGGATTTCCAAATATGGAGACTTGCTCCAAATTCGCTCCTGTATCTGTGGCATCGTGAGCCTCATGTGAGCGACGCTGACGTCACTCACTCAGACACTCGTATATACAGAATATGGGTCAGTATTAGCAGAACATAACAAACACTGCACATTCTCATCATTCTCTGCAGGTCACTGTTCATATCTTTGCTCAAAGGAAACAGACTTTGGCAAACAAGAAGGCACTTTTAACTGGAGGTAATTGGAACAAATGTGTTGTGGGGGAACATCTGGCCCACAGCAGATCTGAGCGCAGCTGTGGAGGTTACCGCCTGCTTAAACTCTGACGACGCCCCCTATAGAAATTTAGGAGTAATTATACAGCAGATGCATGGCACCAGGCAGTATTTTATATTACTGTGTATGTAACTTACAAAGAAAATCATGTGAACTGGGAAGGATTTTCGCAAGTCTAATTTATATATAAGTTATTGTAATTCTTGGTTGATCAGCTCTACACATCAATTAGTTAAATGGCCCAAATTACTCCAGTTTCCTCATCAAAAACATACCTGGAGTTGTGTTTTGTTTCATTCATACATGTTTAACTCAGAAACTCGGCATATTTTGGCTCTTCTCTCAAACAGAACACACTTTTCATGTATACAGGAAGTGCGCCACTGTGTTTTTAAACTCCAAACACCTTCACTAGAATCATTTGGAATTGCCCGTATCTACCGAACAACGTGCAAATGGTAGTTATTTATCTAAAATGGCAGTTAACAGTATCAGAACATAGCCTTAAGCTCACAAGAGGCAACTTTTCATATGTGTTTTCAGTTTTAGAGAAGAACCTAAATATGCAGGATTTGTGTGTTAAACGTGAATGAAACAAAACAAAACTTCAAGTCACAATATTATAATCAGAAACTAGCATAAAATGGACCCTTTAATCACATTTACCAGTAGTTTACCAGTCCTCCTCTTACATACTGACCCAACGCACAGCAACAAACAGCCCCTCACCAAAAGTGAAAGCTGAAACCATCATTATATTCAGCAAAAACTAAAATCGAGCCAAGTTAAGATCACTTGGAATAAGAAAGTTTTATTATAATTTGAGTAAATTTCACTTGCCAAGTAAAATCATCTGCCAATGGAACAAGACGTTTTTGTAGTTAAAATATGAAAATACATCTTCATCACTTCAAATAAGAAAAAACACTATTCTTTGCACTTAAAATAAGAAACAAACGTACTTAGATACTGTTTTTTTCTAGAAACATCCAGGCAGTTGCATCAGTGGTAAAAACGTTTGCCCGTTCAAATGAACAGTGCGAGTTTGATAATCATTTGCTGCTCTGAATTGCCTCGGCGCCCGTCTCCAACGCTCTGGCATGGACTCGGGGCTCCCTATGTTTTCTCTGGGGCCCGTGGGAGGAGACCAGCTGGCTATGGGCAGGAGAGCGCTGAAAGCTGTCATTACCGTAAATATCAAGTCACTCAAAAACAGCCAATGGCACCGAATCCCTGTTCCCACCACGCACCCGTGCCATGTACAGTGTGCGTATTTCCACTGCTCACACATGTTAATAAGCTCACCTATAGTACACGTTTTTAGCTTAGCGTTTCATTTAATTCACTACATCAGTCGGTGCAGGTTTATTTTTATTTACGATGTTAATGTAAAAGGTATTTTCACCGATACATTATTACACTACATTCAATACACGCGTCCCGAATTTCAAACTTCCGGTCATCGCGCGGTGTTTCCCGGGAAGGGTCCTCCGAAAAAGTGAGCATCAAACCGCCATGTTTGATTTCCCAGTGGAAGCGTCGACTCTCAGCCGATCTTTTCAGGCCTTTTGAACCACATCGCTTTTGTTTCTGGTTCTGATGTTGTCATATTTTAGTTATGGGATTCGGACGTCGTAATCGTGCGGCGGTTGGACGTCCCAACAGCGGAAAACGGCTCGAGAAATGGGCTTCGGAAGTTTGCGAACTCCATGACTGCAAAAGGGAATCAGAGCTGTGTGACTGCAAACCTCCGTTCAGACTGTTTCCCTTCCCAACGGAACTGGAAAATAGTGAAAAGCGAAGGCGACGGGCCGGACTGACACACAGGAAGGACGGAAAAGGAAAACCTCATCTCGAGTCTGAGGCGAACATTTTGTATGCGAAGCGCCAATAAAGCAAAATCCTGAACCCTCGCTCGACCTTGGGAAGGAATGTTCGACTCTTACTTTAGCAAACAGTTCTATCTCTGAGGCAGCAAATACCCGAGTAACAAGTTCGGCTTTTCCGCCAAGTTTCTTTTTCTGAAATAAATAAACAAATAACACTTAAATGTCACTTGTGTAACTTGGAAGATGAATTTAATAGCAAACTGTCGATGATCATAGTGAAAGGAAAAAAGCAGGAAGAGGCTGTTAGGGTTAGGAGCATATACAGTATGAATAGAAATAGGGCTCCAGTTCACTTTCTATTGAAAAACCATCACCTTTCTCTGTGTAATTGCTGCTGTGAACCTCGTCATTTTGGTCTTAAAATGTTCGTATTAACTTGTTCTACGTGATCCTGGTTTTACTTCAATATTTTGTCCATAAATCAAGATAAGAACAAGCGTCAGCAACAGGTTTGATTGACCCAGGTTAGGTTGGTTAGCTTAAACGAGCTGTGCAGGGAGGAAGGGGCGTCACCATCAACAACCTCACTCTGGATTGGCTCTTTTGTTGCTATGATACTCGCAGTGAGAATTACAAAAATGGAAACTCCAAATTACACCGTCTGTACTTCGGAGTTTCAAGTACCGGTCGTTACACATTTGTTTAAAGTCTTAATTCATACTTTATAAGGCTTTTTAGATACATTTATTATAGTATAAAGTATTTTCCTTCCCTTTATAATATTTCAAGACGTAAAACACGCCATATGAGACCACAGTAAGTTCCTCTAAAAGCCTGAGCGATGCATTATAATGAAGCTGCAGTTTGGATGTGTAGAAACAGGCCGCAGGCGAAGGCTAATGACACAATCAAAAACAGGGCGCAGGTCAATTTGGCCATAACCATAAGAGATCTCAGAGGTAGTTTGATGTAAATTTGGCTGAGGGCAGTAAAGTCATCAGGCAGAGTGAGAGAATATGGGGCTAAAAGATTAATCATGAGCCAATGAAAGTCATAGTGTGAATGTTTTAAAGCAAAACGCTGCAGGTAAATAGGAAAAAAAATCTTAAATTTGGAGATATCATTTTGAAACTTCTTTTATAGTTTACTTATATAAATGTAAAAACAGTTTTCATGTAAAAATAGGGCATTTATGTATAAAAAATTGCCAACATTTTCAGTTTTGGGGAAATTCAAGAGAGAAAAAAGAACCAGGTTGAAATTTCCCGCTTAATTTTGTTTTTCATATTAGATACTAAAATATACAGAGAGGATTTTGGATATTTTATTTAGTATTTGCCTAAAAATTCAAATTGTGCCTTGTTTTTTTGGTTAAAACTTATAAATAAATCAGACTTGGAATTAGATATCAACAAGTTCTTCTGTATTTTTCTTCAAAATCTTAAAGACTGGAAGTTTTGCTGAGTGTAGGAGCTGCTTTAAGGGCTGATCCTTAGGCCCATATGGGAGAAAACTGCATTTTGAGAAAAAGGCCTTTGAAATTACAATGTTTTATAATATAATTCTACGGACGCAAGTTGATTAAATGAAATATTTACACATGTTTTGGTGCAGAGAGAACAGTTTTGTAGTGTCTCACCTTAAATTCTGAAAATTTCCTTCATAAACAACTAAATCTCTTGTCTTCTTCTGCGTAAAAGCTGCAAACCCTGTAGTGCGGATCTGTACAAACATCAGAAATGTCTGAAATGTGATTCTATTCAGTATTGTTTCCATTCTATTTTGTCTTTTTGTCAATTCTGCTTGACGCAAAATGTGAACTTTGAACAGAATCCTATTATTAAAACACAAATGTAATCACAATCACAACGCCTGTCAGACAAAATTAGATCTTTTCCCCCCAAACGGAGCAGCTCTGTTCTGGAGATTAGTCGGAGCAGTTGGCAGCGTTTCGCAAGTAAAACGCCACTGAGCAGAAAACGAGCTTGTGTACAGAGATTTACACGGGAGAAGCTATATTCAGGACTGTCATGTCACACTCATATCACCTCTGCCACGTGGTCACACTTTCACTATTCTCTGAGAAGGCTGAAAAATGAGCTGCATAACTGATGTATGCAAAAGCCGAGCGGAGGGAAGTTCTGTCTGTCCAGTTAAAGATGCACCATGTAACTTTTCTGCTGTGGGGTTTGTTTTGCGTCCATGGAGAAATCAAACTTTACCTGGAATGTTCTGCTGTGCGGCATGAGGAAAAGATCATTTTATTGCCCGGAAACACCTTCTAAATGTCCTGTGTTACTCAATATTCACTTGTAGTTTTAAGTCATATTATAATGTTTGATTTACCCTTTATTATTAGTCTGTGTCCATCTGCAAAGCTTAAAACGCTCTGTTCCACCTTGTGATGTCATTAGCGGACGTTTTAAAGTGAACTGGTGCCTTTTACCTTTTCTTGAGTAGCGATTGGCAGTTCAAGGGGTGAAGTTTTCCAGATGATTCTAGTGAAGGTGTGTGGAGTTTAAAAAACACAGTGGAGCTCTTCCTGTAATCACCACGTGACATCACAAGGCGTGTTTTATGTTTGAGAGAAGAACTCGGCCTAAATATGCAGGATTTGTGTGTGAAACGTGTGAATGAAACAAAACACAGCTCCAGGTCTGTTTGTGATGAGGAAACATTAGAACATACAGTAGATCAGAATACAGTGTAATATGGCCCTGAGTGTGAAGCATTAAGATTCAAGATGACTTTATTTGTCCCAAAGGAAATTTGTTTTGGACACAGAGGCTGCCACATAAACAGTACACATGAAACAAACATGAACCAAGACATACTTCAACATTCACGTTAACCTCATACCACATCACATCACAGTCCTGCGCTATGGCCTCAGTTCAGCAGAGTCACTGAGATGGGCAGGAATGAGTTTTTATACCTGTTCAGGGGTCTTTTTCTGTTTTTAATGGGTACTCTATAGCGTCGCCCAGATGGTAGCAGCTCATATTGGGAGTGTAGGACATGACAGGGGTCTGAAGTGATCTTTCTTGCTTGTTTGACAACAGTCTCCTCAAACAACTGTTGCGAGGATGGATACTGTCTCACCCCCATCACTTTGAGCGCTGTGTGCACCAGTCTATAAAGTTCAGATTTTGTTTTAACTGTGAGATCACCAAACCACACACACATTCCATATCTTATTATGCTCTCAATAATAGCATGATAGAAAACAATCATTATTTTTTGTTCAACACCAAATACCCTCAGTCTTCGCAAGAAATACAGTCTTTGTTGTATCTTGCTACAGACAGAGTTCACATGGACGTCCCATGTCATTAAGTTAAATTAAAGCCGCACTCTCTGATCTCATGTCTTCTCTTACTTAATTTAATGGCATAATTACTCTATACTGCAAGCTCAAGTATAGTTCCATATAGTCCTAATGAATGTACTGAATACAGAAGCATTTCGGATCAAAATCACACATTTCTTTCACAAACAACACAATTGAATGTCTTTTTCTGCATAAAAGCTGCTAACCTTGTCATTTAAATCAGCATAAATGTACTGAAATGTGATTCTTGTATTAGTTTGAGTCTTTTTATAAGTTCTTTTGAGTATGCTTTAAAGGTTCATTGTGTAACTTTTCTGGCGGAGGGTCCATCACCTGCCTGTTTCTATAGATATGCCATGGCTCTGCTTGAAATGTTCCACAGTATGACATTAAACGGCTCTGCTTTACATTTATTCAAACACAGGTGGTTTTATAGCTCCAAAAATGCGTAGAAAAACAGGCGTTCTGACTGTGAGCGGGGTCGCCTCTCCGCAGATCTGACCTGTGACTTGGTCTGGTTTGGTTTCCATGACGATAGAAAGGTTTAATGTCGTACTGTTGAACATTCCAGACAAAGCGATAACATTTCCATGGACCAGAAAAGTTACACAATGCACCTTTACAATGACGTCTCTGCACAGGATCCTATTAAAACATGAATCAAACTCACTTCTTATTAGAAAAGTCACAATTACAGTGGATTTTCCCCCCGCAAATCTCCTTCAGCCTGAGTGTTAAGATGTTCGAAGCTCTTATTATCCGTTGATGCAGCAGTGATTTCAGATTTGGATTTTCCTGCCCACACAGAGGCCTCAGCAGATGGAGGTGCTTAAGACAGCGGGTTGAGAAGGTGAACAGGGCCACGCTGGTGATTATCCCCGCCGCGGACCAGACTCAAGACGAGCCTCTTCTGGCACTGAACTATCTATGTGTTCAGGTGTGCAGACGATTACCCAGCATGCAACACTGCTCGCCCCGTCCAAGCCAAGTCCCCAAAGTCCCCAAATTCAGACCTGGGCCAAGGAAAAACAAATCCAGCGTGTTACTGCGGGCTCACAAAACATTCACGTCTATTACAGTTTACAGTGTAGACTCAGTGTTTTGTCCTTAGTTTGTGCTGAAGCTGTTGGGGGTGTTCTACATATATCTCTATTGGCAGAATGTTCAGCAGTTACCATGGTGGCACAATTCACACTTTAGTAAAAACAGACAAAAATGTTTAAGATAAAATATGAAAACTCAAGAAAAAAAAATGTAAATTGATTTTAACCCCTGAAGACCTGAGGGCAGTTTTAGTACATTTCTCCTCGCCTGGATTTTTTTTTCTTAATTTTGCTTTTAAAACTGCCCCTTTTCCCCCTAATGAAGTGTTCTACCTCCTTTTGTTCAGTCCAACCTGTTATTTCACAATCTGCTGCTGTAGTTGTGTCATGAGGCTGTGATAAAAGCTACAGGACCAGAAATAGAGATGAAAAAATAAATAAAATAAAATTCACACTCTTTTATACAAAACACACAGCAAACATGTAGAAACAACTTTTGGGCATAAAAATACTTAATTTAGGGCCTTAGCTACAAAAATGCAAAATCTCAAGTCTGTAAGTAAATTAAAAATCTCCTTATTGCCCTAAAAACAAAAAAAGTGCAGTGGCTCCATGACTTTCCTGGTCCAGTCCTGGAAACAGCTCCTGTCAGGACCACGGCCAGAGCCACAGCACTTCTGCATTTCCAGGGTGGAAATTACATTTGGATTTGTTCATTTGGACTGAAATAAACCTTTAAATGTGCAATATTATTTGCACATACGCTTTGGGGAATATGCAATACTGCTCATAGGTAGGCTCCAGGGAAGGTGCAATATTTTTTGAGCACTTACAGTGAATAGGTTTCAGGGAATGTGCAATACTGACTTTTACACTTTTTAAGCCCCAGGGAATGTGCAAAATATGCTAATTATGGGAATGGTGCAATATTATCAAATGTTGAACTGTATGAATTGATGTGTCCACTGTGTGTGTGCTGTTTGTTGTATGTCTATGTGCCAGGAGTACCCCTGTCCCAAGACAAATTTCTCCCAAGGGAGACAATAAAGGCTAATCTAATCTAATCTAAATAAAAATAGAAAGAGATGCACAATTACACACACCAAGATGTGTCATTTTCCATGTGTGTGAGAATTAACTCCACTTAGAGCGACTTTTTCCCTCGTTATAAACACACACAGTCAGAGGAGTCGACCATCTTGACTCACTTCACTCTTTGGCAAAGTTTGGCTCGATCAAAATGGACGGAGCGCATGAGTTTGGGGAAAACAAAGTTCCTGTTGGACACTCGTTTTGCTCACGTCATCACACAGCGTGAGTGTGACGTAGGATAAAGCCGCAGAAATGTACGGAAACCTCCGTGTCTGCACTTTCAGAGGGGAAACACATCTGTCCTATGAATAAGTATGAACAAAACCTGTAATATACAAACACCAAACCTGGACCTTGACTTTAGTTCATTTTGGAGAAACACTGACCCAAGGTGGCATCATTAGCTTGGAGACATTTGTGCCCAGTGTAAACAAAACAATTCCGTGAAATCGGCCGTCATTTGGGACCATTCTGTAAAATGACTTCTTGCTGTAGCCAGAGCTTTTCGTGACTCATTATTTGAGTAATCAGGTTGTTTTTGCAGTTTTTCCCTGAAACCGTCCGCTGTCAGAAAGAGTCATTTCAGGGCAAATCGCCCAGTGGACCCACACATTTAATTATTCAAAGTAGGGTTCTTTTTTGTTTTGTTTTTTTTCTGCGTACTCGGGCTGCGTTTGAGGGACCCAATGTTTGGAAACTGAAAAATGAAAAAAATTGGCTCATAATCAGTGATGGATGAAGTCCTCAATTTTGTTATTTAAGTAAAAGTACAGATACAAGGGCAAGAAATTACTCAAATAAAAGTAAAAGCTGGGAGTCTTTCTCCCCCTGTGGGCTCCACCCACAGAGGGGTTCATGGGGGGTCAGGTGCTGTGAGGATCGGGCCCCCGTGACCCAGCTGGAGAAGACGGATGGATGGATGAGAGTCTTTCTTATATTTATTGTTTTTATTGCTTAAAAACATGAGCAGGGTCGTCTCTCCACAGCAAGAAAACATGCACTTCCTGATCTTAGGATAAACAAACAGGTTTTAATTAGATGCAGGCGGCACACAGCAGACTTATTTTAACGTCAAGAGCTGCTTATTCAGTATATCTGTACTGGGGTGAGACTTTTTATTTATCAAATTCCTACTACTACAATGCTCACATTCAGGATTAGACTTATTCATTTCATTTAATCTTTATTTCACCGGGCAAAACATTAAGAACAGATTCTTATTTATAATGTTGGCTTAGAACAATTTAAGGGAAAGACTTATTAGGCTCCTCACTGATTTGAACAGACATCGACTTCTTACCCCTGTTTTTACCCCTGTTTTTACCCCTGTTTTTACCCCTGTTTTTACCCCTGTTTTTACCCCTGTTTTTACCCCTGTCTTTACCCCTGTTTTTACCCCTGTTTTTACCCCTGTTTTTACCCCTGTTTTTACCCCTTACATCCTCAGGTCCCTGTGGCTGTTCCGAAGTCCAGGCTCCTGACAAAGGCCGATCGAGCCTTTTCAGTCCGGGCGCCTCGACTGTGGAACGACCTGCCTGAGGAAATGAGGCTCACACCATCATTATCTTCTTTTAAATCACTTCTTACAGCCCATTTTTATCGGCTGGTCTTTCTTTAGCTGGTTTTAGCTTGATTTTATTCCTTACATCCCTCCGTGTGCTATTTTTATGCTTTTTGTATTGCTCTTTGCAGTTTGTACAGCGCTTTGTAAACCTTGTTTTTAAAAGATTTTTATTTATTTATTCATTTATTAGAAATATCAGTGTAAATCGGTGCATAGCAGCGTTAAGCACGTTGACGGTCCCTTTAGGAAACTCTCATCTGCTCATATAGGTCCATCACTGCCTTGTTTAAGTGTGTCATATCCGCGCATATTAAACTTCATTGGCGTCTAGAGAAACCAGCGCTATTGCATTATGTTAAGGCTCAGAACAATAACTTATATTAAAACTAAAGCCTGACAGCAGCAGCCAGCTCCTCTTTTATTTCACTGTTTAAAGATGCACTGTGTAACTTTTCTGGTGGAGGGTTTGTCGGATGCTTTTCCCCCTGGAGGTGTTCAGAATGTTTCAGTTTGGTATTAAGTCTTTCTATCTTGTGGACCAAGTTACAGGTCAGATCTGTGGAGAGTCAGACTGCCTGTTTTTTAGGTGTTTTTGTAATTGAATAAATGTAAACCAACCAAAACATTACATAATGCACCTTTAAAGAGGAGGGATTACACTTCTGTGGCATTAATTAACACAAAACATATTTATATGTGTTACCTTTAATTGTTTTGGAATTGCTAGAATCGGCGACAGCAACATATTCATTTTTTTTTTATTCGTTTCAATTGCGTTTTTGTTGCTTTAAAGCACTTTCACAGCACAATCAGCCTCATCCACTAATGAAACCACTGCTCCTGCTACATCACGTCAGGTTTGTGAAGTTGTAGTGTATTATTTCGTATCCTGATCATAAAAAATGGCCGGTAGAGATCGCTAAATTCCTCAAACTGTCATGGATGACGTATAAAACCATGTCAGGAGAGTTTTTGATGAGAGAAAGTAGAAACACAAAAATGTAGAAACATTGTAGAAGGCCCCAAAAAGTCTGTTTTGCATAACACTTCCTCTTTAAAATATGCATCTTTACAGCACAGACCTTCATATGGAGATGTCGCTTTGTTGGGAAAGTTTCACAATACGGTGTTATACTTTTCCATCTTCATTTAGACCAAACCAGACCAAGTCACAGGTCAGATCTGTGGAGAGGCAAACCCCACTCACAGTCCGAATGCGTTTTTTTTGTTTTCTTTTTCTTAGTTTTTTAGGTATTTTTGAGTTATTAAACCTGTAATAATGCCAAACTCTGGAACATTCCAAGCAAAGCAATCCACAGAAACAAGCAGGTTACGGACCCTCCCCCAGAAAAGTGACACAATGCAACTTTATTGACCTATATACTATACTATGTTTTCTTTATTCTTCTGGTTTCCTCAGAATAGACTCATGAATAAAGCCTTGTCCATCAAACCAGCCAAGAAGAGAAAAGAAACACTTTTTTCACTTTCTTTACTTGGCTAAGATAAACATGACAAAGAACCTTTTATAAAACATGGTGTAATATCTGTTTGGTACTGACTGTAAACTGCCCTGTTCACCATGTCCTGTATTTCCTTTGTACTGAGCCGGTCCTTTTCAGGCGGGTCTAAAGTGGACTCACAGGATTAGCCAAACAATGTAAAAAGTGGAAGAGCAGTGGCAGGATTAGTTTGGCCCTGTAATCCCAGCACAGACCTCCGCATCCTCTGTCCAAATGTTCAAACACGTCCCCATGAAGCCAAGTGCACAACTGACAGTCTAGTTTTCAGCAGTTTGCTTCATTCTGACTGTAGTAAGAGCCGGACTGAGCGAGTGTGACGGCAGCTCCAGCCAAATGATGCTCACCGAGGCCAGCAGTTATAAGAGCACATTTCGAGACGAATTTTGAGCCAAGTTCCATATTTGGAATTCATAACAACCAAAGAACCATTCAGGAGCGATGGAGTCGAAGGAAACACCGCCTCCTGCATGGACCACATCATGAATCAGTGCTGGTGCAGCTGCGTTTATGAATTGTGAAGGTTTTGTGCTTTCACGTGAGGCGTGGACATATGATGAAAAAAAACCTGTATGTGGGACAAGGCACTGGCAAACCAAGATCTGTTGTGGCTGTGTAAATCTTTTTAAACAGGTGTAAGTGCGAGTTTGTATAAAAGGTAAAGTATCAAACAGTCCGTGGTTGGGTTTTTCATACCTGGTGCACAGAGCTGAAGCCTCTGAGCTGTTCTTCCTCTCTGTAAACATGAACACTTTGGCTTGTGACGTTACTGGACACTCACTTTGCTTTTATCTGTTCTTCTCCAGAATCACCACCACTGCTGCCTGCATGATGGACCTCAGGAGGTACCCGCTGGATGAGCAGAACTGCACATTGGAGATTGAAAGCTGTAAGTAAATAATACTAATAATGTTTGGTCCATAGTTTAGTGTATTAAACAGCTGCAGTTAGTTCACCTCATGCCCCATCGTATGTGTAACACTGACTTCTGACACGTTCATCTGGGATGGTTCTGTGTGAATGCAACTGGAATATTTCTTTTTCTCATTTTTGTCCATTATTCAATGTGTTTTCTTCAAATTACATGAACATAAAATTATAAATCAGGCCTCAGTTTCTCGTCCCATATCGAACAAACTGATTCGCGTGAGGTTTAAGCTGTGTTATAAGTTTTATTCACACATATCTGAGTAATCCTTTATTATTAGTCTGTCTACATCACCTCAAAACCTCAAAATGCTCTGTTCCACCTTGTGATGTCATGTAGTGCTGGTTTTCACATTAACTCCTTCCCTTTTACTTTTTGTTCACTGGAAATGTGCAATTCCAGAGCTTAAATCT
The DNA here is from genome assembly GCA_034769755.1 of Odontamblyopus lacepedii. Taxonomy (NCBI): domain Eukaryota; kingdom Metazoa; phylum Chordata; class Actinopteri; order Gobiiformes; family Gobiidae; genus Odontamblyopus; species Odontamblyopus lacepedii. The sequence continues at coordinate 1,733,658 of CM068352.1, read as the reverse complement.
TCCACATGATTCTCGTGAATGTGCTTGGAGTTTAAACCGTGTTTAACAGTGGAGCACTTCATGTACGTCATGTATTACTGCGTGACATCACGAGGTGGAACAGAGTTTTCTATTTGAGAGAAGATCTCACCCTAAAAATGCAGTGAATGAAAAAAAAAACACAACTCCAGGTGTGTTTATGATGGGGAAACATTATAAAATAGATTGTAAAATAACATAATGGGGCCCTTTATGTTACTCTCAAATACATTTACTCTTACTTAAGCATTTCTACTACAGTAATATCATTCTGAAGTAACGTTCTGCTTACACGAGTACAGTTTTGGTTACTCCACCCACCTCTGAGCGTAACAATATTCGGGTGTTGATTTTCATGTGAGCACCGGTGTCTCGGGTCCACTATCTGAGCCCGACTGGCCCCACAGGGAAACATGTTAATCAAAAATTACCGTGTGGTTTGCTCAGCGCAGCTTTAGTGAGAGGCTCAGAGCTGCACACAGACCTCCTGCTGCCGCCTGGTCATTAAAAGTGAAAGTTGCGGAGCAGAGCGTGGGTTTCACTGATTTCAAACTCGTCCAAGTCCTGAGCGCACATCTGTCCGTTTCACCGGGAGGACATTTTACGTCCTGGTTGGGGTTTTCTTTAGGTTTTGTTTATTGTTTAATTAAAAGATACGAGCAAACGGCACGAACCCAGAGACATGGGCCATTTATTATTAGTTTGGTGCGAGCTAAATAGGTCAAGAAGGACGGGCTTTTCGTTATGCAGTGGTGGGATGAACAGAAAGTAGTAAAGTACTGTACTTATATGTACAGGGCCAGACCAGCCAAAACAAACACTCAGAGACAGCTTTTTCCCAAGGGCAGTCACCATACTCAACTCCAACCTGCACTGAGGAACTTTATTGTCATACCTGCTGCTGATATGTGCCTGTTTAGCTCCAAGTCTATGCAACTTTTTACAGACAGTAGCTCATATTAGTTATTGTACAGTCTATGTTAATTCTTGCACTTTTAGTTAGTAGTTTTTTTTTATAGTAGTTTTATTGTACATATCTTTTATTGTTTATTTATGTGTGCACATTATGGAGAAGCTTGTAATCTCATTATACTTGTATAATGACAATAAAGGCATTCTATTCTATTCTATTCTATTCTATTCTATTCTATTATTAGAGACAGTTTCTACAAGACAAGACAACATTTAAGACTGAGTCCACGAGGATGAGACATGACGAGAGTTTAACGTAATTCCAAATATGTAAAGTTCACAATTTCAATTATGGCCTTACATTTTTTTATTGATTTGATATTTTTGTTTCCATTCTAGTGCTGTGCTTTTGGAACTGTGAGAGATGTAACTCACCAAAACGCTTCGTCTTTGTCCAGTCCAAATGTAAACACACAGGTCATTTTCCTCATGTGCTCGATCCTGTTGCAGTTTTGTCTTGTACCATCCCCAGTACTTAAGTTAAAAAAAGTATCTGTACTTTACTTAAATAGATTTTACAGTGGATGGTAAAAGTATTTTTATCGGGACCTGCTGAAAAGGCTGTTTTTTTGTTTTTTTTTAACAGGTTCATAGTCTGAGCAAACAAAAATATCCAAATAAAAACAGCTGAAGAAAACACACGACTTTAATTGTTTCTGTTGAACAAAATTCAGCACAAATCTGTATTAAAAACACGACATTTCAAGTTTTAGTGTCTCAAACTCCTCAAAAATACTTTTACTTTTTACGCTTTAAGTACATTTTTTAAACACGTACTTTTAATTCTTTGACTTTTTTTCCTGTGATACTTTTACTTTTGCTTGTTTTGTTTTTTGTTTTTTTGTTTCGGTTTCTGTACTTTTACTGAACAAAACTAAGTACTTCTTTCACCACTGAGGTCCGGGGCAGTATGTGGAGGACCAGAGAAAAGGGCTAAAATTGTCCAGATGATTCTAGTGAAGGTGTCTGCAGTTTAAAAACACAATGGAGCACTTCCTGTGTTACTTCCTGTGACATCACAAAGTGGGACGGAGTGTTACGGGGGGTTTGTGTGAATGAAACGAAACACAACTCCTGGTATGTTTACGGTGAGGAAACGACATTATAACAGATCAGTAAATAGGATAAGATTAAGAACAGGGTTAGGGTCACATTTTTATTTAGTTTTAGACTAATAATTTTGTATATTTAACTTCATATTTCATTATTTTACATGATTTAACAGTTTTTTATGTATATATTAGTTACACAAAACATGGAGAGCTGCTTGTGTGTTGCATAAGCAGTTTTTTTCCCCTCTCTTTTTTACATCACAAACCATAAGCTTAACCTCGACTTTAGCCTTTACCTCACTGCTGGCAGAAGTGGCAGAAGTGGCAGACGGGGCAGAAGTGGCAGAAGTGGCAGACGGGGCAGAAGTGGCAGACGGGGCAGACGGGGCTTTAACCCTGCGAGGCGAAGCTCTGTCCACTCGTATTTGTTTAGCAGCTTCCAGCCGTGCCTCCATAATTCATGTGTAGTAGTAGTTTTACCTACAGCAGGAAAACACCATAGAGTGAGTGTATTATTCATAGGGGCGAAGCTCCTGCTGTTCTGGGTCACTGTTACGTGCGGCTGTTTACCTCAGATTGGGCGACATTCAGGCAGCTTCAGTCCACTGTTCGGCCCATTCAAAGTGCAGCAGTGTTTTTCAATTAATAATTACTGAGGGTCTAAACGCCTCAGTGCTGCTAAAGTGCAGATAAACGGATGTTATTTCGATGTAATGGAACTAATTAAATCTTTAAAGTGGACGATGCAGACTCTGTTTTCACACATTATGGCATTAAATGTATCTGCATCCACATCAGGTGAAGGCCAGGTCAGCTCTGTGGAGAGGGGGGCAGTTCTGCTCACAGTGAGAGCAATAAACAGAACAACATATGCAGGTGAATAAGAGCAAGATACATATGTTTGTTCTTACTGTGGAACATTTGCCACAGCCCGGGGTCAGATACCACTACCTCGGGTCAAATGCCACAGCCCGGGGTCAGATACCACTACCTCGGGTCAAATGCCACAGCCCGGGGTCAGATACCACTACCTCGGGTCAAATGCCACAGCCCGGGGTCAGATACCACTACTCTGGGTCAAATGCCACAGCCCGGGGTCAGATACCACTACCTCGGGTCAAATGCCACAGCCCGGGGTCAGATACCACTACTCTGGGTCAAATGCCACAGCCCGGGGTCAGATACCACTACTCTGGGTCAAATGCCTCTATCTTAGCTCAAATTGCCAATCCCTCTGTGGAACATTTGCCACTAACTCAAGTCAAATGCCACCATTCTGGGTCAAATTCCACTACCTCAGGTCAAATGCCACTATTTCAGCTCAAATCTCATTACTGCGGGTCAAATGCCACTACCTCAAGTCAAATGCCACCACCCTGGGTCAAAATCCACTAACTCCTGTCAAATGCCTCTACTTCAACTCAAATGCCACTACCTCAGGCCAAATGCCAGGAAACTGGGTTAAATGCTCCCAACTCGGGTCAAACGCCACTACTTCTGGACACACGTGGCCAGACTCAGGTCAAACCCGAGCAGCCTGTAGTGAAGGTGCTGTCTGCAGGTCCCTCCTGATCCGGGTCATTTGCATGTGGAGCCTCTGTCCGGGGGTAAACGCTCTTCCGCTCGTCTTATTTCTCACATTTCCAGTGCTGTCGCGTCGCTGCCAAATAACAGTTATGTTTTCAGCACCAGATCATATGGACAGCGCCATCCTCTCTATCTCCTCCCATCAGAGAGCGGCTTTAGACAGCGCTGAGGTCCTCTGGGCGTAAATACTCTGACTTTATTCCTCTTATCTTCAGTCCCCTGTCCGAGCTCCAAAGTCAGCCGCACATTTCTGAGTGTCGTCATGGAAAAAAAATAATAAAATCATATGAAAAAACCCGGAAGACATCTTTAATTGGACATCGGGAATAACTTAAAAGTGGCTTTGAACCGTCAGTGATCAAAAATGAATCTGGGCTGCGTTCAGGAGCCGAGAGGAGCCTCGTGTTTAGACGTTTCATTTGTCTGTTTACGGCTGCAGTGTTATTCTGAAGAGTCTGTGTGACGTCGCTCATTTCCAGTAGGTTCAGGGTTCATTTCTTGCGAGTTTTCAGATTTTCTAAACTCTTTTATTAGTAGGTCGACTGATATTAAATGTGTTGATTTGTTGGTATCGATTTGTGCTTTTCTTTCTGACCAGATGAGGCCCCTGTGCAGACGCATGTTTCAAACCCGGCTAAGAACTGCGCTTTATCCAGACAATAGCGGCCAGAGGATAATATCAGGATCCTCTTGACGACAGATGTCTGTTGAATGTGTTATATATATGTAAATATATATGAGTAGGTTTCAGTAGTAGAAATCGTATTATACATGAACAGTTCCTGGGAAGATTTACATTTAAAAATGCATTATTTGCGGAACAAACTAAATAAAAGTTGAACGGCTTAATACAGAAATGCCTCCACCACCCAGGTTAATTTCCACTTTTTTAGTACTACCTCTGGTCAAATGTCACTACCCCGAGTCAAATGCCACTAACTTGTATCAAATGCCACAACTCTGATTTAAATACCACAACCTCTGGTCAAACGCCACAGCCCTGAGTTTAACACCACTACAGTGGGGCAAATACCACTAACTTCACTCAAATGCCACTATTTCAGGTCAAATGTCACTATAGCTCAGGTCAAATGCCACTAACTTGGGTCAAATGCCACTATTTCAGGTCAAATGTCACTATAGCTCAGGTCAAATGCCACTAACTTGGGTCAAATGCCACTATTTCAGGTCAAATGTCACTATACCTCAAGTCAAATGCCACTAACTTGGGTCAAATGCCACTATTTCAGGTCAAATGCCACTATTTCAGGTCAAATGCCACTATTTCAGGTCAAATGTCACTATACCTCAGGTCAAATGCCACTAACTTGGGTCAAATGCCACTATTTCAGGTCAAATGTCACTATACCTCAGGTCAAATGCCACTAACTTGGGTCAAATGCCACTATTTCAGGTCAAATGGCACTATACCTCAGGTCAAATGCCACTAACTTGGGTCAAATGCCACTATTTCAGGTCAAATGTCACTATACCTCAGGTCAAATGCCACTAACTTGGGTCAAATGCCACTATTTCAGGTCAAATGTCACTATAGCTCAGGTCAAATGCCACTAACTTGGGTCAAATGCCACTCTTTCAGGTCAAATGTCACTATACCTCAGGTCAAATGCCACTAACTTGGGTCAAATGCCACTATTTCAGGTCAAATGTCACTATACCTCAGGTCAAATGCCACTAACTTCACTCAAATGCCACTATTTCAGGTCAAATGCCACTATTTCAGGTCAAATGCCACTATTTCAGGTCAAATGTCACTATAGCTCAGGTCAAATGCCACTAACTTGGGTCAACTGCCACTATTTCAGGTCAAATGTCACTATACCTCAGGTCAAATGCCACTAACTTGGGTCAAATGCCACTAACCCGGGTACTAAATCCCTGCTGTTTGTGAGGCTCAGATTAAATAAGCCCAGTTCAATAATTCAGTGTTTTTGGCTGATGAGCTGGAAACAGCCGTAATAGTCAAAGAATCAAAGAACAGAAGAAACTCTGATATAACAGATGAACTCTCGGGGAGGGACAGCGCCACCTGCTGGTCTCCATGGAGAGGTTAGTGCTATTTTCTGCCATGTTCCACAGTGTGGCATTACATCTACATCTATGGACCTACATTCAGTCACAGGTCAGGTCTGTGGAGATGCGACTCAAGATGTTTCATGTCATACTGTGGAACATTTCTTCTTCTCTCAAACAGAAAACACTGTTCCACCTTGTGATGTCATGCGGCAATACAGGAAGTGCTCCACTGTGTTTTTAAACTCCAACTTAAACTACACCTTCACTAGAATCATTTGCATAACATTTATCACTGGTATTGCCCATCTCGGCTGAACAAAAGGTAAAAAGTAGGACCCTCGAAGACCTACGACATCGTATACGACACAGAGGAATATGTTTTCTATAACCGCGCAGAACTTTCTAAGCGTAAAAGACAGAAACGTCCTTTTCCCCTCTGAAAGTGCAGACATAGAGGTTTCCGTACATTTCTGCGGCTTTATCCTACGTCACACTCACGCTGTGTGATGACGGGAGCAAAACGAGTGTCCAATAGGAACTTTGTTTTCCCCAAACTCATGCGCTCCGTCCATTTTGATCGAGCCAAACTTTGCCAAAGAGTGAAGTGAGTCAAGATGGTCGACTCCTCTGACTGTGTGTGTTTATAACGAGGGAAAAAGTCGCTCTAAGTGGAGTTAATTCTCACACACATGGAAAATGACACATCTTGGTGTGTGTAATTGTGCATCCCATCCATCTTCTCCCGCTTAATCCGGCTGGGTCGCGGGGGCAGTTTGCTGCCCAATCCTCATAGCACCTGACCCCCTATGAACCCCTCTGCTGGTGGTGAACCCACAGGAGGGTGGACGTCATGGTCCTTGATGTTAGTTCAGGTGCTGCATGTTTTAGGATGATGGGGGAAACCGGAGCACCAGGAAGAAACCCATCCAGACACGGGGAGAACATGCAAACTCTACACAGAATCGAAACCGCAACCTTCTTGCTGTGAGACCTGAGTGTTGCCATTTCTATTTGCATCTCTTTCTATTTTTATTTAAAGGTTTATTTCAGTCCAAATGAACAAATCCAAATGTAATTTCCACCCTGGAAATGCAGAAGTGCTGTGGCTCTGGCCCTGGACCTGACAGGAGCTGTTTCCAGGACTGGACCAGGAAAGTCATGGAGCCACTGCACTTTTTTTGTTTTTAGGGCAATAAGGAGATTTTTAATTTACTTACAGACTTGAGATTTTGCATTTTTGTAGCTAAGGCCCTAAATTAAGCATTTTTATGTCCAAAAAGTTGTTTCTACATGTTTGCTGTGGGTTTTGTATAAGAGTGTGAATTTTATTTTCTGATGTTTTTTTTTTTTTTCATCTCTATTTCTGGTCCTGTAGCTTTTATCACAGCCTCATGACACAACTACAGCAGCAGATTGTGAAATAACAGGTTGGACTGAACAAAAGGAGGTAGAACACTTCATTAGGGGTAAAAGGGGCAGTTTTAAAAGCAACATTAAGAAAAAAAATCCAGGCGAGGAGAAATGTACTAAAACTGGCCCTTGGAAATTACCGCTTCATGACATCACAAGGTGGAACAGAGTGTTTTCAGAGCATTTTGAGCTTTGGAGATGACAGACTGATCACAAAAGGTACTTAAACGTGTGTGAATGAAACAAAACACAACTCCTGGTGTGTTTTTTGATGCAAAATTCAAACATTCAAGCACATTTTCAAGCCAACATCAACATTATTGTGACATTTGCTCTGAAACACTGACCGGCACTCGACCAGCAATAACAACCAACCAGCTAAAGACTAAATAAAACTACTCTACTTGAGAGAAGCATCTACGAACGCCTGCAACAAAACCCTTCTATTTGTGTCAATGGGATGTGAGCGCTGGAGGCTTCAGGAAGTCTGCATTAGGAGTGGAGCATGTAGGTCAGTGCGGCGTTAATGAAGAAGAACAGGGCCGCGGGGGGAGGGGCCGCTGTGGAGCACCGACCGCGTCACAAACACGAGAGAAAGACGGGAACGGAGGACGAGATGGAGCTAATCGGACAGAAACGAGCGGAGAACGGAAGGAGGAAGAGGGGAAGTTGTTCGCGGCCTGTTGTAAACACTGGGCTGAGGTCTCCACTTCTACGCTATTTTCAGATCGATGTTATAATGTTTCCTCATCAAAAAACATACCTGGAGTGTCGACTTGTTCCACCTTGTGATGTCACGTGGTAATACAGGAAGTGCTCCATTGTGCACCTTCACTAGAGTCATGTGGATAATTTCAGACCTAGAATTGATGAACAAAAGGTAAAAAGTCAGGCTGTTAACTGGAAAATTACCACCACGTGACATCACAAAGTGGAGCAAAGCATTCTGAGCTTTAGAGATCTCGACAAACTAATAATAAAGAGTTTCTCAAACATGTGTGAATGAAACAAAACACAACTACAGGTATATTTTTGATGAGGTAACAACATTATAACGTGGCTTAAAGCTCACAAGAGTCAATTTTGCATAATCTAGGACCTTTAAAGTAGGACCATAGCAGGTTTTAATGGGTTTTTTTTAAAATTATTGCTTAGTTTAATGGGCTAGTGTCTGTCGTAAAGATTTATCATCGTTTTATATCAGTGAAGTGGCAGTTTGTGGGAAAGAGATGAGAAGAAAAGTACAAAAATACAGAATTCATCTACACAGGCACACAGAAAATGCCATAAAAAATGTAGGTACAATTTACAAGCAAAGAAGGCTTTTTCAGTTTAAAGTACTGTTTTTTTTATTTAAATCTAGTTTAGCCCAGTTTTTTCTAGTCTAATCATGGCAACTGTACAATTTAGCTTTTAAATTTAGCCCTGTATATTTGCTATTAACTGTTGTGGAATTATCGCTTTACATGTCTGTGTCCAACCAGGAAGCAAATATATACTTTATGAAAATGTGAAAGCCAGAGGAAAAGATCTGCACAATTGTCTGTAAAATCCTTAAATATAATTCTGTTAACTATGTAGTAATAATAACAGAAACCCAACATAAGATGCATTAGCTGTTCTACCGGACACTTCATATATTATCATAGTTAAAAACATGGGAAAAGGAGAATCTTTTACCATATAAAAGTCCACGTTGCCTTTGGTTAGAGCGAGAGAGGCTAACCACTCCACCACTCTGTGCACCTTCATTATATTCATGAACGTTTCTTCGCTCACTCATAATTTTGTCGTTAGAAATGCGTCTAATCTCCTGAGCGCTGCACCATTTTAGCTCCATTTAAAAAAACAAAAAACCAAAATGATCCCTGTGCGTTTGGAGCTTGGGGCCTCACAAAGTAATGGTCAACAGTGGTAATAGACTGAAGCCATGTGTGTGTCCTGCTGCAGGGAAATGCATTCAGAATTACATAACGCACATCACAAAGACAAACCGAACGGCCTTTCTGGTCCTTTCACACTCCACTGCCTCCACTGTGATGTCAGGGCTCAACTCCACTTCTTTGGAAATGTTTGTTGATGTCCTGAAGTTTAAACTACACGGTTCTGTGGACAACATGCTGTATTCACTATGTGGCTTTAGCCTTTGTGCACATTCATGTAGTGTTAGTCTTATTAACTGTTCTGTGGCGTCACCACATGGTTCCTGATGTTAATAATAATGCATTTGTCGTATATGATGCTTTATTACAGGGGTGTCAAACTCATTTTGGTCCGGGGGCCGTATGCAACCTACTTTGATCCCAAAAGGGCCGGATCAGAAAACTCAGTTCTCTCTTCAAGTTATTGTATTTTTCTCCGTGTCTCGTAGTGGTGTTTAAGATTATATTCCTCGAGCAACGCCACTTGTTCCAAACACACTGAGCACAGATTTCCCATTCACCTCTGTCAACAAATAAGAATTAGACTATTTTTCTTGGGAAATCCTGAACTCAGCATCTGCTTTTCTCATTTTTTGCCATTTTGCTGATGAGGGTCACGGTCGACAGTCAAAACGATCGTCCTTTAAGAGCGTTTGGAAAGAGGAAAGTCTTCATTTGTGCTGCTCTGGTGGGAGTCGCAACGTACAGAAACGCCGGAGACGCTGCTATGCTAAACGGTGCAGAAAATTAACAGAAAAATCAGAAAATTTTAAGTATTTTAATAGAAAAATCAGCCGAGGGCCAGATTAAAGGTCTTGGAGGGCCGGATCTGGCCCCCGGGCCGCATGTTTGACACATGTGCTTTATTATATCCAAACGGGCATGTGGGGCCAAACCTCCCTGTCAAAGCCTGATCACATCTCAGAAGTTAAGCAGGACTGGAAAATCAGGTGATCCAGTGGTAAAAAAAAAACTGTTGTTGTGTCTTCAGGCAGGACACATCACCCACATTTCCTAGTATGAAAGCAGAAAAGTATGAAGGAGGTGTAAGCCCGAGTGCTGGTGGTGGTCATAGGGACTGATGGCACAGATTGGCCCCCTCGCTTCCATCACTCTGTCCCAGGGCAGCCGTTAATAGTGTCTTACCACCACCGAGTGTGGAATTAATGAATAATGCACCTGATTGTAAAGGGACTTGGAGAGTGTGGAAAAGTGCTCTGTAAGACTGATTCTTATTGTTAGGCGGCGCTGTCCTGACGCAGACTGAAGGACGTGAGGCTGCCGCTCTGCGCCTTCAGCCCCTCTGGCCACCACCAACGTAACACTGTCATACGAGGCAATGTGGGTGAAGTATCTTGTCTGTCACTGGCGCCCCCTGTTGACTGTTGACTCAAATCATGAGAAAAGACTTTCACAGGACGGTTACGTCACAGGTAAACAGTCTCCGGTGCTGTTTAAGTGCAAAGTCCAGCCACATGCTTCCGTTAGCATGTTGGATAGTTGTTAAGCTGTTGCCCATTTATTTAATACTAATTCCCTCTGCTGCCTGTAGATGGCGCACTAACCCCAGTTCCTACTACAGGGAGCTCATCTGTAGAAACTGGGCGTGTCTGTTGTCTGAAGAGAATCATTATTTGTGTAGGTTTGGGTGTAAATACAAAGGAAAGGGGCTCGAGAGTGTTTATAGACCACTGACTGTACAGATAATAGTTGTCCTTTTATACTGGTGATGGGTTACAAGCCCCGAGAGGCAGGTTCATGATGAGTTCATGTGTTTTTAATGTTTTTAAAATGTTTTTGAAACTGACACTAAAAGTTAAAAGTCCATTCTGTTTGTGTTTTGAAGGAAAGGCTCAGGAGACAGGAGCAGGTGCAGCAGGTTTACAGTGTCAGAGCAGGTTCAAGCTCACAGACACAAAATGAACTGTGAACGGCCTTCTGTCTGCGTGTTATTGGACTTTTGGCAATATAACGAGGGCTAACATGTACTTTTAACATCACTACAACTCAGACTCCGTATAAAAACAGCCTCTGGGAAAGAAAATGAGACCATAAACAACCAATCAGATGTTTGATGACAACCATATAGAAATAACTATCTGTGATTATCGGGAATTTGTTCCTCGGTCATTATTCTGCATCAAAATGAGGAAAGGGAGTAAGTGGGCGGGGCTAACGGTTCATTCAAAAACATATTTTTCACTCATGCTTAAAAAACTTACTTTGTGACCATTGTTCCTCCATCAAAAATATATATGAGTTTGTATTTTTTACCGTTCTTATCCATCCAAATCCATATCAATCCTTGTTTAGTAAGTCCGATCCCTCAGAGCTCTAAAATATTGTGCAGTTTTGAGTTTCCCAGGTTTGTTACGTCAAAAGTAAACGTCAGGACGCCTCCTGCTCTGTGTTTAAGTCTGTGTTTGTTTAGTTGTTGCTCTATTTAATCCGTTTTGATCAATTCTCAAAGTGAGTTTTAATGTAATCTCCTCTCGTGGCTGTTTAAAAGAACGCGGCTTTGACATTAGAAACATTCGGAAGTATAAATGCTGTGAGTTACTACACTTGCAATGCACCGATCTGAGTACATACGAAAGTGGAGCAGAAATGAGCCTTAACTCCCTTCATATCATATTGATTAGTAAATAATGTACAACACGCCCACAGAGCCTTTCTTAAGTGTCCGTACGCTCACTGATTTGAAGTTTGTTTTGCCTCTCCAATTAGAAACCCCGTCCCTGTCAATTAAAAGTCGCATGTTATTTTTTAATTTGCTCACACACTTTACACCTCGAATAACAATCACGCCCAGAGTATTAAAGGTTCAATATTACGCAAATCTGACTCTCGTGAGCTTTTAGTCATGTTATAATGTTGTTATTTCCTCAAAAACAGACCTGGACTTGTGTTTTGTTTCATTCACACTTGAGTTAATCCTTTATTATCAGTCTGTTTACACCTCCACAGCTCAAAATGATGTAGTGTAGTGTGTAGTATAGACTCAGGAACTGCTCTATTATATAACTTTTTACGCTCGGGTGAGAATTTTGTACTTTCCTTCAACTCGCTTGTTTTCTTTTACCGCTTCTTGTCATCAGCCATAAGTACCCCTCCGTTCTAGTCAATCTTTTATTCCCCGTGTCCACTGCAGGCGTCTCCACTGATTTGGCCAAAATGAGCAAAAGAAGCAACTGTGGTTTCAAATGAATATTAATGTCTCCCTTTGCACGTCTACTGCAGCTTTAAGTGGATAAAATGGATACTAGCATGTTTTTTATTCATTCTTCCTTTTAGTCTTAATTATTCATCTCCTCGTAGGACAAAATGTTATAAAATGGCTGCGTATTTCCCATGTAGGGCTTCCCCGAGTTGCTACGCGGAGTCTTGTATGTTTAACTTGCTTGAATAATGTATAATTGGAGCAGACATCTTCTATAATTGAGTTATTGTGTGGCGTGGAGGCTTCCCCTGTGCCCGGCCTGGACTCTACCACAGTTTTCCTTCAGTTTTCCAGTCCTGCACAGTCTGATGAACAGTGTGTTTGAGCGTAAATGCGCTTTAAAAGTCCTGGATTACGCAAAATTGACATTGCATTGTGTAACTTTTCTGGTGGAGGGTCCGTCAAATGCTTTTTTTCCTTTGCTTTATCTGGAATGGTTCACAGTGTGATATTAAAGCTTTCTATCTCCGTGGAAATTAAATCAGATCATGTTACAGGTCAGATCTGAGGAGAGACGACTCTGCTCAGTCAGAATCCCTGTTTTCTATGTATTTTTGAGCTGTAAATCCACCTGTAATTGAATAAATGTAAAGTAGAGCTGTTTAATGTCATACTGTGGAACATTCCAGGCAGAGCAATGACGTATCCATAGAAACGAGCAGGTTTGGACCCTGAACCAAAAAGTTACACAGTTTGGAGTTGTGTTTCATTTCTTTCACATGTTTGAGTAACTCTGTGTTCTTAGTTCAAACGCAAGACTAATAATAAAAATCATATAAGTATTTACTCGTTTTGGAGTCGATATTAAATGTGTCTAATACTGTGATCGTACTCAGGCATCTATTCAATTTCCTTTATTGTCACATGTGCATATACATACAAAATATATATAGCACAGATGAAATTGCTGTCCTCTCCCACCTCAGTGCAAAAATTCAAGTATAAAACAAATGTGCAAACAACAAAAATGTGCAAACAGGACAGAAGTGCGCAAACAAGACAAAATGTGCAAACACTCAAGTAACCATAGTGAACATAGTAAACAGACAAAAACCACAATAGACAAAACAAAACAATATTTACAGATAAAAAGTGAGGTAGTGCTAAAATGTATGAATAACAGTCACTGTCCATATAATGTAAAAAGTGAAAAAAGTGCCTCAGAGTTTGCAGTGTTCTTAGTAGGTGACAGGGGGCCGAGGGGGGGCAGAGGGGAAAAGTGGGGGTAGGGCAGGGAGAGAGTTAAGTCCTCTGACAGCCTGGTGGAAGAAACTGTCCCGGAGCCTGCTGGTTCTAGCCTGGAGGCTCCGCAGTCTCCTCCCTGATGGCAGCGGGCTGAAGAGGCTGTGAGATGGGTGGGTGGGGTCACCTGCAATCCTGATGGCTTTGCAGGTGAGGCGGGAGTGATAAATGTCCTGTAGAGGGGGGAGAGGGACACCGATGATCCTCTCAGCTGCTCTGACGATGCGCTGCAGAGTCTTTTTGCAGGACGCGGTGCAAGAGCCGTACCACACCGTGATGCAGCTGGATAAGATGCTCTCCATGGTGCCTCTGTAGAATGTCCGGAGGATGGGGGTCGGGGCTCTTGCTCTTTTCAGTTTGCGGAGGAAGTAAAGGCGTTGTTATAATTAAAGGCGTTGTTATAATTGTTATAATAGATGTTTTTATGTCTGTTATAAAGCGCTTTGTGTTGCATTTTTGTATGAAAAGTGCTCTATAAATAAAGTTTGACTGATAATTGATGAGGCGTGTAAGAAAGAACTCCATTCAGTATATCAGTCTCTTAACCTACGAGATACACTAGGAAAAAAAAGAAATACACTAGGAAAAAAATAAAACACTGAACACACTCTTTAGACATTTTACATAGCCTACATACAGAAGACATCAAATATATGAAGTCAGATCTGTGGAATTATGTAGCACGGAAAAGAAAGTTAAGAGATTTTTTTCAACAAAGCAAAGGGCGGCTAATTTATTGAGTTACAGGTAGTTTTGTGTCTCAAAAATACTTAGAAAAACAGGCATTCTGAGTGTGAGCAGGGTCGCCTCTCCACAGATCTGACCTGTAACATGATCTGATTTAATTTCCATGAAGATCGAAAGCTTTAATACCAGACTGTGCACCTTTAACGCCAACAGGAAACATCTCGTCAGCGAAACGTTCAGTGAGCAGGTGCTGGTGCGTGTTTCTGTGCGCACACATTAGTCAGACCGCTTTAATATTAATGCATATGTTTTAAATGGTCAGTCAAGCAGAGGTCATTTCACACATGTGCTGACAGCTTCACACAGAGACGTGACAAATGCAAAAGCTCGTCCTGTTAAGTGATTAATGAACTGTCCCTGCGTGTGGACACAGATGGACTCTCCTACCCACAATCCTATAAAGTCCTGATCCGCCTGGGCGCCGCCGCCACGTGGACTCTGTTCTCAGTTTGGTTTAAATATTTTATTTCAAGGTCATATTAAGTCACCGTCACGTCAAATATTTATTTTAAGCATCTTATATTACGCCAAATTGACTCTTGTGAGCTTTAAGCCATCAAAAAGTGTTTGATTTCATTCACACGTTTGAGTCTTTATTATGAGTCTGTCCACATCTCCAAGGCTCAAAATGCTCTGTCTCACTTTGTGATGTCATGTAGCAGTAATAATAATAATGCATCAGTTTTATACAGCTCTTTTCTGGACACTCAAAGACGCTTTACAGAGCATTATTCATTCACTCCAGACCCGGTGGTGGTAAACTACTATTGTAGCCACAGCTGCCCTGGGGCAGACTGACGGAAGCGAGGCTCCAATCTGCGCCATCGGCCCCTCCGACCACCACCAACACTCACGCACACCACTTTCATACTAGGCAATGTGGGTGATGTGCCTTGCCTAAGGACACAACAACAGTTTTTGCCACTGGCCCCACTGTGGCACCTGGAATTCCCAGTGGTCTCCCATCCAAGTACTAACCAGGCCCTGCTGAGCTTCTGAGATCTGACGGGATCAGGCTTTGACGAGCCGGTATGGCCACAACCAGTAGTTAGTCAGTTCACAATAATCAGAATCAGAATCAGAATCAGAATCATACATTTTATTTATTAGGCGCCTTTCTGGACACCCAAGTTCGTCTTACAACAACATAAACAAATTAAATACGATTAAAACATACAGTTAAAAGCCACAGTTAAAGTTGGACAGTATTTAATTGACTGATTGTGTTTAACAGCTCCTTTTACCTTTTGTTCAGAAGAGGAAATTCCAGAGCTGAAATTCTATGTGAGCACTTCCTGTATTAGTGTGTTCAGTTTGAGAGAAGAACTCGTAATATTTTAAATACAGAAGCTTCGATATGCTGATTATGAGGAAATAAATTCAGAAAGCATTCAGATTTTTGGTCTGCATGTAAAAACAACCGGTGTTTTCAAATGTCTATTTGAAAACAAAAACTAAGAAATCTCTTTCCTTCATCAAATCTTCTTGACCATTAAAGGTGCATTGTGGAACTTTTCTACTGAAGTTTCCATCAAATGTTTTTCTACATGGAGATGTTATTGCTTTGACTGGAATATTTCACAGTATTGGTATTAAACCTCGTTATCATCATGGAGACCAAACCAGGTGAAGTTACAGGTCAGATCTGTGGAGACGGCGACCAGACAAATGTTTTTCTCGGTGTTTGTGACCTATAGAACCACCTGTAACTGAATGCATTTAAAGTAGAGCTGTTAAATGTCATATTGTGGAACATTCCAGAGCAATGGCATCTCCATAGAAACAAACAGGTGACGACCCCTAACCAAAAGCGTATACAGTTTAATAATGTAAGTAGAAGGCAACAAAAACAAATGAAATGTGTTTTTGCAAAGGAACTTCTCTAAAAGGGCATAAAAACCCTGCAGAGGTGATTCTGTCTGTGATCATCTGTGAGCTCGTCACTTTCCTCAGTCTCAGTCTGGTTCTGTCCCCGTGTCTCAGACGGATACACCACAGACGACATCGAGTTCTACTGGAGAGGAGGACACAACGCTGTGACCGGGGTGGACCGAATCGAACTGCCCCAGTTCTCCATCGTGGACCACAAGCTCATCGCTAAGAAGGTGGTGTTCTCTACAGGTGAGCACAGAATAATCAGAATAATCATAATCCATTTTATTTATTTGGCGCCTTTCTGGACTCCTAAGGTCGCGTTACAACAGCTACAGCACTTTTCACAGACACATATCCTCAAAGATGCTTTACAGAGCTTTATTAGCAGAGCCTTGTTCATTCACTCCAGACCTGATGGTGGTAAAGCGAGTTTATTTGTACAGCACAATTCGTACACACAGTAATTCAAAGTGCTTTACAGAATAAGAACTACATTAAAATCACAATACAAACAAATCAAAACATAAATAATCATCATAAAATTTTAAAATAGAGACGGGACATTAAATTAGAGAGAATTAGAGAGAAGAGAAGAGTGCAGAATGAGAAATGAAAACCTTTCATCTGCAGCTAAACAGAACCGTTTTTAGCCTTAAACAGAGTCAGAGTCTGTCACATGTTCAGGGAGACGGTTCCAGGTTTTGGCTGCGTGAGTCTTTCTCGCTGTGAGGCGTGAGTGCCGCCGATGGTGCCACATGATGTTGTGAGTATAATACGCAAAAGGAAACATGACTGTTTGTGAAAGAGATGAGGCCCATGGTCCTGTTCCACACACTGTTAATACTTTGCAACGAGGAACGGGACAAGATCTCACCAGATTTGTGAGATTTTCTCCATGTTCTTACATTTGGATGGGATAAAAAGTGAAGCACTGGCGAGATTTTCTTTTATTTTTTGGGGGGGAAGCTGCAGTCACAAAAAGCAGCGCTATAGCAAAAATATTTAATTAAGTCGAAAGAAAAACGGTGAGACTGAAAGTAGGAACATGAGCACAATTTATTTATAGTAAAAAAAAAGTTAAAAATCTTCTCGTAGATCCGTCCGTCTCGTTTTTGCACATTGTGTCACAGTGATAACTTCTAAACATTCTGCCATGCACATACACGTAGGACACCCCTCACTACACGATGTCTTAGCTAACGACCTTTTCCACTTTCTATTATATAACATTTCATCCAAAACGTGAGCTGTAGGTCTTAGCGTTCCATTTACCCAACCATAATGTATTTTTCTGTCTTTTTAATTAATTGCTGCTTTTGGGCCCTTCATACATCATTTTCATTATAACGTAGCGGATAATGTCGCAATTTTAATTTCGTTTGCCCGTTTTATCCAAATTACCATAAAATTAGCATGTGCCTAGACCACAACAATACGGTAAACGCCTTGTATTTCCCTTTAAATCCAGCCGTAAACAGATTTATTGTGATACGCATCTACACGGCATTTACATATTTATACATTTGCCGTACACGCAATTGTGCAAGTTAAATTACCAATTTGCCGAGCACAATCTATAGGAAACCAGTATATTGAATAAATGCAAAACGCTAATTCAATAAGTGTGAAATTGCCATGCCGCACACTGAAGGAGGTCTGCATACGCCTGGAGCTCCAACTGAATCAGTTTGTAGCACAATGTGGCTGATCTGAATGCCGTACGTGTTTGTGGATCCACATGTGCAGAGTTAAAGGTCCTATATTACACATATTTGACTCCTCTGAGCCTTTAGCCGTGCTCGACTGTCGTTACCTCCTCAAAAACACGCCTGCAGTTGTGTTTTGTTTCATTCTCACATGTTTCAGTGACTCTTTATGTCACAGGTGTCAAACATGCGGCCCGGGGGCCAGATCCGGCCCTCCAAAACCTTTAATCTGGCCCTCGGCTGATTTTCTATTAAAATATTTAAAATTTTCAGATTTTTCTGGTAATTTTCTGCGCACCTTAGCATAGCAGCGTCTCCAGTGCTTCTGTGCGTGGCGCCTCCACCAGACAAATGAAGACCTGCCTCTTTCCAAACGCTCTTAAAGGACGATCGTTTTGACTGTTGACCGTGACCCTCATCAGCAAAATGTCAAAAATAAGAAAAGTGGAGCTGAGTGCAGGATTTTCCAAGAAAAATGGACTAATTCTTATTTGTTCACGGAGGTGAAAGGGAAACCTGTGCTTGGTGTGTTTGCAACAAGTGGCGGCGCTCAAGGAATATGATCTTAAACGCCACTACGAGACACTGCGAAAAATACAATAACTTGAACAGAGAATTAAGAAGACAGAAGATAAACGAATTATTGCTGGCACTGAAGAAACAGCCGTCTGTTTTCACCCAGGGGCCAAGAGGCAACTGATGCTGCTGTGAAAACAACCTAACCTAGCATAATATTATAATATTTTGTAAAATAAAATCAAATAAAAAAGATTTCTGTAATAGATTTGCGTTTCTCTGCACAAATATTTGGACTCATTGCTATTTTTGGGGTATATATGCCATGAGTTTTCTGATCCGGCCCCTTTGGAGTCAAAGTTGGTTGTATACGGCCCCTGGACCAAAATGAGTTTGACGCCCCTGCTTTATGTCATGAGGGGGTAGTTTTCATGTTAACAGTTTTTTTTTTTAACCCTTTACCTTTAGTTCAGTAGAGATGGGCAAATTCAGAGCTGAAATTATCCAAATGATTCTAGTGAAGGTGTGAGGAGTGAGAAGAACTCAGCCTGAATCTGCAGGTTTGTGTGTTAAAAATGTGTGAATGAAACAAAACACGACGTCAGGTCTGTTTGCAATAAGGAAACAACATTATAACAGATCATAAAATGGTGTCATATGGGCCCATTAAGGTTAAGCAGGTCGGTACAAATACAGGGAAACAAAAGAAAAAACATCACTTGGCAAAATGTTTTAAATACATGTTTAAAATGTACTTCCAAAATGCATCACAAATGTTTTTCAAAATCACAATATTTGAAGCCTCATAAAGACCTCAAAATCTGTACAAAAATACTTTTACTTTATACTCTTTAAAGGTGCATTATGTCACTTTTCTGGTGGAGGTCACCTGTTTGTATCTATGGCTATGTCACTTCTCTGCCTGGAATGTTCCACAGTGTGACATTAAACAGCTCTATTTTATATGTATTAAATTAGAGGCGGTTTAATACCTGAAAAATACCTTGAAAAACAGGCGTTCTGACTGAGCATGGCATCCTCTCCACAGATCTGACCTGTAACTTGGTCTGGTTTGATCTCTATAAAGATAGAAAGGTTTAATGCCACACTGTGGAACATTCCAGACAAAGCAATAACATCTCCAAAGAGAAAAGCATTTTACAAAACCTCCTTTGGAGGTCTTTATGACGCTTCAAATACTGTGATTTTGAACATTTTGTGAAGCATTTTATTCAGTAGAAACAACTGAATCTGAACTGAATATTGTTTGTTTGTTTTTGTTCTACCTGTTTTTATTTGTACATATTTGTTCGTTCAAACTACACGAGTTAAAAATAAACCCCTCAGACATTTCAGCAGGTCTCACACAATAATAAAAAATACTTTCACTTTTCAGTCCTGTTCATAAATACAGTGGAGTAGAAAGTACATAACAGCTCTCAGATGTAGTAAAAATAAAAGTATCCGGTTTAAAATCTACTTAACTAAACACAGTGCTCTTTAAGTCCACATTTTAACACAAATTTATACTTAATTTATACTTAATTGTGTAATTGAGGGTCTGTCAAATGCTTTTCCTCATGGAGATGCTATTGGTTCGCCTGGAATGTTCCACAGTGCGGCATTAAACCTTTCTATCGTCGTGGAGACTAGACTAGACCAAGTTACAGGTCAGATCTGTGGAGAGGCGACCCCGCTCACAGTCAGAACGCCTGTTTTTCTAGGTATTTCTGAGCTATAAAACCACCTGTCATTGAATAAATGTAAAGCAGAGCTGTTTAATGTCACACTGTGGAACATTCCGGGCAGAGCAAAGACATCTCCATAAAAACAAGTTCCGACAAGCCTGGTTTCATTATCCCATCTGGAAATATGGAAATTGGGGGAATCCTTTCCAACGAGAGCTGTGTTTTGATGTGAGTGTTTGACCCTGAGGTGGATCCGAACGCACCATCAGCACCAGCGCCTCCTTTATCCCACACCCGCTCGTCCCCGCCAAGGATGGACAATGTCACCACCTCGCCACCGGGAAGGGGATTTCACAGATTACAATAAGTGGCTCTGGCTTGTGTCGGATATCAGCAATGCAGTTTACAGTAATGGTGGAGGCTGGAAGTCGAATTTTGACTCTGAGTTGGAAGATAACGGGGTCCTGTCCCGGCTGGTCTAATAAACTGTAGCGTCGCATTGAACTGTGAAGAGAAGAGCTTAAAGGTGCATTACGTCACTTTTCTGGTATAGGATCCGTCACTTGCTTGTTTCTAGGGCCTAAAATATTCCACAGTATGACATTAAACAGCTCTACCTTACACTTTTTTCAATTGCAGGTGTTTTTTTTTTTTTTGCCCAAAAATACATAGAAAAACAGGCATTCTGACTGTGAGCAGGGTCGCCTCTCCACCGATCTGACCTGTAACTTGGTCTGTTTTGGTTACCATGAAGACATAAAGGCCACACTGTGAAACATTCTGCACAAACCAGTAACATTTCTGTGGAGAAAAGGATTTGCCGGATCCTCCACCAGAAAAGTTACACCTTTAAATGTCCTGTATTATACCTGGAGTGGTGTTTTGTTTCATGCACATGTTTAACACTAAAATTCTGCATATTTAGTTCTTTTCTCAGACAGAAAACACTCTCTTCCACCTTGTGATGTCATGTGGTAATACAGGAAGTGCTCCACTGTGTTTTTAAACTCCACACACCTTCACTAGAATCATTTGGATGATTTAAGCCAGGGGGGTCCAAACTATTTTCACCCAGGGCCACTTACTATAACACAGAGCAGCGTGGGGCCGATCGAGGGCCATAGACTGAGGGTCAAAACTGTGAGTAATTCAAATCTGTGCTTTTATAACAGGTTTAACGACCCTCCAGACCTTTGTTCAGGCTCAGATCCTCAGAAGGAGTCACGAAATCTGCTTGGTCACGGTAGATTTCAAAAACATGCAGTAAAAAGTACAACTTGTGGTAGTTTGGGCCACTTCACCTGGAAGCCTGAGGGCCAAAACAATTGGGGCCACATTTGGCCCCCGGACCATAAGCCCTGGATTTGCCATTCTCCACCCAACAAAACGGAAAAGGAGCTGTTCACTTGAAAACTACCGCTTCATGACATTAAAGTGGAACAGAGCATTTTGAGCTTTGAGTGACTCAAACTGAATGTGAAACAAAACAACTCCAGGTACGTTTCTGATGAGATAACAACATATTTATTTATTTAACCTTTATTTAACCAGGTAAAGACCCACTGAGATCCAGACCTCATTTACAAGGGCGACCAGGCCAAGCACACGTCAAGAGCAGAAAACAAGAATCAAACAATTAAAATAAAAATAAAAAACAAGAGCAAAAATCAATGAAGATAAACATGTATTATGAAGGTAAAGTGCAGTGAGTGTAGAAAATATTTCAAAAGTGCAGAAGCTGTAACAATTTAAAAGGATAAAGTGCAGAAGCTGTAAGAGTCTAAACAGATAAAGTGCAGTAGTTGTAAACAATGGAAGATAAAATGCAATAAACTCTGTTACAAAGAGCACATTATAACAGAACTTAAAAGTGCACAAACAAACAGCCCCCAGTGACTGAAGATGCAGCCAAACGTGTTCAAAACCCCTCCTGTCCCTCGGTGAGGAGAATATACGGCACACGCAGAATCTGTGTTTTAGATGGAGCCGGGATGAGCATAAATACACTTCACTATATAAGAAAATCTCACTGGGGGAAACGTTCTTTATATTCGAACTCCTGACTGACACTCGGCTGCATCACACGACTCTGGAGGAGCCGATGTCCTCAGGAGTCAGTGCAACGAAAATAATTCAGTTCAAATCTAATAATTAACTGAGGAGAGAGAATGCAATAAAATGTGTGTGTGTGTGTGTGTGTGTGTACATATGTGTGTGTGTGTACATATGTGTGTGTGTGTACTTGCACAGGGTTGATTTGTGTGTGTATGTCTGCGTGTGCATGTGTGTGTATGTGTGAGTGTGTGTAAGTGCGTGGAGTTGATTTGTGTGTCTGTCTGTCTGTGTGTATACATGTGTGTGTGCGTGGGAATTGAATCGTGTGTGTATGCATATGTGTGTCTGTGTGTGCATGTGTATTTATATATGTGTGAGTGTGTACGTGCGCGGGGTTGATTCATGTGTGCGTCTGTCTGTGTGTATGCGTGTGTGTGTCTGCGTGTACATGTGTGTGTATATGTGTGAGTGTGTGCATGTTCGTGGTGTTGATTTGTGTGTGCGTCTGTCTGTGTGTGCATGTGCAAGTTTAGGAACTGGCAACTGTGTGTACGTGTGTGTGTGTGCCCTGTATGTGTGTCCGTGTGTGTGTATAAGCGTGTGTGTGTGTACGTGTGCTTGATTCATGTCTGTGTGTGTCTGTGTGTCTGTGTAACAAAAACCTCATCCGTGCACCTTTAAACGCATCCATCCTTCTGTCTCCTGAACAGGAGCGTATCCTCGTCTGTCCCTGAGTTTCAAACTGAAGAGGAACATCGGCTACTTCATCCTGCAGACGTACATGCCCTCCATCCTGATCACCATCCTGTCCTGGGTCTCCTTCTGGATCAACTACGACGCTTCAGCCGCCAGAGTGGCCTTAGGTAAAGCTGTACACACACAGACGGCAGTGGTCAGGGTTAAACACGTGGGGATTAATCGGGTTATGAATATGACACTGTTAGCATAAGTGAGTCCACGCGTCGCCCTGACATGATAATAGCCTTTCCCCAGTGCATGTTTAGTGCCTGATGCGGCCGAGAGCTCAGAGAGTGTCGTCTGCTTGGGCCGAATGCAAAGGATTTCGAATGTGCAAAAGTACGGGAATTTATTTGGAATACAGTGATCCCTCGTTTATCGCGGGGGTCACGTTCCAAAAATAACCCGCGATAGGTGAAATCCGCGAAGTATCAGCTTTATTTTTTACTGTTATTTTACAATGCAATACTTTACTGCAGAATGAAACAAAAAATAAAACCTCTTTTCAGGCCCAAAATGTGTTTAAGAAATAGAAATATTAACGTTTTCTTACAAATAACTATAATAGTTTAAAGAACGGTGTTGTAAAACAATATTCTTTATATAGTAATGAATACGAGGAGGAAACATTGTCACTGGCGTATTTCACAGTCCCTCCAGCTGCGCCTCTTCGTCCTGACTCCGCTGGAGCGTCTTTTTCTACTGAAGGCTGCGCGACCAAGTGTTAGTCCTTCCTCCTCTTCTTTAGTCCTTCCTCCTCTTCTTTAGTCCTTCCTCCTCTTCTTTAGTCCTTCCTCCTCTTCTTTAGTCCTTCCTCCTCTTCTTTAGTCCTTCCTCCTCTTCTTTAGTCCTTCCTTCCTCTTCTTTAGTCCTTCCTCCTCTTCTTTAGTCCTTCCTCCTCTTCTTTAGTCCTTCCTCCTCTTCTTTAGTCCTTCCTCCTCTTTTTTAGTCCTTCCTTCCTCTTCTTTAGTCCTTCCTCCTCTTCTTTAGTCCTTCCTTCCTCTTCTTTAGTCCTTCCTCCTCTTCTTTAGTCCTTCCTCCTCTTCTTTAGTCCTTCCTCCTCTTCTTTAGTCCTTCCTCCTCTTCTTTAGTCCTTCCTCCTCTTCTTTAGTCCTTCCTCCTCTTCTTTAGTCCTTCCTCCTCTTCTTTAGTCCTTCCTCCTCTTCTTTAGTCCTTCCTCCTCTTCTTTAGTCCTTCCTCCTCTTCTTTAGTCCTTCCTTCCTCTTCTTTAGTCCTTCCTCCTCTTCTTTAGTCCTTCCTTCCTCTTCTTTAGTCCTTCCTCCTCTTCTTTAGTCCTTCCTTCCTCTTCTTTAGTCCTTCCTCCTCTTCTTTAGTCCTTCCTCCTCTTCTTTAGTCCTTCCTCCTCTTCTTTAGTCCTTCCTCCTCTTCTTTAGTCCTTCCTCCTCTTCTTTAGTCCTTCCTCCTCTTCTTTAGTCCTTCCTCCTCTTCTTTAGTCCTTCCTTCCTCTTCTTTAGTCCTTCCTCCTCTTCTTTAGTCCTTCCTCCTCTTCTTTAGTCCTTCCTCCTCTTCTTTAGTCCTTCCTCCTCTTCTTTAGTCCTTCCTTCCTCTTCTTTAGTCCTTCCTCCTCTTCTTTAGTCCTTCCTTCCTCTTCTTTAGTCCTTCCTCCTCTTCTTTAGTCCTTCCTTCCTCTTCTTTAGTCCTTCCTCCTCTTCTTTAGTCCTTCCTCCTCTTCTTTAGTCCTTCCTCCTCTTCTTTAGTCCTTCCTCCTCTTCTTTAGTCCTTCCTCCTCTTCTTTAGTCCTTCCTCCTCTTCTTTAGTCCTTCCTCCTCTTCTTTATCAACAACATACAGATTCACTGTAAAAAAAAAAAAAGCACTGTAAAAAATTCCGCGAAGCCGCGATAGGTGAAGCGCGATATAGCGAGGGATCACTGTATTACGCTATTTTATGATCTGTTCTCATGTTGTTTCCTCATCATAAACATACCTGGAGTTTTCTAGGGATGCATCTAAACAGCTTTTTCACTTCTGATACCAATACCGATATCTGCCGATACACGATATTAACCAATTAACTAATATAGAGAAGGGAAAATGACACTTATTTCCTTAAAACACAGCTAACTTATAACACAAGAAATCCAGCTGTGTTATGCCTGTTCCTGTTATTGATCCTTCAGGTTAAGTACTGAAGCTTTGACCTGAGCTTTGTGTGAATAAAAGTTCAAATAATATGAGACGTTCCAGGCCAAAATCAGCCTGGAAATAGTTTTATCACATCCAATGAACTGATACCACTGAACCGATATCCAATCCATATCCAAATGTTCAATATCTGTGCCAATATTCAATACCAGTATCGGTATCAGTGCATTCCTAGAGATTTCTTTTGTTTCATTCACACATGTTTAACACACAAACCCTGCAGTTCTTCTCTCAGACTGAAAACACCGTTCCACCTTGTGATGTCATGTGGTAATACAGGAAGTGCTGTGTTTTTAAACTCCAGACACCTTCACTACAGTCATTTGGATCATTTCATGGTCTGTTGAACAAAATGTAGCTGTTAATTTGAAAACTACCGCTTCATGACATCACAAGGTGGAACAGGGCGTTTTGACCTTTGGAGAAGTGGGCAGACTGATAATAACTGATTACTATTATATGTTAGGAATCTTTTATGTGTGAATGAAACAAAACACAACTCCAGGTATGTTTTTGAGGAGGGAACATTATAACACGGCTTAATCCTCACACGAGTCCATTTTGTGTTTATATGGAGCCTGTGAAAATCAGGAAGTGAAGCATTTCAGCAGCTGAACCACAGTGTGTATGTTCCCAAATACAGCATAATAACCTAAAACAGATTTTTTCCCCCTATTTGTTCTTTATTACAATGAAAAACTTGCACCCTTTGGAACTGTGTGTAACCTGCTATTTTAGCCAAACCAAACTCCAGTATATTACAATCACAGCTGAACACGAGTTGTCGGTTCCTAAACTTGCACAGACAGGACACATACAACTTTTTTTCCTCATTCTCAGTTGCAGGTGTTTAGGTAGTGATTATTCAGACCAGAGAGAGTCCTTTTAGGTTTAAAACAACAGGATTACAGCCTTGAAACTGGCAACATAAATAAACGAGAGCCTCATGTTACGTTGTTTTGTGAAGCACTTTGCAAACTGTCGTGTTTATAGACTGGGCGATACAAATAAAGCGGCGTTGGAGGTTCATTCTGCTTTCTGATTGGACAAAACCAAATTATAACATAACTTATCCATCACCATGTCTAATATTTTTTGTAATTAAGAATAAATCAGCATTGGAACTGCCGTGTGTACGTCTGGATACACTATTGGTTCATGCTTATCAAAATCTTACACACAGTTCCTTTAATTGGCAGTAAAACACATTTTAAATGAACCACTGTTATGCTTTATTAAGGCGACTGAAGGAGCAGTTATTATGAAGTAGCACTAAATATTCACGCGACCGCCCTAATGTGTACATATGGTATTATGGAAATCAGTAATAACACAGCATGAGAAGCCCCATCGCGCGGGTTTAACCTCAGCTTGATTTAACTAATGTACCTGTATTATAATCTCCACACGTCAATGTTATTTAAGGTAATTTCTATCCACAGTCACCGTAAACAATTAGTAAATGGTCAGACAGCTGTCACAAAGCTGTCAGGACTCAGGCAATTTCACAGCAGCTGCTCCCGCCTATAGCACAGCAAAGGAGTTCTGTTTACTGTGGTGAAACCAGGCTGAAGGGAGCAGCTCTGGGTGAAGGATTAGATCAGTGATTCACGTTTTAAATACAGGATTCGGGTCAAAGGTCACGTACTAAACACGTCCAGAAGAAGTGACAAAAACAAACAATCACATTTCAGAGCGTTTGAACGTTTGTGTGAATCTAAACTACACGGTTATTTTATGCAGAATGAGACGGGAGATTTTATTGTGAGGAAATTACAGAATACTTTTCAAATGGCAATGAAGCTCGCAGCCCTGGTAGTAACACTAGAAGTAATAATAGTACTATTAGAGGCAATATAATAGGAGTGGTAGTAGTAGTAGCTGTAGTGGTATTAGTATTAGTATTAGTATTAGTATTAGTATTAGTATTAGTATTAGTATTAGTATTAGTATTAGTATTAGTATTAGTATTAGTATTAGTATTAGACGGCGCGGTGGCTGAGTGGCAACACTCAGGCCTCACAGCAAGAAGGTTGCGGGTTCGATCCCCGGGTCGCCCGGGCCTTTCTGTGTGGAGTTTGCATGTTCCTCCCCGTGTCTGGATGGGTTTCCTCCGGGTGCTCCGGTTTCCCCCATCAGCCCAAAACATGCAGCACCTGAACTAACATCAAGTTCATCAAGACATGTTGTCCACCCTCCTGTGGGCTCACCACCTGCAGAAGGGTTCATGGGGGGGGTCAGGTGCTATGAGGATTGGGCAGCAAGCTGCCCCTGTGACCCAGCCGGATTAAGCGGGAGAAGATGGACGGATGGATGGATGGATATTAGTATTAGTAGTTGTAGTGTTAGTAAAAGTAGAGGTAGTGGTAGTATTGTAGCAGTAGCAGTAGTAGCAGTAGCAGTAGTAGCAGTAGCAGTAGTAGTAGTAGCAGTAGTAGCAGTAGTAGTAGGAGTAGCAGTAGTAGCAGTAGTAGCAGTAGTAGTAGTAGTAGCAGCAGCAGTAGTGTAGTAGTAGCAGTAGTAGTAGTAGTAGCAGTGGCGGTGGCGGTGGTAGCGGTGGTAGCGGTGGCGGTGGTAGCGGTAGCAGTGGCGGCGGTGGTAGTGGTGGTGGCGGTGGTAGCGGTGGTGGTAGTGGTAGCAGTGGTAGCGGTGGTGGTAGTGGTAGTGGTAGTGGTAGTGGTAGTAGTGGCAGCGGCAGTGGTAGTAGTGGTAGTAGTATTGGTAGTAGCGGTGGTAGCGCAGTGGTAGTAGCAGTAGCAGTGGTAGTAGCGGCGGCAGTGGTGGTGTGGTGGTAGCAGTGGTAGTGGTAGCAGTGGTAGCGGGTGGTGGTAGTGGTGGGCAGCGGTGGTAGTGGTGGTAGCGGTAGTAGTAGTGGTAGCGGTGGCAGTAGTGGCAGTAGTAGCGGTAGTGGTGGTAGTGATGGTGGTAGCAGCGGCAGTGGTAGTGTGGTAGTGGCGGTGGTAGTGGTAGTGGCGGTGGCAGCGGCAGTGGTGTGGTAGTAGCGGTAGCAGTAGCGGTAGCAGTGGTAGTGGTAGCGGTAGCGGTGGCAGTGGTAGCAGTGGTAGCAGTGGTAGTGGTAGTGGCGGCGGCGGTGGTGTGGTAGTGGCAGTGGTGGTAGTGGTAGCGGTGGCAGCGGCGGTGGTGTGGTAGTGGCGGTGGCAGTGGCGGTGGCGGTAGTAGTAGCGGTAGCGATGGCAGCGGCGGCGGCGGCGGCGGTGGTGGTGGTAGTGGCGGTAGCAGTGGCGGCGGTGGTAGCAGCGGTGGTAGTGGTGGTAGCGGTGGTAGCGGTGGTAGTGGTGGTAGCGGTGGTAGCGGTAGTAAGTGGTAGATGGTAGTGGTAGTGGTGGTGGTGGTGGCAGTAGTAGCAGTGGCGGTGGTAGTGATGTAGTAGCGGTAGCAGCGGCAGCGGCAGTGGTAGCAGTGGTAACGGTGGTAGTAGTGGTATGGTAGCAGTGGTAACGGTGGTAAGTGGTGGTGGTAGCGGTGGTAACGGTGGTGGTAGTAGTAGTGGCAGTAGTAGTGATAGTAGTAGCGGCAGTGGTAGCAGTGGTAACAGTGGCAGTGGTGGTGATGGTGGTAGTAGTGGTAAGCGGTAGTAGCAGTGGTAGTAGTAGTGGTAGCGCAGTGGCAGCAGCAGCAGCGGTGGTAGCAGTGGTAACAGTGGTAGTAGCGGTGGTAGCAGCAGTGGCAGCGGCGGTAAGCGATGGCAGTGGCAGTATGGTAATGGCGGTAGTAACGGTGGTAGTGGTAGTAGTAGTGGTAGTAACAGTATTGGTGGTAGTGGTAGTAGCGGTGGTAGTAGCGGTGGTAACGGTATTAGTGGTAGTAGTAGCGGTAGTGATGATGATGGTAACGGTGGTAGTGGTAGTGATGGTAGTGGTAGTAGTGGTAGTGATGGTGGCAGCAGTGGCAGCAGCGGCAGCGATGGCAGATGGCAGTGGCGGTGGCAGCGGCGGCAGTGGTAGCAGTGGTAACGGTGGTGGTGGTAGTGGTGGTAGTGGTAGTGGTGGTAGTGGTGATAGCAGCAGTGGCAGCGGCGGTAGCAGTAGCAGATGGCGGTGGCAGCGGCGGCAGTGGTCGGTAGTAACGGTGGTAGTAGTGGTGGTAGTGGTGGTGGTGTAGTAGTGATGGTAACGGCAGTGGCAGCAGCGGTAGCGGTGGCAGTGGCAGTGGCAGCGGCAGCGGCAGTGGTAGCGTGGTAACGGTAGTGGTAGTAGTGGTGGTAGCAGTGGTAACGGTGGTAGTAGTGGTAGTAGCAGTGGTGGTAGCAGTGGTAACGGTAGTGGTAGTGGTGGTAGCGGTGGTAGTAGTGGTAGCGGCAGTGGTAGCGGTGGTAACGGTAGCAGTAGTAGTAGTAGTAGCAGTAGCAGCAGTAGTAGTAGTAGTAGTAGCAGTAGCAGTAGCAGTAGCAGTAGTAGTAGTAGCAGTAGCAGTAGCAGCAGCAGCAGCAGCAGCAGCAGCAGTAGTAGTAGTAGTAGCAGTAGCAGTAGCAGCAGTAGTAGCAGCAGTAGCAGTAGCAGTAGTAGTAGTAGTAGCAGTAGTAGTAAGAAGTAAAGTTTGCAGAGATATGGTTTTGTGGCCTCAGTAAAAGTTCAGGCAGAACCAGGTGAATAGTAATAAAAGAGGAGGTGATTTGCCCAGGGACACAACAACATAAACTGGACATATTTACAGTTATATCACTAGTTTATCACTAGTTTTAGGGCAGTTTTTTGTTGTTTGTTGAAACTCTCGCTCATATTTCCAGACCCCAGCGTCACTGTGCCGCTCATCACATTTGGGGCTTTATTACGTTAAACCAGGTCGAACTAAAATGATCCATAAAGTGACCAAAGATTTTACTCCAACTCCTTTTCCTGTGGAGCACTACTTTTCCCTCGACTCCTCCACACGCCCTCCCAGGCCCCGCCCCCACAGCTCGCCGCAATCAGGGAAATGGCCCCGTCGCGTAAAGCCAGGGGCCCGTGGAGAGATGTGAGGCTGGGGCAGATATAGAGGAATACGCGTGGCCTCTGAAAGGGTTCACGCTATATCTGAAATCCGCTGATGGATATTTGACATGTTCATACTGACAATGTCTAAAAATACAAGAGGCGGTTTTATACAAATGTAACAGTGACAGACGTTAAAGTCAAAGCTGCGACGCCAGTAAGAAATACACATTTATGTACGATATGAGGTAAACATGTTCAAATCAAATAAACATTTTACTGGGAACAATTCATAGCTGATTTATTATTAATTACAATCGAGTTAGAAAGCAGAACGAGCCTCACGTGATTCTCTCATTTGTGTTTCCAGTTTCATCAAGTTGGTTTAATATGGAAGATCCTGTAAAATACCAAATAAGAGCCGGGGCATTTATTTGAGACAAGGCGGCAATTTGGGGCATTTTTGGGGGCGATGCAAAACTGAGAAAATCTGGTTCTCAAATTCTTTTAACCAGTGTGAATATAATAATAATAATAATAATAATGCATCAGTTTTATACAGCGCTTTTCTGGACACTCAAAGACGCTTTACAGAACATTATTCATTCACTCCAGACCCAGTGGTGATAAACTACTATTGTAGCCACAGCTGCCCTGGGGCAGACTGACGGAAGTGAGGCTGCCAATCTGCCCCATCGGCCCCTCCGACCACCACCATCACTCACGCACACACCACTTTCATACTAGGCAATGTGGGTGATGTGCCTTGCCTAAGGACACAACGACAGTTTTTGCAACTGGCCCCACTGTGGCACCTGGAATTCCTTGTGGTCTCCCATCCAAGTACTAACCAGGCCCGGCCCTGCTGAGCTTCTGAGATCTGACGGGTTCAGGCTTTGACGAGCCGGTATGGCCATGGTATAATTTAGGCGACTTTCTATACAGACGTAGGCGAGTTAATTTGAAATGTTCCTTCACAATATCTACGGAGCGAAGAGTTTCTCAACATGTGAAGGCGACTCCTGAATTACGCAAAGTCATTAAAACTCTCCTGCGACGTGCAGACATTTCTTCACCGAGTTAAACAAACGACAGACACGTAAGTTTGGAGCAGCAGAGTGAGAACGTTCATCAGTCGCATCAGGGCACAAAGAGCGAGCTGTTTTTTCAGTGCTTATAGTTTATGCAAATTATCCATGTAGTTTTAAGTTTAGTTTCTGTAGAGGCGACGTCAGCATCAGTCCTGCGACTTCTGTCTTTCAGCACGAACATTTCATTTCATTTCATTTATTTGGATGGGACGATGCAAAACCACAACATACAATTTGTCTGAAATCCCACATATTGACGGAAATTCTAAATTCAAAATTCTAATTATTTCGGCGTATTTCGGTGTATTTAATTAATTAATTAATTAAATATGCCGAATTTAGCACAGTTGAATTTAGCACAGGTGCTAATTTCCATCCGTGGTCCCAAACATAAAATACACAGAAAATAGACATCTGACAGACTCGACAAATAAAATTGACAATATACATATAATATCGTACAGTACAATAAATAAAACATATGATTCAAGTATTTACATTATGCAGGTGCTGCTGTCACGACCGAAGGTGCTGGTTAAAGCTGCTTTTTATAGTGCATAATACACTCTATAAAAGGGATATAATCTAGACTCAGCGTTTATTTGGAATCGACAGTTATTTATCCAAAATCCACCTGCACCCAGCGTTTAAGGGGGCGGTTAATTGAAACTCGGCTTTTATTTGGTGTTTGAAGTGGAGCAGTGGCCCACGCAGGGCTCCAGGCTCTGGGCTCTGACCCGCCGACATCCCAGCTGAGGAGTTACCTGCTCCAGTTCTCGGCTCTTTGGAGGTCACTTTTTGTTGATTAGACAGTTTATTCTGAGATGTTTTCAGTGACGTGACTCCAGGGTTCGTGCCGCTGTTCATTGGCCACACGTGTCTCCAGGTAAAACCTAAACTGGGGAAGCGCCGGTGCTGCTGACACTAGTGCCTCCGCTGTTCGCTCAGGTTCATTTCTCTCCAGCGACCACGAAGTAATGAAACCGGCCGGTGAATTAGGCAAAACACTCGTGCCAATACCTAAAAAAAAACAGGATATAAGAAGTTATTTCACCACTGAGGGAGTCAGTAGTGTGGGGGAGGGGCTAATAATGTCCCTACCAAAGCTGAGGCTAAAGCTTCGCGCTCGCATGAGGAATTTCTGTTCCATTTACTGAGAATGATTGAAAAAACAAGCACTGTGTCCTCTGTGTTCAGGTACTGGCAACACAGGTTCAGTTATGATTTTAGAAAAGCAGTGGACACATCCTCCACCAGAAAAGTTACACAATAAAAGAAGATAATGAGAATCTTTTTTTGTCGCACAATGGGGACATTTCAGTTTTGTGGCAGAAAAGTTCAAGGTCTTTTATTTATCCAAAAAAAAAAATCTAATTAGCAAAAGCTACCGTTGCTTTTTAGCGTCACACAGCTTCACTTTTTATACGCCCGTTCTAAGACGGGACGTATTATGGTATGGCGCTGTCCGTCTGTCTGTGGACACTTCAAAGCTTTGAAGTCTTTGAAGCTTTGTCCGCGCTCTAACTCGACAACCATCTCACCTAGGAATGTCAAACTTCATGGCTGGACACCCCATGGGTCAAGGATGTTCCCTATTGATTTCAAGGTCACAGGGTCAAAGGTCAAGGTCACGGCCCGACCCTTTGCGAAAACCTGCCCGTCGCTCTTGCTAACTGTGATCGTTTCCATCTCTGTCTTTTTATCTTCCATCTCTTTTATGTTACGTGCCGTAGATCTGAACTCTCTTCTCAAATGTTCTGCTGCTGAAAGCGAGAACAACCCACATTCTCTGCTTCTTTGAGCTTTGACACATTAAAGCTTTGTAGTGTCTTTAAGTTCTGTTGCTGCAATCTGATTGGTGGAATTCCGATTCTAGAATGTGATGATGTCATACTCATACTCCTACTGCAAGAGCCAGATTTCCCTATTGATTATCCGTCCATCTGTCCGTCCGTCTGTCTGTGGACAATTTCTTGTCCGCGCTCTAACTCCACAACCGTCTCACCTAGGAATGTCAAACTTCCAAACTGCACCAACAATTCATCTTTAACTAGGTTTGACAAATTCTAACTTAATTCTATATACAATAATTCAAAGTACGGGCGTATTTTGCCCCGCTGGCGGAGCTCTTGTTAATTGAGCTGTAGATAGCAGTCTAGCGCCCTCTGCTGGTGTTTAGAAGCTTTTGAAGGGGTTTCAAGATAAAAAAAACATTTACTCTACAAGAAACACCAAGACTCAAGTGCTGAGAGTTTAAAAATCTAAATAATGCTCAATGTAGAATCTTTGAGGACAAATTTTGCAAAATTAATGAGCAAAACTGTACAAAAAATCTCACATATGAAACTAAAGAAATATCTATTGCAACTGTATAAGTTTTCAGAAAAGTTACGGTAAGACTCTCCGTAAGATTTCCCAGTAGGAGTTCGTGCTAATGACTGAAGTTTGAATTTCAGATTTTCACATTTCTGGCGGTGCAGTTCTTTTTGGCTCATTTTTATAACTGCATCTGAAAGCACGAGAGTGGGGACCTCGGTTTCATCGATCTTGACAGCCCTAATCAAATGTAGAAGTGGCATTGATTTAATCTGGGAGGTCGCTCTCCATCAGAGGGGAGGAACTGTCTCGGGCTCTCACAAACATTGCTTAGAATTTCAGATTTTACGAGTCTGGTGAATAATAAACGCTCAGCTGGTCTCAAGGACTTGTTTGGACAGAGTTTCAGGAGGCTGTGAACATATGTAAGTCGTAATAATACACTGTGAACTCTTATTTCTTATTTGTCAGCTTGCAAAAATCTCTACTTCTGCATTTGAGACTGAATCTTTTTTCCATCTGATCAATAACATAGCAGCATTGTGCTTTGGTTTCACATTCTCAGGGTAAAAAAGTTACGTCATGTGAAAAACAGAAGCTGTTTTCAGGCCAGAACGGTGCCGGTGCCGGTGCCGGTTCCTGCACCTGTTACACTGGGCACCAAAGTGTTACCAGTGAACAACCCACGTTTAAGTGAACCCAGGATGTGTCATGGACAGAGGGTGTTGATTTGCCACCAAATAAAAACAAGGCCATATGAAATAATCAGTGATCGCATCATCAACTGCAGCGAGTATTTGTGTTCATGCAAATCATTATTTGCGCCAAGCTCTGCTACAACATCTGCTGTGGAGACGGCGGCAGCGACGCCAAAGGAAAAGTCCAGTATAGCAAATATTTGGTCTCCTCCACTGATCGCTGCACAATCTTCTTGTCACTTGATTCGTCACCATATTCCACACACATGTTTCTCTTTATTTGTTTATTTTATCACATGTGACCCGGAGGAATCTGTCGATGTTTACTTTGTTGTCACAATTCATTTAGAAAAAAACTTACTCACTTCGTTCCTCTTTGGAACCAACTTTTCGGTTCCAGGAACATGTAGGTGCAGGAACCATCACGGTTCTCTGTTGGCCTGAAAACGCCAGCACCTTGAACGCACTACTGTCTTGGTTCCAACTTGTGATGTCATGTGGTAATACAGGAAGTGCTCCACTGTGTTTTTAAGCTCCATACACCTTCACTAAAATCATTAGGATAATTTCAGCCCTAGAACTGCCAAACTCTACAGAACTTCATGTAAAAGGTGCTGCAGCTGTTTAGTAACTAATACAGGATTATTCAAACACTGTGAGAATGAAGCAAAGCACGACTCCAGGTCTGTGTTTGTTGAGGTAACATTATCTTAAAACATGTGAGACTGAATCTGAGACCGATAACAGCGGCATCGTGGTTTGGGTTCAGAGGTCATGTGACTGAAACACACATGGGTCAAATGCAGTGGGCAAATGTCCTTACAGGGATAATGAAGTGTACCTTTAAAAAAGTATCACATGAAAAACTACTGAAGTAAAAGTATTAAAGTACCTGTTTAAATATGTACTTAGACTAAAAAGTATTTTAAAAGGATTTTTAGAACATTTAAAGGATGAAATATGGTGATTTAGAAATTTTGCTGATTTTAAGTCTTTTACTCCTTATTTTTTCTTGCCGATTTTGTGCTTTTGTATCTTGTGTCTGACTACTACTACTACTACTACTACTACTACTACTACTACTAGTACTACTACTACTGCTGCTACTACTACTACTACTACTACTGAGCAACCAGCTGCAACGCCAGCTTAACTAGCTACTAAGCAACTAGCTGGCTGGCGGCAGCAGCTAGCTAACGCTAGCTTACTAGCGCTGGCGGCTGGCCAGCAGCAGCAACTAACAGCTGCTAGCCAATACTACTAGCAGCAACATGTAACTAGCTAGCAGCTGGCTTAGCTGGCAGCGTAGTACAGCCTTGGCGGCAGCGGCGGCGGCGGCGTAATATAATATGGCGGCGGCAGCAGCGAGCAGCAACAGCAGCAGCGCTTAGCGGCAGCAACTAGCAGCAGCCGCAGCAGCAACCAGCGGCAACTTGAGCCAGCAGCAGCAGCGGCCGAAGCGGCAAGCGGCAGCGGCAGCAGCGGCAGCGAAGCAGCGGCGGCAGCGCAGCAGCGGCAGCGAGCAGCAACAGCTGCTGGCAACAACAGCAACAGCAGCTGGCAACAGCGACAGCAACTGCAGCGGCAGCAGCTGGCTTAGCGAAGCGGCAGCAGGCTGGCAGCAATAGCGGCAGCAGCAGCTGAATGGCGAGCTGCAGCAATTGGCGGCCTTGGCGGCCAGCTGCTGCCAGCGTAGCAGCTTAGCAACAAGCTGAAGCAGCCTTAGCAACAGCAGCAGCAGCAGCCAGCAACCAACGGCAGCGTAATGGCTGGCGGCAGCGGCGAAGCGAGCAGCAGCAGCAGCGCGAAGCCAGCGGCCAGCGAAGCAGCAGCGGCCAGCGGCAGCAGCAACCTTAGCTTAGCAACAGCAGCGGCGGCGTAGAGCAGCGGCGGCGGCAGCGGCGGCGGCGGCGGCAACCAGCAACAGCAGCAAGCAGCAACAACAGCGGCAGCAGCAGCGGCAGCGGCAACAGCAGCAGCAACTACGGCCAGCGGCAGCAGCAGCGGCGGCGGCGGCGGCAGCAGCGGCAACAGCAGCAGCGGCGGCATTTGGCGGCCGGCAGCAACAACAATAACTGGCGAGCGTGCAGCAACAGCAACCAGCTGGCCAACAGCTTAACTTAACAAAGCAAGCGGCAGCAGCAGCTAGCGGCAACTAGCGGCAACTAGCCGCTGGCTGAAACTAGCAATAGCCAGCAGGCTGGCGGCTGGCAGCGGCGCTTAAGCCAGCGGCGAGTAGCCAACTAGCCAATAGCCAGCCTTAACCTTAGCAGCAGCAACCCTTAACAGCGGCAGCAATGGCAGCCAGCAGCGTGTGCAAGCCGAAGCGGCAGCGAAGCTGGCAGCTGAGCGGCAACAGCAACAACCCAGCGTGGCGGCAGCTGGCGACGGCAGCAACAAGCGAACAGCAGCAGCAACAGCAGCAACAACAGCAACAGCGCAGCAGCAACAACAGCAACAACAACAGCAACCTAGCAGCGGCCAGCTGGCAGCCTTGCAGCAACAGCAACGAAGCCAGCAGCAGCAGCGGCAGCTTAAGCGGCAGCAGCAGCGAAGCAGCAGCGGCAGCGGCGGCAGCAGCAGCGGCGAGCGAGCAGCGGCAGCGCGGCGGCGGCAGCGACGGCGAGCAGCAACGAGCAAGCAGCAACCCAGCAGCAACAGCTTATGCTAGCCAACAGCAGCAGCTGGCAGCAGCGGCAAGCAGCAGCAGCGGCAGCGGCAAGCTTGAGCGGCAGACAACGGCGGCGGCGGCGGCGGCAAGCGGCAGCGAAGCGCTGGCGGCGGCGGCGGCGGCAACAGCAGCTAGCGAAGCGGCAGCTAAGCAACCTTGCAACTAACAGCAGCAACAACAGCAGCTAGCTGCAGCTGCTGCTGGCTGTAGCAGCAGCTTATGCAGCAGCAGTGCGGCGGACGGCGGCAGCTGACCTTGCCTTTAGCGGCGGCAACAGCGGCAAACGGCAGCAACAGCAGCAACAGCAAACACTCTTAACTGCTGCTTAACAACAGCAGCTAACAACAGCTGCTACTATTGTGCGCGGGAGACTTGTTCATTAAGAGCATCTGTTTCTTTGATTCTCCAGGTATCACCACTGTGCTGACCATGACCACCATTAACACCCATCTGAGAGAAACACTGCCCAAAATCCCCTACGTGAAGGCCATCGACATGTACCTGATGGGCTGCTTCGTCTTCGTCTTCCTCGCCCTACTCGAGTACGCCTTCGTCAACTACATCTTCTTCGGACGCGGGCCCCAGAGACAGAAGAAAGCCGCCGAAAGGTCCTCACTCGCCAACAACGAGAAGCTGAGGATGGATCCTAACAAGGTCACCATGCTGTCTTTGTATAAGAGGACAGATTTATGAGAGACCACATCAAATTAAGACTTTTTAAACTCTGTCTGTTTGTCGTTTCTTTGTCTGGAATGTTCCTCTGTACAGCCTTAAGCACTATTGCATTTAATCAAGTTTAAAGCCTCAGCATGTAACTTTATTGCCAAAAATAGATGTGTTTATTCCACTGAAAAACACAGAAAAACATGTGTTCTTACTGCTTGTTCCATGGAAATGTCCCTTTGGCTGTAATATTCCACACTATGGCATAAAACATATCTGTCTTCAAGGAGAATGTTCCAGAGTATGTACGCATGACAGGTTCTTATCGTTCTCAAAATGTGACTTAATTTGGTGGGACAATACTTGGAATAACTATAAATTACAATTTTACACCAATCAAGAAGCAATTTGTGAAGAAAAGTTGGAAAATATGTTGAAATGTACAGAAAGTAGACATCACACTAGAGAATTTTGTCCAACGTTTTGGCACAATTTACACGCAAGAAACACAATAAGGTGTTTTCTTAATTTTTTATCTGTCAAATAATAATTTCTGTCTACATGTGGTGGTTAGGTAAAAGTTATGGAATTTTCTAGTGTGACCTAAAAATAATATAAATATAATCAGCTTAATTGTGTTTAGGTAAAATGAGTAGTTCAGTTCATCGACACTTTAATTTTCTATTTCCCTGGAGTCATTCAGATGACATGTCTCTTCCTGTGGTGCACAGTATCACTTTAAATAGAAGAGAAAGTCTATGTCTTTGCTGCCCTCTTGGCCAGGTCACTTTTGGAAAAGAGATTTTAATCTCAATGAGTTTTTTTTTACCTGGTAAAATAAAGGAATAAAAAAAAGAAAGTGTAGAAATAATATTACATAATTCTCTAACTGGTATCTTAAGGCCACCACACACTATCGGAGAATTTGCCCAACTTTGGCTGCGATTTCTTCTTCCCGAGTCCGGGGAGGCGAAGCCCCAACTTTTAATCTCCGTCCGTCACTGTGCGATGAGAACCACCAAACATGAATAACACTGAGGTAACAGCCGATAAAAGCGAGCGTCAGGGGCAGAGGAGTGACGGACACAGAGGTCAAGATACAAACTCAGGATATACAGACTATTAAGGCTTTATTACTCACCTCTCGTAAAGTGGGACATTTAAAGTGCAGAGTCTCATCCACATTATCCATAGAAATTGTCCTCCATAAATAATGACATCCAGGCCACAAAACCAAACTGTTAATCCATTTTGAGGCGTTCTTTGAGAGTAAAAAGGCAAAATAGTCCCTCACGTGTGTCTGTTTACATCCACAGCGCACAGATCGAGGTGAAGCTGCAGATTAGCGATACTGACTCTACTTCCTGTGGACTTTATTACCGACCTTCATTGCATGAAAATCCTGTATCTGAAATATTGCACCACATTTCACAAATAATACCACAGTTTTGACTGTCTAAGCTAGAAGTGCAGAGTTCTGATCTTTCGAACACTTTAGAGCACATGTGTCAAACATGCGGCCCGGGGGCCAGATCCGGCCCTCCAAGACCTTTAATCTGGCCCTCGGCTGATTTTTTCTATTAAAATACTTAAAATATTCTGATTTTTCTGTTAATTTTCTGCACCGTTTAGCATAGCAGTGTCTCCGGCGTTTCCGTACGTTGCGACTCCCACCAGAGCAGCACAAATGAAGACTTTCCTCTTTCCAAACGCTCTTAAAGGACGATCGTTTTGACTGTCGACCGTGACCCTCATCAGCAAAATGTCAAAAAATGAGAAAAGCAGATGCTGAGTTCAGGATTTCCCAAGAAAAATAGTCTAATTCTTATTTGTTGACAGAGGTGAATGGGAAATCTGTGCTCAGTGTGTTTGGAACAAGTGGCGTTGCTCGAGGAATATAATCTTAAACACCACTACGAGACACGGAGAAAAATACGATAACTTGAAGAGAGAACTGAGTTTTCTGATCCGGCCCTTTTGGGATCAAAGTAGGTTGCATACGGCCCCCGGACCAAAATGAGTTTGACACCCCTGCTTTAGAGTCTCATTTTACTGTAGACAGGAAACAGCAGGTACGATCGCGCTCACAGTTTTAGATCCTGTTTTACGCAGACCGATCCCGCCGCAGTCTTTCTGATCAGAGATTTTAAGCCTCACAAGATTCTCCTTGTGTCTGTGATGTGTGCTTCCTGTCGCATGTTTGAAAATCGCTTTCAGACTGAAAAATCCTGTAGTGTGTGGCGGCCTTTAAACACCTTCTTTGTCTTGTACCTTATTCTTTGTAGTATATCACCAGGCCTGTTGTATATTCCAAAGCTCTGTCTCTGTGTTCATTGCTGGAGTGCTCACACAGCTGAAAAAAGTCAGTTCAGAATCAAAGAATATTGCTTCGAGTGCAGCAAAAGTTTGGAGTTTAAAAATGTATAATGCTGTGTATGTAGAAGAGGGTAATTGCAAGCACAGAACAAAGAAGAAAGGTTGACCTAGTGCTGTTTGTTTATGCAGTGCCAGAGATTATGACAGAATCAGCCCGTTCAGCCTGTGCGGATTCAGGCTTTGGATCGAGATGTGACGGCTTTGCACAAAATGTGTCCCACTTTGGAAATCAATATTAGAAGCAAACACATAAAAGTAGTGTCTTGTGTTTTTATGTATGTTTCTCTAAAAGAATAAAGTTAACAAGTAGTGACACCTAAATGTTCAGTCAAAAATAATAAATAAAATCAAATAAACCAACAAATATAGAGTAAAATCCTGGAAGTGTTCATGCCAGTAGTAAATGATAACATAATTACAGAACATGGCTGCCTACAAAACTTGTGCTGTGTAATAAAACTGCTGAAGTAACCATAGTGATGCTGTGTGTTTGCAGTGGCTTGTGGGAAATGTAGTTGGCAGAGATGACACTCTGTATGCCAGAATGAAGCAGAGGGACCTGGATGGACACGACTCGATGTGGGAGCCCATTTTTATGGACGATGCAGCGATTGGACTGGATCAGAAGAACAGGGTAAACAGACAAGTTTGAATGATTCTCTCACTTAGATGATTTAAATGAGTTTTACCAGAGAAGCAATTTGCGAAGAAAAGTGGGAAAACTATGTTGAAAATTACAATTAGAGTTCTGTTTTATTGATAGCGTCACATTACAAACAGTTCTATCCAAAACATAGATACAATTTACACTCAAGAAACATATTTTTCTGATACTTTAAACATCATTCCAACAAATAGAGATGTTTTCTTACATTTTCATCCATAAAATATTACTGTGTGCATTAGAGAGCTTTGGCCCCACTGTACAGCACCGTTGCAAACACAGGTATGGGATTCACTTGCAACCAAGAAGTAAACACAACATTTGACACTTAAAAAATGTCCAAACTGGGAGTTAAAACCTAAAAAAAAGATGAGCAAAATCTTACATTTTATCTGTCTTTAAGTAAAATAAGTAGTTGAACCTGTCATAGGGGCTTTGATGCTGTGCAGAGTTCTTCAGTCTCGAGGCAACACTAGTGTGTCAACACATTGTTGAGCTGCTGTAGCTCGTAGCTCATCTGTCGCTCCCTCATTCCTGCTAATCTCATTTTAGACCAAGGTTGTGTCATACTTAGGGCCCTGTTTAGGGCTCATGCTATTTTTAGTGGTGTAAGTCCAATGAGGGAAAAAACTGCACTCAAAATTCCCCATAAAACACCTTGAAACGTGGTGTCCAGGGCTGGTCACACAATGCATGTCTTAAAAACAGCAGTGACAGGTCTTAAACAACATGAATGAAGCAGATAGATGCACTTTTAACATGTGATTATGAATAAAACACAATTAAATAAACTGGTGCTTTGTAAAGTTGCATGCCGTACCCGCTTAACTTAGTTTGACCTGTTAAAATATCGATCATTTCCACATTTCAGACAAAAGCTGAACAATCCAGCCTGTAAACATGAGATCCACTGTGACCATCATAATATGTGTGGTTCTTACGAGGCCATAAACATGTGCCCGTCCAGTGCCGTCATTATTTATGACACAAATGAAGTTTAAATGGAGTTTAGTGGACTTTTTTCACCCACGTGATCCAAATGCAGTGGACTGTGTTCTAATCACTTTGTGAACCCGTGCACTGTTGTCCATTTAATAGTTCAGGCCTCTGTAGTGAATAAGGGGTTTGGGACTAAGTTGGACAATCGGACACAGCCCCAGTTTAGCCCCAGTTTCGGTCTGATATAGTCGGGATTTTGAGCTGGTGGAACTTAGTGTGAAAAGTTTGATAACCAACAAGAAGAAGTTTTAGATGTCACTGATGCATGTGTGAGTAATTTAACAATCTAACCTTATGGTTAGCTGTAGGATTCTGTCCAAAGGCTCAATAGTCAATTTAGGACCTTAACCTCTGAAGACCTAAGGGCGCTTTTAGTACATTTCTCCTCACCTGGATTTTTTTTTTTTAATTTTGCTTTTAAAACTGCCCCTTTTACCCCTAATGAAGTGTTCTACCTCCTTTTGTTCAGCCCAACCTGTTATTTCACAATCTGCTGCTGTAGTTGTGTCATGAGGCTGTGATAAAAGCTACAGGACCAGAAATAGAGATGAAAAAAAAAACAGAAAATAAAATTCACACTCTTTTATACAAAACACACAGCAAACATGTAGAAACAACTTTTTGGACATAAAAATGCTTAATTTAGGGCCTGAGCTACAAAAATGCAAAATCTCAAGTCTGTAAGTAAATTAAAAATCTCCTTATTGCCCTAAAAACAAAAAAAGTGCAGTGGCTCCATGACTTTCCTGGTCCAGTCCTGGAAACAGCTCCTGTCAGGTCCAGGGCCAGAGCCACAGCACTTCTGCATTTCCAGGGTGGAAATTACATTTGGATTTGTTCATTTGGACTGAAATAAACCTTTAAATAAAAATAGAAAGAGATGCACAATTACACACACCAAGATGTGTCATTTTCCATGTGTGTGAGAATTAACTCCACTTAGAGCGACTTTTTCCCTCGTTATAAACACACACAGTCAGAGGAGTCGACCATCTTGACTCACTTCACTCTTTGGCAAAGTTTGGCTCGATCAAAATGGACGGAGCGCATGAGTTTGGGGAAAACAAAGTTCCTATTGGACACTCGTTTTGCTCCCGTCATCACACAGCGTGAGTGTGACGTAGGATAAAGCC
Source organism: Odontamblyopus lacepedii (assembly GCA_034769755.1). Lineage (NCBI taxonomy): Eukaryota > Metazoa > Chordata > Actinopteri > Gobiiformes > Gobiidae > Odontamblyopus > Odontamblyopus lacepedii. The sequence continues at coordinate 1,691,166 of CM068352.1, read as the reverse complement.
GCAGAAATGTACGGAAACCTCTATGTCTGCACTTTCAGAGGGGAAAAGGACGTTTCTGTCTTTTACCGTTAGAAAGTTCTGCGCGGTTATAGAAAACACATTCCTCAGAAACGTGTATACGATGTCGTAGGTCTTCGAGGGTTAAATAAAACATAAATGGTCCATGTTTGCTGACTCTTGCTCCCTCACACAGATGGACCCTCATGAGAACATCCTCCTGAGCACCCTGGACCTGAAGAACGACATGGGCATCTCGGAGTTGGCCCTGGGGCTGAACGACCCGCGGAACACCATGCTCACGTACGACAGCTCCACCCTGCAGTACCGCAAGGCCGGCCTCGCCCGCCACAACTTCGGCCGGAACGCGCTGGAGAGACACATGACCAAAAAGAGCCGGCTACGGAGACGCGCCTCGCAGCTCAAAATCACCATCCCCGACTTGACTGACGTAAACTCTATTGACAAATGGTCGCGGATGATCTTCCCAACAATGTTCTCCTTCTTCAACATTGTTTACTGGCTTTACTACATCAACTAAACACACACAGGGACATTTATATAGTGAAATAGAAACAAAAAAAAGTTGAATCATGTTTTATTTGGTTGTTTTTTTGTTTCGTTTATGAATATTCAGGATTTTCAGTATTTGCCAGATACTCAAAAGACGAGATTACAAACATTTAAGGTGCCTGTTCCTGGTTAGTTTAGATCTTTTTGTGTGACTTGCGTAGTGACCGTGGACTGTATAAAGAAGTGGACTGAGTGAGTGTGACGTCACCCGTAGCGTTCAGCTCCAGTCAAATGAAGCTTACCGAGGCTGGCAGTTACAGAAGTGAATTTGGAGCTGTGTTCTATATTAGGAATTGATTTAAGGACCAAATAGCGGAAGAAAAGCAGCAGTTACAGAGAGAGACGTTACGCTTTTTTAACACAAAGTGAATCGGAGCCAGAGTGGATGGAGCCGGTATCGGGACCGCGGCGGCTAGCGGGTTAGCTCTGTCCACTTGTATATACAGTCTATGGCGGTAACTTATTTTTTATATCGTTTTTGTTTTGTTTTGAATTTTTTTATCGCATTTTCAAGACATGAGTTGTTGCCAAAATACCAGTTAGGTGCAAGTTTACATGGAGTAACGCGATGGGCGATTTTTGAGTACTGTGACCGAAGCTAATATATATATATAAATATATATATATGAAAAAAAAAAACATGAATAAATGAAAAAAGTCAGGTTTTCCTAGTTCTAGAGCAAAAAAATAATAACTCTACTGCCCTACACTTGTCTATACTGACATAAGTCTGACTGTGTGAGATAAAAACATCCTCTACTTGCCAACTATTATATTTATTTATGTATTTATTTGTTTCATTATTTATTTGAGGAGATAACATTCCAAATCGCGTAGCCTCGTTAGAGTAATAAATTACAAAAAAAAAGTATAAATAGACGTATGTAACCCAAAGCACATGTACACAAGTATATTTAAGGAGGCGTATTCCATAAAAAATCCTCCTAATGACTGTGTATGTACATGTTTGTATGTGAGTAGTGACTAATATGGGAATAAAGACTAATACAACTAATATATACTCAGTAATACATGAAACAGTTCTGTCTTAAAGGGCCTGTATGATGCTGTTTTAGGATCCGTGTTATGTTTCCTCATCAAAAACAGACCTGGAGTTGTGTTTTGTGTGTTTCTTCATTCACAGCTGCAGGTTTAGGAGTTCTTCTCAAGCGGGAAACACTCTGTACCACCTTCAGGAAGTGCTCCGCCTGCACCTTTGCTGGAATAATGTGGATAATTTCAGCCCTGGAGTTGCTCATCTCTCCTGAACTAAACGTAAAAAGGTGGAACAGAGCGTTTTGAGCTTTGGAGCTTTAGACAGGGTGACAATAAAGTGCCGCCTAAACATGTGGGAATGAAACAAAACTCAACTCTGGGTTTGTTTTTGAGGAGGTAACTGCATTATAACGGGACTTTACGCTCACAAGAGGCAATTCTGCGTAATACGGGACCTTTAAACACTGAAAATTCACTAATGAAAAAAAGCACTTTATACAATTTATAAACTTCCATTTAGTTTTGAAAAATTGTGGCCCAAAAAGCACAAAAGATTATGAATTCCGTCACGTATTGGACCTTTTCTCACTCACGTTAACAAGAGCGTTCACGATGGTTTTAATGGTCACAGTTTACACTTCCGTCGAACTTCTCTGTGCCGTCTATTCCCAGGACCATTTTATAAAAACCTTTGCGCACTGACGATCCTAAAGCCATAGAGGCTGTACCTTCAGAACCTGGTGCTCTCTTAACTTAGATTTCATTTAGCATCACTGCGTTTTGATACACATTCCCTTAATAAACTCTAGACAGTACACGGACTTTTGTTTTACACTGAGAAAAACATAAACGCTAAATTCTAGGGGAAATCTTTGTGATTATATTCGTGAAATATCAAAATCGAAAAAACTGATTACAAAAATGACTTAAAAATTGGAGTAAAAACAAAATAGATGTGTTGTAGTTTTCGTTTTTAAGCAAGAAATACCAAATTTAACCAACGTTAAATTGCTTTTGTTTGCTATACCTGAGTTTTGCTGTGTTAAAAGAGTGAAAACACTGGTCCAAAGTTATTCCTCACTTCCTGTTTGAGAAGTTTTCCAGAGACCAGAGTAATTAGCATGTTAACAGTGCTACTTCCTGCTTCTTGGAGGATAAAAATATTTATAATTAGACATTTTTTTAGATTTTAAAAGTCCTGTTCCAGGTATTTGAGCTAAATTTGTCTCAGCCCAGTACAGATATACTGTAAAGCGGCTCTTAAGGTCAAAAAGTCCAGAGTGTACAGTCAGTTATTTCAGGGATTCTCAAAGTGGGGTCCAGGGCCCCAAAGGTTTTCCACACTTTACACAAGATATTTTAAAATATTTCTTTATATTAGTATTAAGACCAAATGAATATAGTGTTTTAATGTGATTGAAAGGAAGGTCACGGCACAGCAGACTTTGGGAGCAGCCGTTTTATTTAATTAGGAAGTGCGCATTAGCATTCTAGTTGTTTTCATCTGTACAAAAATGGCAAATCTTTGCTCTGAATGTTGGGGAAAGCGCTTATAAACTCATCGTGGTGAATAATTAGGAAGGAATAACTTTGAACCACTTAAACTCGTTCTGCAGTTTTGAAAGGTGCACAGACTTTTCCGGTGGAGGGTCCGTTACCCGTTTGTCTTCAGGGAAATGTTTTTGCTTTGTCCAGAATGTTCCACAGTAGAGATTAAAACTATTGCACGAGCAGGTTACAGCACTACGCTTCATTATGGCTCAGATCTGTGGAGAAGGAATTATTGTACATTTTAATTATTGTACATTTTAAATATTGTGTCATTTTAAAAGCAATTATGTTAAAGTTTATCTCAATGACACTGAACAGTTTAGGTGTCAAACATCAGTTTATTATGGAACTGAAAAATTTGACATCATTTTTAAAGCAATTATCTTGAAAACTACTAAGTGTAGCTCAATGACAATGTCGATGTTGGTACCAGATCCTTTAGTCCTGCATAATCAGCCCCTCTTTACATTTTTGGTACCAAGTCCAAATGTTTTTGCGCTGAAGCTGCACAGTTTTGGGCAACTGTGTGCGAGCAGATTCCAAAACGCATAGAATCAGAATCAGAAAACTTTATTGATCCCAGAGGGCAGTTCGTTTGCAGCTTTCACAGAGCAGTTCTCACTTCTCACCTGCACAAACACACAGTGTGTCAGACCATTACAGACACAAGTGGAACTCAAAGAACAATATAAGAACAATATACTGTACATATGACAGTGCAAAACCTCAAAAAACACGACCCTCAGAATTTAGCAGTTTAATAGCTGAAGGCACAAAAGAATTGGAGAAGCGGTTAGTCTTCCGTACCGGAGCATAAAAACGACGTCCTGAAGGCATCAGGATAAAGTCAGGAGTCAGAGGATGGAGGGGCGGAGCCAGGAGACACTTGGCTCTGCTCAGCACTCGCTCCTCCCACAGAGAATGCAGCTCCCTCAGTTTGACCCCTATGATCAAACTGAGTGACTTCTCTTTGGGAGTGAACGGCTCAACCTGAAAACAGAACAAAAATAAAACATTAAATATGAAATTTTTGATCTGTTTTTATACATTTTGTGTAAATTTGAGGTTATTTCAACAAGAAATGACAAAATCATTGACCTGCGAAATGACGTCACACCCTGTATTTTTGAGCAAAAGAAACACCTGTAGTGAATAAACACCATGTGGACTATGTTTAATGTCATATCATGGAACATTCCAGGGAAAGCAAGTCAGGGAAGCCTCCACCAGAAAAGTTACACCGTGCACCTTTAAGCCTTTCACTTTATCTACTGTCTATGGTTTATTTTCACTTTGATGAGGTGAAGTCCATTCTGCCTTCGGACCAAATGACCACAGAACTGCCCTTCAGAGCGACTCTCACGCGGCACAGGTCTGTGTGATACGATTAGACGCGTAGAATCAACAGGAAGTGAGCGTTTCCCTTCACACAGACGAGTCACTGCTTTGCGTTGCCGTTTCGTTTGGAGGAGTGAGCGGAGGTTCTGCTTTAGTTGTGTGTTACTGCATGCTGTAAGTCAATGTTAACTTTACTATTTTCAATCTGGGTCACCTGTTTCTCACCATGTTTGACCTCAACCTCGCATAGGAAATTTAGCAGTTTATGAAGATTTGTGGTAATATTTAAAAATGGAATAACTTTTTTTGTTGGAAGAGGCCAAGGACTTTCACTATAATCTCGTGTTTTGTGAGAATTATTATCTTTTAATTTCACATTTGTCCAATTTTTTTATGTACACAATGGTATCTGGTCTTAATCATACGTTTTATTACAGATGTAGTTATTAACAGCATAGGCACTTTTTTGGTTTCTGAAGGCTGTGCTGTGCTTAAAGACACACTATGTAACTTTACCGGTGGGAGGTCTGTCACCAGCTTGTCTCCGTGGTGTTATTGCTTTGCTTTTATTGCTTTTTTTTTTTAAATCTCTTTAGCAGGTGACACGACCAGGCCAAGTTTTTCGAGGTCAATTTGAACACGAAAAACACATGTAATTTAATGCCATGCTGTGGAAAGTTCCCTGGAAAGCAGCGTCGCCATGGTAACAAGCAGGCAACAGCTCCCACACCGGAAAAGCCACATACTGCGCCATTAAAGTAATCATAATTATGTATGTACATATATGATACTGCGAATACTCGCCTTTGGATTGGTACTTATTCTATTCTCTTTGTAAATAAAATGGCCTTTCTACAGAAAAGACGAAATAAAACTTTCAATAATAATATTTATACTGTAAGCGAATGCAAAATATATTGAAACTGTGTAAATAGCCTCTTTTAGCGTGTCACTCAAACACTCAGTGAAAATGCCACAGTTTGGTTCTTTCTGCTCTTTCCGTCCAGTTTTACTGCCAAATGTAACAGGTCTAATCATGAATGTAGTTGTGATTCTTATTTCTGAAGTGTGGAGCGGCTGTGTGACATTTACTTCAATCGGTGAAAAACTCTACACACTACGGCATGTTTCAAAATCAGCCCTAAACTCCACTCAGGTTAGCACACACACTCACACACACTCACACACACTCACACACACTCACACACACTCACACACACTCACAGCGAGTGCACACAGAGGCAGGCGTAACGCTGGGGTACAGCTCTGTGTCATGAACACAGACTTTATGGGCTCAATGTTCACAGCTTTAAACACAGTGTACGAGCTCCATACACACGTGCACTACACACTCGCACACTACACACTCGTACACTACACACTACACACTACACACTACACACTTGTACACTACACACTCGTACCCTACACACTCGTACACTACACACTCGTACACTACACACTCGTACACTACACACTCGTACCCTACACACTCGTACACTACACACTACACACTACACACTACACACTCGTACACTACACACTACACACTACACACTACACACTCGTACACTACACACTCGTACACTACACACTCGTACACTACACACTCGTACACTACACACTCGTACACTACACACTCGTACACTACACACTCGTACACTACACACTCGTACACTACACACTACACACTCGTACACTACACACTCGTACACTACACACTACACACTCGTACACTACACACTCGTACACTACACACTACACACTCGTACACTACACACTCGTACACTACACACTACACACTCGTACACTACACACTCGTACACTACACACTACACACTACACACTACACACTCGTACACTACACACTACACACTACACACTCGTACACTACACACTCGTACCCTACACACTCGTACCCTACACACTCGTACACTACACACTCGTACCCTACACACTCGTACACTACACACTCGTACACTACACACTCGTACCCTACACACTCGTACACTACACACTCGTACACTACACACTCGTACACTACACACTCGTACACTACACACTACACACTCGTACACTACACACTACACACTCGTACACTACACACTCGTACACTACACACTACACAGTCGTACACTACACACTCGTACACTACACACTCGTACACTACACACTCGTACACTACACACTACACACTACAAACTACACACTACACACTCTTACACTCACCACTACACCCTTTACACTACACACTCGTACACTACACACTACACAGTCGTACACTACACACTCGTACACTACACACTCGTACACTACACACTCGTACACTACACACTACACAGTCGTACACTACACACTCGTACACTACACACTCGTACACTACACACTGATCCCTACACACTCATACATAACACACTGATCCCTACACACTCATACATAACACACTGATCCCTACACACTCATACATAACACACTCGTATATTACACACACATACATAACACACTGATCCCTACACACTCATACATAACACACTGATCCCTACACACTCATACATAACACACTGATCCCTACACACTCATACATAACACACTGATCCCTACACACTCATACTTAACACACTGATCCCTACACACTCATACACTACACACTACACACTGATCCCTACACACTCATACATAACACACTGATCCCTACACACACCTACATAAAACACTCGTATATTACACACACATACATAACACACTGATCCCTACACACTCATACACTACACACTCGTGATCCCTACACACTACACAGTCGTACACTACACACTGATCCCTACACACTCATACATAACACACTGATCCCTACACACTCATACTTAACACACTGATCCCTACACACTCATACATAACACACTGATCCCTACACACTCATACATAACACACTGATCCCTACACACTCATACATAACACACTGATCCCTACACACTCATACATAACACACTGATCCCTACACACTCATACTTAACACACTGATCCCTACACACTCATACATAACACACTCATTACACTACACTACACACTACACTACACACTGACACACACACTACACACTCATACATAACACACTGATCCCTACACACTCATACATAACACACTGATCCCTACACACTCATACATAACACACTCGTATATTACACACACATACATAACACACTGATCCCTACACACTCATACATAACACACTGATCCCTACACACTCATACATAACACACTGATCCCTACACACTCATACATAACACACTCGCACACTACACACTACACACTCATACATAACACACTGATCCCTACACACTCATACATAACACACTGATCCCTACACACTCATACATAACACACTGATCCCTACACACTCATACATAACACACTCGTATATTACACACACATACATAACACACTGATCCCTACACACTCATACATAACACACTGATCCCTACACACTCATACATAACACACTGATCCCTACACACTCATACATAACACACTGATCCCTACACACTCATACATAACACACTGATCCCTACACACTCATACATAACACACTGATCCCTACACACTCATACATAGCACACTGATCCCTACACACTCATACATAACACACTGATCCCTACACACTCATACATAACACACTCGTATATTACACACACATACATAACACACTGATCCCTACACACTCATACATAACACACTGATCCCTACACACTCATACATAACACACTGATCCCTACACACTCATACATAACACACTCGTATATTACACACACATACATAACACACTGATCCCTACACACTCATACATAACACACTGATCCCTACACACTCATACATAACACACTGATCCCTACACACTCATACATAACACACTGATCCCTACACACTCATACTTAACACACTGATCCCTACACACTCATACATAACACACTGATCCCTACACACTCATACATAACACACTGATCCCTACACACTCATACATAACACACTCGTATATTACACACACATACATAACACACTGATCACTACACACTCATACATAACACACTGATCCCTACACACTCATACATAACACACTGATCCCTACACACTCATACATAACTTACACATATTTTACATACTCACACACTACACGCTCATACACTAGATACACATACACTACAGGCCTGTACACTACACACTCATATATTACACCAGGCAGGTCCAAACTAAGGCCCAGGGGCCAAATGTGGCCCTCAGACCAATTATTTAGCCCTCAGACTTCCAGATACTACTGCGAGTAATACTTTTTACTGCATCTTTTTGCAATTTACATTGATTAAGCAGATTTGGTGTGTCCTTTTGAGTGTCTGAGCCTGAACAAAGGTCTGGAGGGTCATTAAACCTGTGATAAAAGCACATATTTGAATTACTCACTGTTTTGACCCTCAGTCTATGGCCCTCGATCGGCCTCACGCTGCTCTGTGTCTCAACATGTGGCCCTGAATGAAAAAAGTTTGGACCCCCCTGCATTACACACTCGTACATTACACACTCAAACACTACACACTCATCCACTTCTCGTTCGTACAACAAAAAAATAAGACACATTAAATGTCTCATGCCCAAATTACTGCACCAGTTTTTATACATCAGAATTAATGACAACAGTGAATACAGAATCGTTTCAAGCACCACGAGTCCACAGACACTAAACGCCACATATAAAGTGACTTCATTTCACATTTAAGCAGCTTTGTTTAAATATGCAGCAGAAGTCGCCCCAAACGAGAGGTCGTATCTGTTCCTTTAAACGTGAGGTGCTCATTACCCCTGCCTGACCTGCCTGATGGAAGAATTACACATTCTCCATTTAACAGGAGAGACGGGCCCCCACAATACGCCGCGAGGACACTGAGGACAGACTTTAGAAAAACCTCTCGTAGACAAGCAGAAGTATAAGGTTCATAATGGCATTTTTATTGAAAATGTAGTTAATTCGCACACTTTTTCTGAAGACTCTTTGTATATTATTCGTTTCCATTTCTAGCATGTTAACACAGAATCTTTACACTCTTTACAAAATCCGTCTGTTACCCCAACTTTACGTCTCGCTGTGCACCAACAAACTCATTTCTTTACCCACTGAAAACCCAGAAACGCCTCAGCTGCTGAAAATGAACTGAACACGTCACATCTCAAGTAGAAACAGTTGAAATTTGTCCTGGAGAAAACAGTGTTTGAGTGAATGTGGTGGATGTTTGCGGACAGTATCGACTGAGCACATTGTAAGGAAGCTCGACGGTTCATTCTCTTGTGTTTGGATTCACAGTGCTTTTGGTTGGATATATATTTTTATACTCCCGTCTATAAAAGTGTGTGTGAACGGACGCCGTCTTCGGACCGTTTTAACATTTCCTCCACAGAATGATGGTTTTAAACGTTGAATTTTGGAAGTCTTTTCATGGCCCCTTGTGTAACTTTACAGACTCTTGTACATGGCGCCGTTTTCCTGAAATGTTTCGGGTGTTTGGGGAGTTTTCAGTGGAGGCTTTAGACTGGAGCCTGTGTGACGGTGCATCTGGTGATGGTTTGCACACACTCACAAAAGAAGCCTTAGCCTGAACGCTGCCCTGGACTCCTCTCCGGCAGCGCCATCATCTTCCTCCTTTTACCTTCTCTCTTTCTCTCTCTCGCTAACTCTCTGTTCTTCTGTCTCGCTCTCTTTCTGTTTGTCTCTCTCTATCTGTCCCTCTCTGTCTCTTTGTCTCTCTGTTTCTCTTTTTTCTGTCTCTGTTCCCTCTCTGTCTCAGTCTGTTTGACTGTCTCTGTATCTCTCTCTCTCTCGCTGTCTCTCTTTTTATGTCTCTCTCTCTTTGCTTCTCTCTCTGTTTGACTCTTTGTCTCTCTCTCTTTGTCTCTCTTGTTCTCTCTCTCTGTCTCTCTTTGTTCCCTCTCTCTTTTTCTCTCTCTGTCTGACTCTTTGTCTCTCTCTCTCTCTCTGCTTCTCTCTCTGTTTGACTCTTTGTCTCTCTCTCTTTGTCTCTCTTGTTCTATCTCTCTCTGTCTCTCTTTGTTCCCTCTCTCTTTTTCTCTCTCTGTCTGACTCTTTGTCTCTGTCTCTCTCTCTCTCTCTCTCTCTCAGTCTCTCTTTTCTGGCTCTCTCTGTTCCCCCTCTGTTTGTCTCTCTCTGATTGACTCTTTTTTCTCTGTATCTCTCTCTGTCTCTCTTTTTCTCTCTGTCTCTTTCTCTGTTTCTCTCTCTTTGTCTCTCTCTGTTTGACGCTGTGTCTGTGTCCCTCGGTCTCTCTTTGTCTTTCTTTTTCTCTCTCTCTCTCATTTCCTCTCTGTTTCTCTCTCTGTTTGACCCTTTGTCTCTGTGTCTCGCTCTCTGTCTCTCTCTCTGTTTTCTCTCTGTTTGACTCTGTTTGTCTCTCTGTCTTTTTTTGGTCTCTCTCTGTCTTTCTTTTTCTCTCTCTCTCATTTCCTCTCTCTGTCTCTCTCTCTGTCTCTCTTTTTCTCTCTCTCTCTCTGTTTTCTCTCTGTTTGACTCTGTCTCTCGTCTTTTTTTGGTCTCTCTCTGTCTTTCTTTTTCTCTCTCTCTCTCATTTCCTCTCTCTGTCTCTCTCTCTTTCTCTCTCTTTCTCTCTCTTTCCTGTCTGTGCCGTTCACCTGGAGCCCCCAAAGCCTCGTAAAAACAGTGTCCATCTTTACTACATGAAAACCTATGGAGATAAAAACATTGTCAATAAATATTGTCTACAGTTCTGACTCTGTGTGGACGTCTCTTCTTTTTCACTCACATCACTGTGGAGACGAGAAAAAAATCGTACATTTAGAGAGAACAATCGGAAACTTCTGCCGTAGTTGTTAATAGTTTTTAATCATGTGATGTTTTCATTTAAAATAAGGCCAAAATTTATCATTTTTGGAAGAATCAAAATCGAAACATGGGAAGATCCAAGTTTTAAATCACTGCTTCTTTTTCTTGACATTATTTATTAAAACGTATCTAGAGGGAATTTTGGATTATCTTATTTAGAATTTGACTAAACTAGATCTGAAAATTTGTATAAAAATTTAAATTGTGCCTCTGATTTTCAGTTAAAACTTCATTAAACAAACTTGAACCTTGTGTCCCTAAGAGGAGAAAATGCATTTTGAGTCTTCGGTGTGATATTGTCTCATAGAACTAATGGCTGTAGCTGAATTAAAACATTTTTCTGGTATCAAAAAATGAAGAAAAATAATAATAATAATAAAAATCTGCCTGCAGTGTCACTCCTTATGTTTTAATCCCAGTATTTACTTTAATTTTGCACCAGCCTTGGGCCACGTCCTTGGAGGTTTGAGGTAAAACAGAGTCTTTTTTTTTATTCCACACATTTCAGTGTTAATCTATTTCAAAACAAAAGCACATCTCTGTCTCAGAGGTTAAAATGCATTGACTTCTATTACTCATCCTGTACCTCAGTTTGTTCATTTACGTCAACCGGGGACAAAGAAACACCTTGGCTTTGTTGCACGGCCTTTGTCTCATATTAAATTAGTCTTTCAAAGTTAAAAGATGTGTCCTGAAGCTTGTTTTTTAAAATTATCACAGTTATGCAGCGCTTTTTTCCCACCGCCAAAGTGACCGACAGTCTTGCCCAAGGACACAACAGCAGTGTTCAGCTGTGGGAGTCGGGATCCGGACTCCAGCAGAAGGTCAGTGCGTCTGACGGCTTTAATTATTTGGGTTTAGGTCAGTTGTTTAATGACTGGGCTGTGCCATTTATCATTCTTGTAATCTTGGAATTTCTGGTGCAGAAAAAAAGTCATGACTTTTTAAACTTTATTTCTCTTAAAAATGTGAAAAATTCAACATTTCATTTCAGTTAGTTTACAGTATAATAGAAAGTTTTAGCTTATGCATTCAGACCGTCCTAAGTATTCACAACTTCCAGAACCGTCACCGTAAAACTAACAATAAATAGCATGCTAACCACACACCACCTGATTATTACACAGTTACGTGCTTTATAATCAGATGCAGACGGAAGTTAAAACGTAAAAGTGCAATATTTATTTAAGTACAAATTTTAGGCATCTGTACTTTACTTTTTTACAATTTTACAGCGGATATTTTTAACTTTTCCTTCACTACATCTGAGAACGTGTCTCTATAGTTTCTACTCCAACACATTTTAGTTTTGGACTGAAAAGTCAAAAGTTCTTTGAAATAGTTGAGGTGAATGTTTTTTTTTCATTTCATTTGTGTTTCCGTCCCAACTTTGACCAAACCAAACACACAAAAAACAGCTGAAAAAATTAAGCAATCAATGGAATTACTTAAAATCAGCTAAATTCTGTATCAAAATCACAACATTTCATCCTTCAGTTGTTCTAAAAATCTCTGCAAAATACTTTTCCTTGTGACTAATTAAGTAGATTTTTAAACAGTTACTTTAATACTTTTAAATTATACTTTTCCTTGATTAACTTTTAGCCCCTGTATCTGTACTTTTACTTCAGTAACAAACACAGTGTCCTTCATCCACCCCTGTGTTTTATGCTGATATAGAAGTTTCTGCCACACTTTTAGTCCTTCAGATGCCCTTCCTGACACAACTTCCACCGTCTGCAGTAAACATTTATATTTTTTATGCTGTACAATGTTGTAAAATCAGGTACGGCGCCTTTAACGTCTCTCGGCTCGTAAAACCTCTATTTCTATTGGCACAACATCAGTGATCTGCCCCTGCAGTGACACGGAGGGGTCCAGGCCTCTCCAGTGGTAACAGCTGGAGGAGCAGTGACTGTAGCGCCCCCTGTGTGCGCTGCGTGTGATCTGCGCCCTCTGGACCGTGTAGAGACGCCGCAAGACAAATGTCCACCTTGTCCCCGGTTCAAGTCCTGCCAAATACAACAGAGGAAGTCATTAATGAGAAGAAGTGCACTGGGAGAAAAGCATCTGAAGTAAAATAGTCTGTGATTCCTGTTGTAAAGTAATGGTTTTAACATTAAAGCTCCTATATTACTCAAAATTGACTTTTAGCCATGTTATAATGTTGGTACCTCCTGAAAAAAACATACCTGGAGTCGTGTTTTGTTCATTCACACGACTTGTCTCCCGCTCCAAAGCTCAAAATGCTCACGAGGTGGTAGTTTTCAAGTTAACTTTTTGTTCAGTAAAGATGTGCAATTCCAGAGCTAAAATGAACCAAATGAATCTCGTGAAGGTGTGTGGAGTTTAAAAACACAGTGGAGCACTTCCTGTATTACCACATGACATCACGAGGTGGGAGTGGGGGGGAGTGTTTTCAGTTGGAGAGAAGAACTTGGTCTAAATATGCAGACTTTGTGTGTTAGACATGTTTGTGATGAGGAAACATTAGAACATAGATCAGAGAATAGTGTAATATGGGCCCTTTAAAGATCACTGAACATTTCTATGAGGTAAAAATGGCAAAATTTCACATTATTTATATATTTCTAGAACTGCAATTATCTGTTCTTAAATTAATTTTTGAAACTATACGTATGTAAACCCAAGAACTACAACTGAGGCTCACAGTGACACGTCTGGAGCCGTTTGATTTACATTATGTGCAGACGAGTGCTACGTTCAGACTGCAGCGCTTAATGCTCAATTTGGATTTTTTTTTGTTAAATCTGATTTTTTTTGTGAGGTCGTTTCCATTTACAGTTCAATGCAACTTGTCTGTGATCTCCAGTGTGAACTTTAAGAACTTTAAACGCCCCAGAAGTGTCCCACATGTGCACTGGAGACACGGCGACACAGCAGCAAGTGTCCCCAATGTTTACGGAAGTCGCCTAAACGTGGATGTGAATATTGAGCACCTGGCGATTTTAAAGTTGGTGTCGTACGACTCTCGCAGGAGGAAACACGTCTTCAGCCTTTTTCAGCAGCAAACACGTCAGCGTTTACTGTATTGGCTCATAACAGGCGCTCGTTACAGCACAATAGCCGACCTTTTGCTACTCGATAATCTGTCGGTCGGTCTGGCTTCCCGGCCATTCAGACTGACGTCGTACGGCAAAAGATCGGATATGTGTCGGTTTTAGGAGCACAAATCCAATTGGCCTGCGTCACATTTGAAAACAAGAGCTCCGCCAGCGGGGCAAAATACGCCCGTACTTTGAATTAGTGTTTGAAAATTGTTTATAGGGTCTGATCCACAGACAGACAGACGGACGGACGGACAGCGCCATACCATAATACGTCCCGTCTTACAACGGGCGTATACATATTACACAAGTGTGAAAAAACCTGAAGTCACATAAAATTGATACCACTGACCTACAGCATGGATCGATACAAAAATATACAATAAAATACACAAATACAGTATACCTTATATATATATCGGCGCATGCCCCACATGTTTTGCCTCTTCATGAAGACAAAGCTTCAAAGACTTCAGAGCTTTGAAGTTTGAAATTGTCCACAGACAGACAGACAGACGGACGGACAGACGGACAGACAGACGGACGGACGGACAGCGCCATACCATAATATGTCCCGTCTTACAACGGATCTTATAAAAATGGATCTGTGTTGTTCAGACGGTCATTAAAAGATCAGATTCAGGTCGCGTAGGGGCAAAAAAAAAATCAGATTTGGGTCTCTTCAGGCTGCAGTCTGACCGTGGCCGAGGAGAGGCGTTCAACTGCACGGGTCTGTTTTGGTCTGAGACGTTAATGGGCCCATATTACACTATTTTCTGATCAATGTTATAATGTTGTTTCCTCATCACAAAGAGGACTTGTGTTTTGTTTCATTTACACATTTAACACACATCTGCACATTTAGACTGAGTTCTCTCAAAAAGAAAACACTTCCACCTTGTCCTGTCTCTACTGAACTAAAGCTAAAAGGAGGTAACAACATTATACTTTGGCTTGGAGCTCACAAGAATCCACTTTGCACAAGGCAGGACATTTAAAGTGAAAATAGTTCCTAGTTCCATCCCTGAAAATCAAAAGTAAATGGGAGTTTAAATTGTTAAAACCTGAGCGTCTCTTAGCAACCGGCTCACACCTATTCGGGTCTTTGAAACGACTTTCCGATCATAAAACTGTGGCACAACATTAGCGGCCGATTCCTGATGGGGGATTGGAAGTGCGTCCGTGAGAACGTGAGTCATCAGCGGTGGGCAGGACTGACATTTTCACAGAGACCCAGAAAAACCAACGCAAATCTCTCCCTCTCTCTCTCAGCACAGCCTCTTCAGTGCTCGCTCGCCCACTCCTGCTGTAGCATAATGGAGCGTGGGCGTTTCTCCATGTTTTACAAATGAGCCGCCGCTTCAGATGAGTTCAACAACAACGGACCTGTTTGTTCTGCCAAGTTCTATTGTCAGCGCTGATTCGCACAATATTGAAAGAGCTTTTGACAGGTTGGGCTGCTCATTTCACTCAAACATAGACTAATTAATGTCGTCATGTGCAACATTTTCCTAAATATATTGCCAAGTTTTCTCTAGTTTGACAATTTTAGAGTTTATAATCTGACTTGCTGATTGGACCGACCTGCCTACCAAACTTTACAGGGTCAAAGTTTGTCCAATTTTCACCAGAGTTATGATCTAACAATCAAAAAAATAAACACTTATTTTGATAAATTAAGGTTTAAACTGTCATAAACTGTTTGTGGGCCTTATCTTACTAACAATATTAGCAGTAGTGCAGTAAACAAGAGCAGACTGAGGACGTGGTGTGGCCTTTCAGTGAATTCCCAGAATAGTAAAAGTAAATATCAAACTAGGCCACTGAAAAACAATGTTTAACAAGCTCAAGATTTCTTTTATTTGGAAATATATTAGGATGATAAATGCTTAACTGCTAAGATCAGGGCCAAGATACGGCCCACTGAGTTTGAATTTATTTTATTGGAAGAGATTGTGCCATGTTATTTTCGAGGGGGTCCAAAAAACACAAAACATTAGTTACACATGATACAAAAGACAGAATGCAAAACTTACAACATTACTGAACATTACAACATTACAGAACATTACAACATTACAAGACACACTGGGGTGATCAGATTTCCCTATTTACCCGGGGCAGTTCCAGTTTTGAGCCCTTTGTCCCCTGTCCCAGCAGATTTATCCAAAACCATTGATTTGTTCCAGTTTTACATAAGAAACGTCCCTAGTGTCCCTATTTTTGACACATTTTATACCTGCCGACAGACATTTGTTTTGATATAATCCAGTCCAATCCAACTTTATTTGTACAGCACATTTTACCAACACAAAGTCTCCAGTGCTGCACAGAGTCGGCACAAGATAAATTAACACATTAATTAATATAAAGCATAAGATAAATAAAAAGCAAGTCAATAAAAAAGATTAAAATACTAAATTAGCAAATAGAAAACTAGCAAATAAAATCAATAAAAGACAGAGGAGCAGACAGTTCTCACGCCGTGTTAAAAACCAGTGAGTCAAAGTGTTTTTAAATGAGACTTAAAAGAATCGACTGAAGTGAAGTCTTAACGTGAGGGGGGAGAGTGTTCCAGAGTTTGGGGCCAACCACAGAAAACGTGCAGTCACCCCGACTTTTCCCCGACGTCTCGTTTTTGGGACGAAAAGTTGGAGTCCTCAGACCTCAGAGTGTGAAGGAGGGAAGGAACAGTGAGGTCTGAGACGTACGCAGGAAGTGCCTTAAAAACAAACAAGAAAATTTAAAAATCAGCTCTAAAATGAATGGATAAAATAGGTGTGATGTGTTCTCTATGACATGTGGGGGTTAAAAGATGTGCAGAAAATACAGAAAAGCTGCTTAAAAATGAGCAAAACACAAAGAAAATGTGACTGTACTGACTCACACGTCATGAATTGGCTGAGTGCAGTTTCCCTCAGTACTCACTCGTTTCACTCTTTTATTATTACCAACCACTTCAAACTGAGAGTGCCTCAGTTTGTAATTTTGAAAGTTTGTGTGCACCTTTAACTATGTGAAAACACATTCAATATTCACCATCGATATACTGTCCCACCAAACTCACCAACTAAGAGCTGCTTCACGCAGACGAAAACCAAAACCCTGAGTGTCCTAAATATAGAGTGAAGACAGATGGAGAGAGGAAGCACATGCTGATATGGAAAAGCCAAAATGTTGCCATGAAAGAAGCTGCCAGACCAAATTTCCATTATGCAGAATCATTCTGCAGGGTCAGTTCATCCTCCCATGTGCAGCATCATGAGAGTTCACCTCAACTTTTCCCTCACAATAGGTTTATTAACACTAACATAGAACCAAAATGTGCCTGTCAAAGTCAGAAGCTGTAACCTGTGTGTTTGTTTTCAGTGTCCTGATCAGTTTAATAGTAATAATAATGCATCAGTTTTATACAGCGCTTTTCAGGACACTCAAAGACACTTTACAGCATTATTCATTCACTCCAGACCTGGTGGTGGTAAACTACTATTGTAGCCACAGCTGCCCTGGGGCAGACTGACGGAAGTGAGGCTCCAATCTGCCCCATCGGCCCCTCCGACCACCACCAACACTCACACACACACCACTTTCATACTAGGCAATGTGGGTGAAGTGCCTTGCCTAAGGACACAATGACAGTTTTTGCGACTGGCCCCACTGTGGCACCTGGAATTCCTTGTGGTCTCCCATCCAAGTACTAACCAGGCCCGGCCCTGCTTAGCTTCTGAGATCTGATGGGATCAGGCTTTGACAAGTCGGTATGGCCACACAAACATGGTTTATGGGACAATAGAGACAAAAAATATATTTACTCTAATAAAAATACACTCTGGAGCTCAAATCACCACTAAAAACTCACCTGTTCAATCTGGCATTCCCTCCGTGATTTCCACCTCCGTCTTTACATTTTTCGATTTTTTTTTTTGTTCCCTGTTGCTTCCGATTTGTTTGTAAAGAATCTTTAAGTGCCCAGAAAGCGCTATATATGTCTGATGTTTTATATTATGATTATTATTTGCCATTTTTAGAGCCATTTTCTTGTCTATGAGGAGATCCCTGAGTCATATATAAGGAGAGTGTGACAGTGTTATTATACTTTGCTGTGATTATGTTTACAGCATCGGTCCATAAAGAGGATCTGCTCCGTTTGGCTTCAGCTTATTTGTTTCTTTTGTTCTGCTATTTTAGATCAATCCTGTGGTTTAAAACGTCCAAACTTAATGATCCATAAGTGTCATAGATCATATAGCTGAAAAAAATCACAATATTTCTTCTTTAATGGTCCTATATTATGCAAAGTAGATAAAGTTGTGTTTTGTTTCTTTCTCACATGTTTGAGCAGTTCTTTAAAATCACTTTGTCATTAGTCTGTCCACATCTCCACACCTCAAAACGCTCTGTTCCACCTTGTGATGTCATGAAGCAGTAGTGTTCATGTTAACAGCTCCTAAGGACCACACCAACAACACACGTGCGAAGTGAAAAGTGTTTAGTGTTCGGAGACGAGGCGGGTCGGCTGGGTTGAAACTCAGGGTGGGGGTTCAGTCTTCCCTCGTAGGCGTCATGTTTGGAAGTGAACAGATCGCGGTTGGGAGGATGGGGTCGAGTTAATCAGGACAAACTGGGTTTCCGGGTTAGGCTGCTACAAACCTTTAAACTCAAATCTTGGCTCAAGAGAAACCAAAGATGTACCCATGTGTAAATAATGTTAGAATGTGTGAATGAATCAGCTGAGTGAATGAATGAGTGTTACATGTCTTTTATTGCTGTAGTTGTATAGAGGAAATTTGATTGTTTTATATGTACGTTAGTGTAGAAAAGCTCAACCAGGGACGGGGGTTGAAAATTAGCATTTGCTAAACCTTGTATGCATCACATCAGCTGCAAACTCTGTATGTAACTATGTCTGATTGTATTGTCCCTGTCAAATAAATAAATAAATAAATAAATAAACAAACAGGCTTCAGGGAAACTGAGGTGTGGTAGAAGTGAGCTGTGATTGGCTGGAGAGGAGGCGAGGGCGGCTGAGGCCTGGTCCTGCTCCTGAACCATAATAAGTTAACCATAATTTCATCATACTAACTACATTTTTTGATCTGGTTTCCTCTGTCACTGACCCCAGACTCTTCAGCAAACTGCCCCCTGATGTGGGCACAATCCCAGACTTGAGCCTGTTTAAATCCAGGCTCAAAACTCCTCTATTCAGACTATTTAACACTTAGTAATGTAGTGACACTTTGCACAATTTGTTTAATTTCATTGTTTCATTTTTTGAATGTTTTAATATCGCGTTGGTTATTTTGGAAAACACTTTGGCACCTTGAGTGTTGTAAATGGGTCTATACATAAACAGTGATTGAGTGACTTTTAGCTTTTGTTCAGTAAATCATCTAAATTATTCTAGTGAAGGTGTATGGAGTTTAAAAACACAGTGGAGCACACATCTGTAGTACCACATGACATCACAAAATGGAGCGTTTTCAGTTTTAAAAAACGAAATGTTGAAAAATGAAACGAACAGTTATTTGCCAGTTCAATTTTTATTTGATATTAACTTTTTGGAGAAAACCCCACAGTCCTGGATCTTCCCGACTCTTTCTTTCCCTTCTCCAGTTTGTGAAGTTGATTTTCATCCCTCCCGACATCTGCACATCCATCTCCAGGGTTCCTTCAGTCTCTTCACACTCAGAATCCTGAAGATCTTTGAAAGTTGTTGGTTGAACGTCATCTCGCTGTCGGTTTAGTTGTTTGGTTTTGATCCAGTCAAGTTCATTTGATCATCCAGGAATTTATTCTTTCATATTATTTCCACAGCCCAAAGTTTAATTTGTAAAATAGTAGTTTACAAACCGAAAGAACGAGATCCCGGATACAAGCGGCCGAAATGAGTTTCCTCCGCAGAGTGGCCGGGCGCTCCCTTAGAGATAGGGTGAGGAGCTCGGTCACACGGGAGGAGCTCGGAGTAGAGTCGCTGCTCCTCCACGTCGAGAGGAGCCAGCTGAGGTGGCTCGGGCATCTGGTCCGGATGCCTCCTGGACGCCTCCCTCGGGAGGTGTTCCGGGCATGTCCCACCGGTAGGAGGCCCCGGGGAAGACCCAGGACACGCTGGAGGGACTATGTCTCTCGGCTGGCCTGGGAACGCCTCGGGGTCCGTCCGGAGGAGCTGGAGGAAGTGGCTGGGGAGAAGGAAGCTTGGGAGCCCCAGCTTAGACTGCTGCCCCCGCGACCCGGCCCCGGATAAGCGGAAGAAGATGGATGGATGGATGGATGGATAGTTTACAAACTCAACTACTCCTATGTAGTAGTAATTTGGTAAATTAAAGTTAATCTTTGGTTTGGAAAAAAAAAAAGATCAGTTAGAATAAAGTGTTGATGTTTTGATGAAAAGAGTGTTTTCAGTTTGAGAGAAAAACTCAGCCTAAATATGCAGAGTTTCCTTGTTAAACATGAGTGAATGAAACAAACACAACATGTATGAGAAGCACCATTATAACGTAGATCAGAAAATAGCGTAAAATGGGCCGTTTAATACTGGATAAAAGCACGATATGTGTTCTGCATATTAAACCCACAGTTTTTTTCTCTATACCAAACCCAGTAGGTGAAGTACTGCTCATTTACTTTTTAATCTCGCCAAACGCCAGGACTGTTTCTCTTCATCTGTCTGCGCCTCCTCTCTGCTCCACTGCTTTATGTGAGAGTCGCCCGCTAATTAAGACCAATGTATGTTAATAGAAGCTGCTCTCAGACTAATTAAGATTGTGATTACAGAGGAGATACTGCCGGCTCTGTCCCGCGCTCGCCTCTCATTGTGAACAAGACAATATGGACGACTTATGCGGCTGCAGGAAATTGGTCTGAAGATGTCCAGCCTGTATAAATAGGCCACACACCACTATCTTTGAGCCTTGTATTTGTGGAAATGGACAAAGAGACGGGCGGCGTTAATCAAATGTACAAGCTATTGGGAAATTAAATTATGCAAATTGGTTCAAGTGAATAGTGTTTCTGTAAGGTAAGCACACCGTATGGATGAGGGTAACTTGCAGAGTGCCTGATGTAAATGGACCTCGCTAACAGATGTAGCTGCCACGTTTCACACAGGGAGAGAGCATGAGCGCACTGCCTTATTCTATCCTGGGGTTTTTATTTCACTATTTTGTCCGGAAATTAATTCCTATTCCTAATATGGAGTTTTCCTGCAAAGCCTCGATGAGCTTCATTTGACTGGAGCCACACACTTCTTTGTCCCGTATGTGGTCACTAGAAAATGTCTAAATAAAGGTGCGCTGTGGAACTTTTCTGCTGCTTCATCTTCCACCTGCTTTCCTTTCCCTCTATCCCATAATCCCCTTCTGTCCACCTCTTGTGCAATATTTAATACAGTGCAATATCTTAACTGAGTGCAATATTATACAGTGTAATACAGTGCAATATGTAATACAGTGCAATATTTAATACAGTTCTATATATAATACAGTGCAATATTTAAAGCAGTGCAGTATCTTGCTTGAGTGATGTAGTCTTACGTGTCCTTTTTATGTATTGCACTATTACCCCCTGCTTATTTATTCTCTTTTTCTTTTATACCGTGTTGTTAGTGTCCCGTGTACATGTCTGTATTGGAGGGTGAGTTGGTTTTAATCTCGTGTATGTGCACAGAGTGGTTTGTGCATATGTATAGTGACAATAAAAGGCATCGTATTCTATTCTATTTTATTGCTCTGCCGAGAGCGTTTTCAGTTTTAAAAACGAAATGTTGAAAAATGAAATGAACAGTTATTTGCCAGGTCAATATTTGTTTGATATTAACTCTGACTTTCTGGAGAAAACCCCACAGTCCTGGATCTTCCCGACTCTTTCTTTCCCTTCTCCAGTTTGTGAAGTTGATTTTCATCCCTCCCTCCTGCACATCCATCTCCAGGGTTCCTTCAGTCTCTTCACACTCAGAATCCTGAAGATCTTTGAAAGTTGTTGGTTGAACGTCATCTCGCTGTCGGTTTAGTTGTTTGGTTTTGATCCAGTCAGGTTCATTTGATCATCCAGTAATTTATTCTTTCATTTCATTTTTCAACATTTCGTTTTTAAAACTGAAAACGCTCTCGGCAGAGCAATAAAATCGAATAGAATACGATGCCTTTTATTGTCACTATACATATGCACAAACCACGAGATTAAAACCAACTCACCCTCCAATACAGACATGTACACGGGACACTAACAACACGGTGTAAAAGAAAAAGAATAAATAAGGAGGTAGTAATAGTGCAATACATAAAAAGGACACGTAAGACTACAACACTCAAGATACTGCACTGCTTTAAATATTGCACTGTATTATATATAGAACTGGGCTGTGGAGATAATATGAAAGAATCTCTGCCGAGATTTTTTTTTTATTTATTTTTTTACAGTAAGCCATTAAAATGATCGATCTCCATGGAGACAAGTAGGTGGCTCAACTAGGCCGAGTTACAGGTCAGATCTGTGGAGAGTATGCATGATCTTTAATTTATTTATTTATTTATTTTTTTTGGTAAGTAAATGTATAATGAAAATGATTCCACGGAGAAGAGCAGGTAGCACACCCCATTCCTAAAAAAGCCACACAGTGCCCCTTTAAATGCGTCTTTCTTTGTTTTTTTTATTGATACTTTGTCGTAACGTCACACTGGGGGCGTTCTACATGGATCAATAAATTACAAATTTAGAATGATTAGAATAGAATAGAATGAAGAATGATTTAAGCACAGATTTTTACCTTAAAGAGAGACAGTAAAATAATAATATAGGCTGCAGTGTAGCTATAGGATAAATACTGATGATTTTAAAGGAAAAAATAAGAAGTAGGAATTGGAATAGAGTGATGAGTGCTATAATTATTATAATTATCATCATTTTTATAGGGTTTGGCTTTTATAAGTGATCTCACTTCAGCCTGAACCCCTTTGCTCATAGTTTTATGTGAGATATTTGTAACAGTCCATTAAATACAAGACTGAAGACAAACTACTTCTGTTACTACTATTACTACTACTATATCTACTACTACTACTACTGTTATTACCACTACTACTATTACTACTACTATATCTACTACTACTACTACTGTTATTACCACTACTACTATTACTACTACTATATCTACTACTACTACTACTGTTATTACCACTACTACTATTACTACTACTATATCTACTACTACTACTACTGTTATTACCACTACTACTATTACTACTACTATATCTACTACTACTACTACTAATATAGTGGAATGTTCAGTTGACAAAATGCACACATTAGCCAACACTGCCAAAAAGGTTTTAAGATCATCTGAAAACTGAAGAAAAAAATATAAAATGGATTTATTGGTGATCAGTACAAGTGTTCACGGTCCTGTTTAGGTGTTTGATTTTCAGTAAAAAGATGAGAGTGACAAACTGAAACACTACTGGCTGATTCGAACTAGTTTGTGATTGTAATTTTATGTGAGAGGAGCTTGTTTTTACAGCACGAATCAGCTCGACTGTTGTAGTTCTAACTATGTAAAGATCTTTACGGTCAGATTGTGATAAAGTAAAACTCAGATTAGCGTCTAACTTGAGAAACAGGACTTCAGACAGAGCAGAGCCTCCAATTAGTCACAGCCCCAAGGAATTTTGATGACAGCGGTGAAGGAAAGTTGCACTACATTTTTTAAATCTGGATTTCTGCTCATTTAAACATTTCTGAGACGACCGCCCGGCATTCTCAGACCTACAGAACATGCCAGCACTCTTCTGTATGAAACTTTCCTGAGTGCCATGGTAGAAACACAAGCCAGAGCAACCGCCGAAAATAATTCCCCATGTCTTCTACGAGCGGCAGACTTGTTTTGAAAAACCTGCTCCCCGGCCTCGGATTCTTCCTTATTTATTGTTCCTTTTTTAAATTTTTTTATTCCCTGTTTCCCACCCATGTATTTTCATTTTAAGATGTGCAATTTCGTTGAAGAATCCATCGTCACTGAGATTTCTGAAAAAGATTCGTTGGATAAGAGGCCTGTTTCTGTCTTTGTTGTTGGGACAAATGCAACACGTGCAATGAACAATGTACGTTGGCCTTGGAAAAAGTGCTACAGACCCTACACAACAAATACAGTGTGGACACAATGTATTTGTGACCTTAAGAATGAAATTACTGCCTGTTACACGTACACTCAATATCTACCAATAGCTACCTCTTATTTTTTGGCAGCACGGTGGCTGAGTGGCAACACTCACAGCAAGAAGGTTGCGGGTTCAATCCCCGGGTCGTCTGGGCCTTTCTGTGTGGAGTTTGCATGTTCTCCCCGTGTCTGAAGAACAGGGCTCCGGTTTCCCCCATCAACTCAAAACATGCCAGCACCCCTATGAACTAACATCAAGGACGTCCTCCTCCTGTGGGCTCCACCTGCAGAGGGGTTCATGGGGGGGGTCAGGGTCTATGAGGAAGCAGCAAACTGCCCCCGCGACCCAGCTGGATTAAGCGGGAGAAGATGGATGGAGCTTCCTTTTACTTTTTATTCAGTAGCGATGGGCAAATCCAGAGCTGAAATCATCCAAATGATTCTACTGAAGGTGTGTGGACTTTGAAAACACAGTTCAGCACTTTCTGTATTACCACATGACATCACAAGAGTGTTTTCTGTTTAAGAGAAGAACTCAGCTTTAATATGTCGGGTTCGTGCGTTAAACATGTGAATGAAACAAAACACAACTTCAGGTATGTTTGTGATGAGGAAACACGATTATAATACAGATCAGAACATAGGATTATATTGGTCTTTTAAGATACTATTTTACCATTTTTGTCAGAGTTTTATTGAATCTATTCTTGCATTTTGTATTGTCTGTTGGTTTGGTGCCGTCTCTGTGTCCAGTAAAAATCGTCTGGCTCGGTTGGTCAGTGTGGCAGGTAAAATTATAGGCTCACAGCTGCAGGATGTCTATAGCAGAAGGTGATTTGCAAGGCCCAACAAATAATGGAAAGCCCTGATCAGCGGCTCTCTGAGGAGTTTACCCTCCTTCCTTTAGGCGGATCAGGACTCAGAGCTCAGACGTCCTTTATTTCTGAAGCCATAACCAGGATGAACGCTCTTACAGCTTGGCTCAGTGGTGGTGAAATGCAGATACACACAGCACCTGTTCTTTTTTGCCTATTTTTAAGGGAATGTTTGTCTGCATCTTTGAGCTAAGCTTAAGCTGTGATTATTGTATTATTGAATTACTGAAACTGTAGTATTGAATTGTATTGTGTGTCTACTGTGTGTCTGACACTGCTGCATAATAAATTCCCTCTGGGACAATAATAAAGTTGAAGTTAAAGTTACTATTTTTTCTTATATACAGTAACATTATCTTAAAATCCCAACACATTTTCCCCAAGTTCTGTTCATACCTCATGTAAACATATTGCTAATCATTTTCACAGCAGAGCCGTCCCTTCTAACTGATCCTAAACCCTTTCACTCTCTGCACTGGAAAGCCAATCCTCCTCTAAACCTAAATAATGCTGGATGGCGTCTGCCTCATGCGCGCGACTCTAAGCCCTGCCAGGCTCCAGTCAATCACGAGCGCTTCATAAACATGTGGAAAATAAAACGCGCTGGGCTGAAATGTGTCGGGAGGGGAAAGTTAAAGTGCCTATAACAGTTTTTGGTCCGTCAGCTGCTTGTTTCTATGGATGTATATTGTTTCTGCCTGGAATGTTCCGCAGTATGACATTAAACAGCTCTGCCTGTGTAGGAGAAATCTGGAGAAAGTCAATTTTACACACTTGACCGTTAAACTGTCTTTAAAGGTCCTATATTACACAAAATAGACTCTTGTGAGCTTTAAGTCATGTTATAATGTTGCTATCTCATCAAAAACATGGAGCTGTGTTTTGTTTCATTTACAAATATTTGAGTTACCCTTTATTATTAGTCTTTCTGCCTCTCCAAAACTCAAAATGTTCCACCTTGTGATGTCACAAAGTTGTAGTTTTCTAGTTAACAACTACCTCTTATCTTTAGTTCAGCAGAGACCTTCAACTCCAGGCCTGAAAACTTCCAAATGATTCTGGTGAAGGTGTGTGGAGTTTAAAAACACAATGGAGCACTTCCTGTATAACCACATGACATCACAAGGTGGAACAGTGTTTTCTGATTGAGAGAAGAACTTAGCCTAGATATGCAGGTTTGTGTTAAACGTGTGAATGAAACAGAAATACAACTCCCGGCGTGTTTTTGATGAGGAAACATCACATAGATCAGAAAAAAAACATATTTTATTGTCAGATAATGTGGAAGTATGTGCTTAGCATGCTAGTTGATGGAGCATTACTGAGACGGCAAACTCCAGTCTAGAAAAATGCCAAGAAACTAATACTATGCTCAGAATGTAAAGTGAGGAATAACTTTTAACCACACGATGCCATTAGATGTTTTCACTGTTACAATGTTCAAAACCAGAAGAATGTTCACGTGTTTGTTCTGTTTTGTGTCTCATACGTTCGTGTCACATTTAGCCTCAAGAAATAATTAGATGAAAAACCGTGAGTGACAAATAGGTTGGAAATGTCTTTTCTTCCGTGGCGTTCTCAGCAGACCCCTACCAGGCCTGAGCTTTAGGCTGCACACCCCACTGTCTGACTGTCTGCAGGTGGCTGTCACATTTACCCACAATCCTCTGCTCTTAGGCCTGCCACTCATCTCCTTCCCTGCTCCTGGAAAATCTCCCTCTCGACACAGATTAGCAGAAGAATGTCTTTAATAGATAAGTTTACAGGAGTTTAGTATGTACTGAGAAAGAGCCTGTATATGAATGCAGCTGCTTATTTATCTAATATATTGATACTGCAGATGTCCTGATCAAGGTTTTTTGGCTTCCGATCCGTTTTTTTAAGGAGTGCTCTTTCCGATACTGATTCGATACCTTTTTTTCATAGCTCCTTTGTCTCTTGAACTTGTACCATCCCTACAAATAAGTATTATGTATGTTCAGCTCTATCTTCTCAAATACTTATACAATTTCTAACTCAAAACCAGTTTACAGAATTACTTGAATTTGGTGGTAATAGAACTTAACACATTTTTTAAGATCAAATAAGCCCTGTACTGTCCAGTATTTCGTAAAAGATACTGAAAATATGGGCAACTGTGAACTAATTCTCCAGCATAATTACTAAGGATTATTGATATTGTGTTATGTCGGTTGATATTCTGTGCAGAATTAGTCAAAAAATAAAGAAAATGTTAGTTACTTTACCACCATTTACAAAAAAACTAAACGGAAGAACACTTTACAACCTGGGAATGGCTTTACAACTGTTTTTTGTTGTTGTTTTTTTTAAGACACCATTTAAGTCTGACCTTCAATAATTAACTGTACAATTAGCAGCTCCACGGCAGGGGACCATATCTCTAAGAATATAATACTACAAAAAAAAAAGAAAGCACTTCTTCAGTCCTGGCAGACGCTGGTCAGTCTGCGTTTACTCACTTCCTGATCTCATATTACCTTGTCTTGAATGTACTTGAATGTTTTAACTTATTTTGAGGTTTGAGATACTTTGAGATTAGCGCCTTAAGTTCCTTAGCTCCAAAAAGTCCATTAGACGTCGAAAGCCTCGCCGACCTCACGCGGCTTCGCTTCGCCTCTGCCAGTGTTTGTTTGGCTTTGCCGCCTTCTGCCTGTAAATCTCAAACTCTTTTGTGAGGGACAAATCAAATTGCTATTGTTAAAATGAGCTCTGCTGGTTCCTCCACGGAAACGGTTCGTTTGCAGCAGTTACATGTCGCCGTTTGACTCTCGTTTTGTTGTGGTGAAAAGTCCCACACAGCGACACGGCGGCGTTTTGTGGTTTGGTTTTGATCTTGTTTTTAACGCTGTGCAGCACTTTGGCTTTGGCTTTGGCTTTGGCTGTTGGAAGGTGCTATAGAAATAAAGTTTGATTGATTGTTTTTTTGATTTACGGCCCTAAAGTGCATCAGTGCCGCAAAAACATGTGAAACTGGATCGGTCTGATTACGAGACTGAATCCGATACTGTCCGATATTCATAAAAGAGCCGGATCGGGAGTCGATACTGATATTGACATCCCTAATTTATACCTTTAAAAAATAAACCAGTAGATGAAGAATTACAGTATTTACAGTAGTGAATTTAAAGTAGTACAGAAATCAAGTACACATAAGTCCATTTTGCATAATATAGGACATTTAAAGGTGAAGTGTGTAACATTTCAGTTGGGGTCCATTACCTTCTTGTGTCTATGGAGATGTTATTTCTCTTGAATGTTCCACAGTGTGACATTAAACAGCTCTACTTTACATTTATTCAGTTACAGGTGGTTTTATAGCTCAAAAATACCCAGACAAACTGTGGCATTCTGACTGTGAGCGGCGTCGCCTCTCCACAGATCTGACCTGTACCTTGGTCTGGTTTGGTCTCCATGAGGATAGAAAGGTTTAATATGAACGTGTGAAATATTCCGGACAAAGCAACAACATTTCAAAGGAGAAAAAGTGTTTGAAGGACTCTCCGCCAGAAAAGTTACACAGTGCACTTTAAAGTAAAAAAAAAAAAAAAAAAGTCGGTATTTTACTTCACATTATTTTATTTTAGTACATTTTAAAGTGGATCCTTTTTACTTTTGCTTCACTACATTTGAGAGCAGGTTTTAAGTCTCCTTATTGTGTGATTCTCTGTGTCTTTTATTACATTTTTTTTATTTGATTTGACTCATTTTAGGATTTTAAGCTTTGTGCATTTTCACACTTTTGATTTATTGTTTTTATTTATCATTTACTGTCTTTTATTGCATTAGTTTGTCTGTACAGCATTTTGCAGGCCCGTAGCCGGGAGGGGGGGGTCGTCATTTCTAAAATGCTAATAAAGATTTGTTTCATATTTAATAAATTCCAGTTCTTATAAGCAAATAACTTTATATAATTGGTTGTATTTTTATAATAATTTAACAATATATGCATAATTACAATAGATAATGTAATAGAACAAGTGAAGTAAATGAATATTAACCGAAACAAACAAATAATTGAGTCTTCATAAATAAAAATACAAAAACAGGCTCTTTACTTCAAAACATTCTGGGTGAGGATGCCCCT
Source organism: Odontamblyopus lacepedii (assembly GCA_034769755.1). NCBI lineage: Eukaryota > Metazoa > Chordata > Actinopteri > Gobiiformes > Gobiidae > Odontamblyopus > Odontamblyopus lacepedii. The sequence continues at coordinate 1,661,621 of CM068352.1, read as the reverse complement.
GAACGCATTGCATCACATGCCATAGAGAATGTACGTATAGTACAATCACTGGGTCGCAAAGGCACCCGTATAAAAAGGTCACTTTTGGCTTAAAAAACGACCCACCCCCCTTGGAAGTCTGGCTACGGGCCTGTTTTGGAAACTGTTTATGAAATCTGCCATGTAAATAAATGTTCCACAGTATGACATTAAACAGATCTGCTTTGCATTTATTCATTGTTTAATGCCAAACTGTGAAACATTTCAGACAAAACAATAAAATCCCCAATGGGAAAAGCAGGTGGACCATTCTCCAGGAAAGCAGCAAACTGACACACGCAAAAAGAAATAAAATAGTTCTGTCTGCAGTGTCGTGTCTTAAGAAAATATAAAAATCTAAACGCTTCCCGGTTGGACTCTGCTCTTGGAATAGACTCTGGTCCCTGAGTCCAAGTGTTTATCAGAGCGGAGCTGTCCACGCGGCGCCATATTGCACTGACCACACGGCGTGGCCTTTAAAATGAATGTTAAACGGATGCGTCCCTGTGTGTGTTCCGCTGGTGCTGGTGTTCTCGGTCATGCATATTAAACACACGCCCTTTGAAGCTAAACATTTATAGGCCGAGTTTTTCCATTCGCTGTCGTGGACGGCCGCAGTATTAAGTAGGTCAATCCTGATTAAGCAAAGAGAGGGAGAAGAATGTGCGCAGCGTGTCTTAAAATTAACACTATTTACTGGTGATATGGAGCTTATTTTGTGCATATGTTTTATTTATTCGTTTTACTTACAGCACAGTCAGGGGAATAAACGGTGAACCCGACGCATTGTGCCATGTTTAAGTTGTTTCTCCTCAGTATTTACTCACCTGGAGTTGTATTTGGAGTGATTTGTGCAGGTTTGAGTCATATTTAATCACATATAATCACATATTTTCAGCGTTCGCTTTCACCTCCTCCAGCATTCGCCCAATACACCATGTACCTCCTCAAAAACATACCCAGAATAGTGTTTCGTTTCATTCATATGTTTGAGTAATTCTTTCTTATTAGTCTGTCCACATCTCCAAAGCTCAAAATGCTCTGTTCCACCTTGTGATGTCATGAAGCGGTAGTGTTCAAGTTATCAGCTCCTTTCACCTTTAGTTCAGCAGAAATGGGCAATTCCAGGGTTGAAATGATCCAAATAATTCTAACGAAGGTTTAAAAAGAGTTTAAAAACACAGTGGAGCAGATTAGCACATGACTTCATAAGGAGTGTTTTCTGTTTGAGAAAAGTACCTAAATATTCAAGGTTTGTGTGTTAAACGTGTGTGAATGAAAGAAAACTCCAGGTGTGTTGGTGATGAGGAAACAGCATCAGAACATAGAAAATATAATTAAAAATAGTATAATATGGACCCTTTAAGTGATAGAAATAAGACTTGAGATGCTTTGTTTATTAAACTAAGTAGTGATACCTGTGACCTGTGAATCTGCAGTCTCAGATCTTCGATACCAGTCTAGGATAACCTGCACTCATTTGCATATTTTCATATTTAAATGCTGTAACTTGGTCAAATAAATGTTCATAAACCACAGTTTTACATGATCATGTGATGTGTTAGTCCAGATATGAGTCAGTGTCGTGTCAAGAACTTTACGAACCTTCAGGTCAAATGCTCAATTAATTATTAATTCATTAATGAACTTAGGTTATTGATTATATTGTGTTGTAATATTTCTTAACATTAGTTGAGATGGTCCCACAAAACTCTTAATTCATAAAGGCCACGTGGGGGTCGCTTTGACTAAGAATAATCAAAATCTAAATCGATCAATCCGTTACCCCATTCTTTAAGTATTAGAAACCCTTAGCAATACTTAGAGAATATGTTACATTTTCACTACAACTACTTCATTACAAAACTGTGTGAGGAAAGTTTTAGACAAACTTTCCTGATGCACAAAGGAAATTATTTGGACACTGATTAGCTGTGAGCGGGTTGGGGTTCAGTGTAAAACACAGACGAAGGCAGTGAAGAGGTGGTCCACACTTTTTGTTTCAATATTTACAAAAAGTGCAAGGTGCAAAAGTGGAGGCAGGTGCAGTTTCTTCTCCAACAGCAGAACCAAAGACTGACATCTTGAGGCGCCTTTGATCCTGTCTGTAATTGGGTCAAACCACGAGCTAAAAACAGGGATGTAAAATTAAGATTAGCTTTAAAACCTTGACCGAGCACTTCATAAAATAAACCCATAACCACCCAGCTATTAAAACCCAAACTATATACCTAAAAACCCTAAAATCATACACCAATTAACTCTAAAACCCATAAACCACTGAACCACCTATAGTTCCCTGTACAGTATATATACACATGGTCCAGCGCGGAACCTTAAAAGAGGGAGATTGTTTCCAGAGGACACTTTTGGGACCTGGACAGAAGAACATGGAGGTAAGTACACAGCAGAACTGAACTATTCACTAAAACACAAATACAAATACAAATACACTAACACACATCAACACTTCACTTCAAACATTCTTAAACAGACATATTCCACAATTTCTATTCAATTTCTAACGAAAACTGGTTAATTCATTGTTTCCTTTCGGTCCAGCTGCCAGTGAAAGTGCCACTGTGCCTCCAGATTAAAAGTGGTAAAAGGAAAACAATGAAAATACATTTTTAAAAACCAATTATGTGCAATGTTTTTTGTCATGCGCAAATATGTTAAAGGTTTGATTTGACTGATTTATTTCGGTCACAAACATATTCACGACATTATTCCCTGGACAGTCACATTTAACATACACAGAGATATAAAAAAGTGCAGCTGAAGCTTGAGTTTATTCTGCTTTTACCCTTTATTCCTCACTTGGCAGCGGTTCATAAACACAGCAAACAAATTAGTCACAAACAAATGAGTAACAGCCCGGCACAGACCACAGCACAAACTCAGTCTCATAGTTCATGTTTCTGCTCGGAGTTAAACGTTTAAACTTCTTTTTAAAGTGGAACAGAGTCGTGCACAGTGTGAAATCTTCTGCACAGTTGTTCCACAGCTCTAGCCCTTTAACAGATACACAACATTTCCTAATATTTGTTCTGATTTTCTTTTTCGTAAACACTGTCGTACCTCTGAGCTCATATTTCGGATGTTGAACATTTTCTGTTATGATTTTGAGAAGAGATCGTTGTTGACTTTGAACATGATTTTCAAAGTGTAAAACTCGACTAAATCATAAAATTTGAATTTGAGTTTGAAGGTTTATAAATAATGCGTTAGTTGGTTCATTTTAAGCTGATAATGTGATTTTGCTCTTATTGCCTTTTTTTGCCAGGTAAAGACTGGTTTTGTATTCGTCTTGTATGTATTGCCTCAAATCTCCATACAGTCGGTTATGTGAGGCGTTACTAGTGAGTTATATATGATGAAAAGGCTGTTTTTATTTAAGATTTATCTATATTTATATATAATTGTGATTAAAGGTGCTGTGTGCTTTGAAACGTGCAGTGATGTGAAGCGTCTCAGTGAAAAGTGAAGGTGCCGAGTGTTTTTATCAGTAACAAAGACACAGTAACTCACACATCACAATATAAAAACAAAGGACAAAAATATAAATGGTAAAGTAAAATAAAACATCGAATATGTATCAGGTTTATTATTAGTCTTCGTATTTATTTCTATGTCAGATAATGGTAGTGGGTTTGTTTTAGTGTGTGAGCAGCAGCAGCAGGACACAGCTGCTGTTTGGCACTTGTCAGAACGGCTCCTCTGAAGGATGAGCTCCGAATGCGGTGCCCTCATTACCTTTCTATATGGTGCAGACTAATTACTGAAGAGCTAAACCCACATGGCCCAGGTCAGTGCACCCTATAGGGCTAATTAAAACCAGTCAGGAGAACCGTGGCTGCACTTTTAACAAGCACACAACACCCATGATCACAGCGATACGGGAGATGTTTATTTACAGAAATAATATGCAAAATGGAGGTTGGCTGAGTGTTTACAGTGAACCCTGGTTTATGGCGGGCGTCACGTTCCAAAAAGAACCCGCGACAGGCGAAATCCGTGAAGTATCAGCTTTATTTTTTACAATTATTATACAATCCAATACTGTACTATAGAATGAAACCTGTTTTCAGGCCCAAGCATTTGTCTAAGAAATAAAAATAGAAACGTTTTCTTACAAATAACTTTTTAAATAGTGTAAAATAATCATTTTAATAGTGAATAGGAGGTGGGACACTGTGCCTCAGGCGTATTTCTCAGTCCCTCTGAGCCTCTTCGTCCTGACTCCTGTAGCGTCTTTTTCTACTGAAGCTGTGGTGCAGGCGTCTTTTTCCCAGAACCGAAGATTCATTTATTCGGTAAAGGCGCCTACAGCCGCAGAGCTTCTACCTTCAGCAGCTCCAGAAGTTTCACTTTTTCTGTGATAGTTTCATCTTCCTCGGCCTTTTGCCTTTGTCGTGCAGAACGTTTCCTCCACATTGTGGGTTTTGTCCTGGAGAAAATTTGCAAAGGTAAATGTGTCGGGCTGAACAGAGACGAGGCACAGAAACTGTGGACATTGGTCTAAGTGAAAGACCAACGTGACTTTTTACACTTCTAGACGACCTCAGCCTCAGGATTCAGGACACAAGGCACTGGAAACAAACAAAAAAGCATAAAAAAATAAGCAAAACAGCGAAGCCTCGAAAGGAGAACCGCGTTATAGCGACGGTTCACTGTATTTCATATGCATGTCCTCGTAGGGAAACGTGTCCTCTGCATTTGACCCATTCTTCAACTGCCTTCAAAAATGTCCACTAAATTCAAGTTACACAGTTGGCCAATTATTCTAACTCTGGAGTTCCTTGTGAAACATTAGACCAAAAATGAAATGTATCAATAAAAGTCACATTTTTCTTAAGCGATTTTCCACATTCAAGGCACTCAAAGCTCTTTATATCAAGGAAACACTCACCCATTCACACACACACATTCACACGTACACAGTCACTAGGGACGAGGTGGGTTAAGTGTCTTGCCCAAGGACACAACAACACCTGTCATCTGTCAAAGCTCGAATCACACCAGCGACCAGAGAGCCAGATTTGAGCCACCTCCCTTCAGATCAGACGACAAACACTCAAACAAACTGAACGACTGTCGACCAAGATAAGATAATAAAACCACCCTTTTTCCCACAATGAGGAAATTCCAGTGTTGCAACACAAATGAAACCATCTTAAAAGGCTCACATTAAGCTATTTTCTGATCCACTACTATGTTAAAATGTTTCAAAAACATACCTGGAGTTGTGTTTTGTTTCGTTCACACACATTTAACACACACACTGCATATTTAGGCTTCTTGGTTCTTCTCAGAACAGAAAACGACTGTTCCACCTCGTGATGTCATGTGGTAAAACGTGCTGCTCCACTCCATGTTTTTAAACTCCATACACCTTCATACACTTTCACTATAATCAGCCCTGTTATTCCCCAACTAAAGCTAAAAAGTAGCTGTTAACTTGGAAAAACTACCACCGTATGACATCACAAGGTGCAACAGAGCCTTTTGAGCTCTGCAGATGTAGACGGCCTAGTAAGTCATATGTAAATGAAACAAAACACAAATCCAGGTGTGTTTTTGATGAGGTAATAACATTATAACATAGCAGTAGATCAGAAAATAGCTTAATATGAACCTTTTAAGATTATTTTATTTCATTATCATGATTTTTGATGCTTTTTTTATTAGTGTTGCAACATTGCTTAAAGCTCACAAGTAAATTTAGCATGAACAGGACCTTTAAATATTAACAATGTGTAGTTATTAGAAATATTTTAAATGTAGTGAAGATACAAAAATACAACTCTGAAAGTAAAATAGTAAAACGTAAATACAAGCCTATAAATTTATGTGCAATCAGCGGCTGAGTATGTTGTGTTTCTGATCATAAGAAGCATGTAGTTATTTTGGAAACGGACTGAATAAATGAGTAATCTACCCTCATACAGAGCACCTCCCTTCTAAACTATCTCCCATGATCCCGTTAGCATGAGCGCACTTCTGCTGTGATGAGGCCGTCTTTAATGACCAAACCACTTCCTGCGTGGATCATCTGTAGTGGAAGAGTGGAGGAAGCCGGGTGCTGCGTCCGGTGGGTGGTGGGTGCCAGGTGGGTACCACAGGGTGCTCGGGCTCTGCACAAATGCTCTGTAATTATGTGTTCATGTGCCAGTTTTTGTATGAGAGAGAAACAGAAGAGGAGCGAGCTGGACCCTACAGACTGGACTTCTATTCAAATACATGGGAACGCTGTGCATGAGCTCCACTAGTGCAAGATCCGGAATGTTCTTTGTCATTAATAAACAGAATTTCCCCCGTGTGCCCGATGGTCTGTGCTTATTTGCTATAATAAAACAATAAAATGGTCATAGACTTTATATAAATGTAAAACAGGAAGTGAGTATAGGTGCGCTTCCAGCTCCATTGACTCCAGCTCCCATTCACTTTGTATGGGAAAAATGAAAAATTCTACTTAAAATCTTAAAATGTTCACATTAACCCAGTCTACATGATCCGGGGGTTTATATTTCATTATTTTGTCCGTACATAAGTTTCTAATGTGGAACTGGCTCCAAATTTGTCTCTATAACGAGCCTCGATGAGCTTCATTTGACTGGAGCTGAACGCTATGGGACGTCACACTGCCCGGGTCTGCTTCTTTATACAGTTTAGTTTATTAGTTTATTTGTTTATTTGACAGGGACAATGCACATAAAAACATTGACCTAGACAAAAGAGGTAATATGTTTGTGCCAGGTTATAGCAAATATGCTAATTTCCACCTGCAAGTCTATGATCTCGGTCCAAAAATCCTGCATACATATTTTTCCACAATAAAACACGGAAGTTAACATTACTAGGAGGAATTCTTGCGATATTTGTGATTTCCCAGTAATTTCCCAGACAATCAAATGGCAGTATTGTGGTTTGGGCGGAGCGAACGGTGAAGCCACGTCTATTTTCGACACATTTTCACTTTCCTGCCACAGAAGTGCAGAGGGAAGTGGTTTGTGCTTTTGAAGTTTGATTTCTCAGCATGTCAGACTGTATCCACAACTTCAACCAATCCACAATCCAAGTATTTGTCATGACCATAAACTGTATAAATAAAACGAGTGTGACGTCACCCATAGCGTTCAGCTCCAGTCAAATGAAGCTCAATGAGGCTTGCGTACATTATAAGAGTGAATTTGGAGCCGAGTTCCATTTTAGGACTTGATTTACGGACAAAATAGCAAAATAAAAACACCGGGATCATGTAGAGCAGGTTAATATGAACATTTTAAGATTAAAATGAGGAGTCTGACACCAGTTACAGAGGGAAGGGGGTCACGTTCCCTTTGCCTGGGGAGAAGGAAAGTAACAATAAAAACCAAGATGTTGACGGTTTAACAAAAAATTATGATTGATTAATTTACAGCGTGGATAAAAAAAATAAAAAATAGTAGTGGTGAAATAAGGGGTGTTAAACAAAAATGAATGACCAAACCAAAGAGCCCTAAAAAGAACCTAATTAAAGTTGTACTAAACGAGTCTCTGCTCCTGCAAATCCGTTTCCGGGGCTCGCAGACCAGATTTCCATACGACACACAAAAACAAAAGAGGCAACGGGAGCAAGGGATTAAATACCGAAAGCGCCGAGGCCCGTAACAGGGGTGATGTTTTTTCAATACAAAGTTAATCGGCGCCGGAACTGATGGAGCCGGAAGTGCACCCATGCTCACTTCCACTTGCAACGTGGCGGCAAGCAGGTAAAGCTATGTCCATTTATATACAGTACATGGTCATAAGATTAATACATTCATAAAGTCGATTCCCTTTAAAAACATGTTACATAATGATTAAATACGATATATGAAATGAAAGTATAATTCGCAGTGTTGAAACAAATAAATGGTAAACGCGTCTCTGCCTTTTCTGAACATTTTGAACATTTTTCTGAGGCAAAAAGGACCAAAGTATTTCAGTCGGACATCCTGATGTGAGAAGACGCGCTCCTGAGTGACACACTATTTCCTGTATCATATTTCCTGTATTTCATAAACACCGTGACTTCATCATTACCTTGAAGGAAATCAAAGTGCAGCCATTTGCATGATGGTACAGACGGGCCTATCGTTGGAAAAGGGACTGTGTATGTCTTAGGGGAACACAGGATGATGGATTTTTGTGGTGCGATGCCGGTGTTCACTGTCTCGTCTTCACCCGTGGCTGTGTCTTTCCACATCAGCAGTGTCTCTTTGAAGGAGTCCACTTGATTTATTGCACTGGAAGTTTGACAGTATTTCCTATGGTGCTGTCGTCTACCAAATGAATGACTTTCTTTCTCTTTACAAACCTACAAACGACAAACTTTCCATTTGTCCTGATTATAGAACAATAAAACATTATATAATTGGATGCAGTCAGTCTCAAGAGCTGCTTAAATGGGCATTGTGTAACTTTCCTGATGGAGGGTCTGTCGAACGCTTTTCGTCATCGGATATGTTATTGCTTCATTTGGAATGTTTCACAATACGGCATTAAACCTTTCTATCATCTTGGAGACCAAACCAGACCAAGTTACAGGTCAGATCTGTGGAGAGGCGACCCCTCTCACAGTCAGAACGCCTGTATGTTGGTGTATTTTTGAGTTATAAAACCACCTGTAATTGAATAAATGTAAGTAGAAATGTTTAATTCCAAACTTCCCAACATTCCAGGCCGAGCAATGACATGTGCATAGGAACAAGCAGGTGACGGACCCCAAACCAAAAAGTTACATAATTCACCTTTAAACGTTGCTGCGACAGCACTTCAAACTTTTTGTGTTGCAGTGACACTCACACTGGAGGAGCTCTGCTGTGAAAACAGTTATGAGTTTATTCTTTGCCGAGAAGGAGAATCTAAGGACAGGGGGCGCTGTGGGACAGTTATCTGCTTCTTTCATGTGAATGTCAGAGAATGTGAATGTCTGTCTGTTTCTCTGTTTGATTTTCTAACTTTCTGCTGATAAACTCCAGATTTACACTGACTCCGGGTTGGTTCCTGAACGTGTTTTGAGTGGGTTAAATGTAGATGCCTGTTACACCAACTGCAGTGTGAATTTAACCAAAGCAACATGTTTTCACATGGGTTCATGTGATAACACATATCATGTCCTGAAAACCACACCAGATTACTGTGGTGTCCAGGAAAAACTGACTTCTTGCCAATTCTTTCACGCCTCACCCACACATGCACCTCACCATGCAGTGTGGCAGGCTCACAGGTCAGTGTGGCAGGGTCACAGGTCAGTGTGGCAGGGTCATAGGTCAGTGTGGCAGGGTCATAGGTCAGTGTGGGAGGCTCAGACTTGGTTTGTAAGTCTTGTGGGCACTGCACTTGCAGTCAGTGCACACTGGGCATTAATCAATGATCACTGAATACACTGAATTAAACTATTTGTTTATTAAGGGAAAAGGCCCTTTATTGTCTCCCAACAGGAGTCACCCGGAGCTTGACGGCACCTCCTCTGGCACCACTGCACTGTGTGGTTGGAGCTCCTTGTGTTACTCTGAATTATTCAGAATACCTCTGGCCACTGGGCCAGAGCTGTGTGAAGTCTGAGGTTAAAGGGCAAGATCATTTTTTCCCAAACACAACTTGAAAAAATGAGGGCCTGAGCCCTTAATAAGGTTTGAATAAATACTAATCAACATAAAATGACCCTCTTATGTGTGTGAATCAGCAGGTGGTGAGCTACTCTTCAGTTTAATCTAAAATACAGTGTGAGCATGTTTGCTGTAGTTCTTATGGAGGCCAGTACTTCCTGTTTGTGTGTTTATGTCTCATGTGACCATGTGACCAGGCCCATGATTCACCCTCGCTCCATCGGCCAGGCGCTCCTGGCCTCATGTCCTGAAGCCATTTGGAGCCCGTCTGTGTAAACTGGCCCGAACACAAGCCCCGCCCCCTGCCGCTCCTGTCAGCCCTGCAGTGGCGGCACCGCTCCACATCCACGCTGATTGCTTTATGTGGCCTGGTGATTATCGCTTATTGCCTATTTCTATGGAGATGGGGAGGCTCGCTGCGAGGCATAACTCAGCTCGGACAGTGAGGAGTGATCATCTGGTGGAGAGGCACGGGCAATTGGATAAAACAACACACACATTACAGATGAGTTGACTCCAGGCCTCAGTCTCTCCGAGCCAATAAGGGCTGTTAGTGTAAGAGTTCAATAGATCATGTGCTGACGTGGACTGAATGTAAAAAGAGCTTTTAAAGTTGTGAGCCAAGTGTCCATTACAGATCACAAACAAGGATCTGATTGTAGCAATACAACCGCAAAACTCTAGATTTGTTCTTCATTCCTCAATGTGTTGACAAGTCACAGCCGCTGCTGAAAACCATTGCTCTCACACTGGAGTAATATGGAGCAGTGGCTCCACTCCTTATCAGCATCTTTTTGTCATGTTCTTCTGTTAAAGAAGCCATGTTGGTTTTTTTTTCTTTCTTTTTTACAAAAATAGATAAGCAATATCCAAATTATGTTGAGCACAAATAAACATTGAGGCATTGGTAGTTTTCACTTTGGAGCAGGGACACGTCTATGGGGTATTTATTGCTAATACACCACATATTTAGAAGTTTTACTTTCGTTTTTGGTGCTCTGCCCTCCCTCTTCAGACCCCTATCACAACACAATCAGAATGCATCTCTCTAATGAAACTCTTGCACACTGCATCAAGTTTGAGAAACTGTTTTGTACCACATGTGGGAGCATGGCTGATGTAGGCTTTGGGCTGAGCCTTGTACAGGAAGCATGAGCTCATCCTGCATAAGGAAGGTTTGAACAAAGCCTGGGAAAGATCACAAGATGACTCAAACATGCATGGATGAAAAATCTTTTTGGAGCTTTTTGGTTTCCAAAAACGGCTAGAAAGCTCCAAAAAGTTTTATTCCTGATCTAAAACAAATAAGCAAACATCCAAAACACTGTCTAATATTTGCCTGGCTGTTTACCCCATGCAGTTGAATGCCTCTCCACTCTGCTCCTAGTGTAAATCAGACATGCAGCGGGTCCCTGAGTATGTATTAGTTTCTCCAAATATGTTGGGATCTGGAAAATTTGAACCACACCTCAGCTGTAGTTCCTGAGTTTACGTTCTGAAATTTTGATTCAAATCGGACTAGGTCAGTAATCTGTTTTTTCTAGTTTCATGTAAACGTACTGACTAATCCATCCCCTGCTCTATTTTGGTCAGAAAATATGAGATCAGATAATGCTATTAAGTGAAATTTTGTTATAAGAAATCCAATAAAAAAGGCCTGTTCCCTTCTGCTGGCTCTGTAATCCCTCCATGGACTTGAGTCTTATAATAGTAACATATATCAGAGCTCCAAGATGTAAAAATATCCCTGGATCATTTGTGATTCATTAACATTCTTCCAAATCCTCTTTAAGCATGTTCATGGTCTCCACTGAGCATGCCCAGAGCGTCCGCAGTATCTTGTCCCCTCGGCGGTACATTCTAGTGATTTTCAGCTGTTGATCTAGACGCAGGCCGAAGCGTATGGATTTGGGTTTGATCTGATAGTGCTTTGTATGACATTGGAGGGAAGAGATTATAGGGTGAAATAATTAGGGCTGTAAGGGACACTGCATTATACGGCTCTGAGCAGACCGATGTGGACGATAAGGATTTTCTGTGGACTGTGGATCCAGAGGAGGAGAGATAGCGGCATTAGTATTCTTCAAATGTTTTAGTCATGCTAATATTTAACAAGGGCTTTGTCAGGACAGAGACATGATAGGAATTCAGATTCAAAGGCTTTTGTGAGGCATCTGTAGATTTAGTAGCATATGGAAAAGGTTTGGGGCTGTATAGACTTCACTGCTTTTCATTTGGAGAATACATGAGGTGTATTCAGTTGAAGCATTGTGAATTAATTATGTGAATTTATCCTGACGGCTGCAATACCGACTCCCACATTTAAGTCTGAACTCAAAACACACCTATTCAGCCGGGTCTATTCCCTCCATCACACCAACAGATCACAGCCGCACTGTCCTTCTTTAACTGTATTTTATTATATTTTTGTTTTTAACTTTGTTCATGCTTTTGTATTTGTTTATTGCTGTGAGGCGTCCAGGAAGGTGCCTAACAAATAAAATGTATGAGTATGATTATGATTATGAAGTAAAAGTATGTGGTAGTTGGTGTATTTCGTAGACAAATTCACCAACTCTTGAGAATCTGTGTTGAACAGCTCTGGCAGAATCATTTGTGATATGTTTGGCCAATCACAGGACAGCACTGTGGTTTGTGCCTCAGACATTTTAGTAAAATACAGACTATTTAGTGTGTATGTGTGTGTGTGTAGAGGGAAGTGCTTTGTGCAGGTAGGATTTTTCGTCTTGTTCCGCTGTCGTGATGCTTCAACCAATCTGCATCATGTCTTATTTGAGCGCTGTGATCACTGGCGCCGAACGCTTTCAGCCAGAGCCGTCCCCGACTGATGTGTAGAGAGAGCTGCACATATCAATCTGAGAGACAGGTTACGTATTTAGCTCACATCCTAAATCCAATCTACAGAATATCGTATGTGCAAAAAGATTGAACTTTGAATCGGGAGGCTGAGGCATGACTTGTCTGATTCATTCTCTGGAGAAATCAAACTATAATTGGATTACCGGCATAGTCAGAGTACTCGTGCTCCACTGTGTTTGCCAACTTCATCCCAAGTATGAAGCTGATTGTCCAAGAAGGACATCTGTTTAAATCTGACAAACAGCACAGCCAATGCAGCTCAGATTTTTACTGAAAACCACTTAACATGTTTTATAAGTTTCAGTTTAGTTTTTGACATTCGGAGTCTCTCCTCCCTCTGCTTCCCACATCCGTCCCCCTTCAGAGCGCCACCACAACACAATCAGCGCTAACGAGACTACTGCACACACACGAGTTTGTGAGTATTGTTTTCTAGCCTGTTTTTGCTCCATAGGCTTGTGGGCTGACTGCTGTATGAAAGGTGTGGCCTTGTACTGCTAACAATAAGAAGGGTTTGAATAGTGTCCAGGAGAGATTGCAAGAATGTTCAATAAATAAATATAACCCCCGAAAAAAAGTAGTTTGCATTAGATCCCTCTTTAAAGGTCCTATATTACACAAAAATGACTCTTGTGAGCTTTCAGCCATGTTGGAATGTTATTATCTCCTCAAAAACATACCTGGAGTTGTGTTTCATTTGCACATGGTGAAGTAACCCTTTATTATTAATCCGTCTACATCTCTTAAAATCAAATTAACACTACCTTTTACCTTTAGTCCAGTAGAGATCGGCAATTCTAGTTCTGAAATGCTCAGAATGACTCTAGTGAAGGTGTACGGAGATTAAAGAGAGATTTCTGTCTGAGAGAAAAACATCATAACATTATAAACATGTGAATGAAACAAAACATGTTGATGAGGAAACATTATAACATAAATAAGAATCAATTTGCAATACCACTTCAACCATTCTCAAACTCCCATCGGTGTCACTAGATACAAAGAAACCATAAAGTGTTCACAAAACCGCCGTATACACGTCGAGACAGAAGCATATGGAACATCTCCCTGACTCATCTCCTCATTTCAGCATCTGGCGTTCTGTGTACAACTCTTTTGGCAGCTCCTGTTTGTTCTTTGGAGGAGTCATAGGAGTCTGCAGAGCAAAGCGTCTTACAGAGAGAAAAGCCCTGGTGTCAGAAAATTGAATCAGAGCCACATTTACGTGTCGGTATTGAAACATTTCTAAGCAGAGCACATTTCGGGAAAGGGTCTGCAAAGGCTCTGTAGATGCAGTTGTCGAAGGGGGACTATTTATCACTCGTGGGGGTTTAATGGAAAATGTTGCGTCAATGTGCGGTTGTTGATGTAAGCGGAGAGAGACGGACGTATTCAGCGCGTGAGCTTAGTGAACATCAAAGAGGAGCGTGGTGAGACGTATTGAGACGGGCTTTGGTAGAAATCGGGAAAACGACACCACACAAATGTGCATTAAAAGTGTTGGAGACAGAGGAGAAGAAGCACCATGATCAGGCATTTAACGGTGTATTGTGCAACTTTACTTACTTTGATCACCAATTTGATTTTCTTAATCAGAGACATGTGCAGGATTCAGCAGCGTTGCGTCACTTTGGTACAATAAAAAATAAAAATCTGCTGAAAAAATGTGAAGCAAAAGTGAAAAAAAAACATTCTAATTATTCACTGTGATGAGTTTTTAAATGCTTTTTACATGCTTTTTTAACCAGGGATTTCCTAATTGTCAGGTCAGAAGTCCTTTCTAATTAGATGCAGCCAGTACTTACTGTGACCCCAGGAGCTGCTCATACAATATATCATTAAATTCTGCTCAGGAACATGGAAAAATGAAGGTACAGGCCTGTAGCAACTGATAATGTAAGAACTGTGGTGAGCTAATAATGTAATAGCATATTGCCAATAATTACTACATTACATTTGTCAAGCCATCAAGATATAATAATAATAAAACCAGCCAATAATGTAATCACTTATTACAGCGTTGGTACTGTGGTTCCTTCAGGTGGTCCTTGCACAGCTCTTCACTCTGTGGTTTTATCTCATTTAGTGTTTGTTAGTTTGTTTGTTTTTCTCTCCTTTGGATCATTTCCTGTTTAGAACTACAGTGGAAATGATGTAGTCCACTTTTAGACCTGCTTTTGATTTGGAATAGTCCTGTTATAGACCTAGATTAGACCTGGAATAGTCCTGGTTAAAGGGAAACTCTGGTACATTTGAAGTCCGTTTCTAGAGGTGGGGGAATTCTGTCAGAAGCCAAAAAACGGCACAGATCAGTGTTTCCTCGGTGGAGATCTCACTGTAGCAGTGAATCTGTCAAGGCAACAAACTAGTGCAGTGATGGGGGCAAGTTCTGAACTAGTGTAGTGATGGGGGCAAGTTCTGAACTAGTGTAGTGATGGGGGCAAGTTCTGAACTAGTGCAGTGATGGGGCAAGTTCTGAACTAGTGTAGTGATGGGGGCAAGTTCTGAACTAGTGCAGTGATGGGGCAAGTTCTGAACTAGTGTAGTGATGGGGGCAAGTTCTGAACTAGTGTAGTGATGGGGGCAAGTTCTGAACTAGTGTAGTGATGGGGGCAAGTTCTGAACTAGTGTAGTGATGGGGGCAAGTTCTGAACTAGTGTATTGATGGGGGCAAGTTCTGAACTAGTGCAGTGATGGGGGCAAGTTCTGAACTAGTGTAGTGATGGGGGCAAGTTCTGAACTTCCACGTAAAACACCAATTTGCTTCACACTGAAGAAGCTTAACTCCACTTTAACCCATCTGACAACAGCCACGAGTCTAACAAACCAAACGCTCTGCCTGGTTCACTCATTAGTGTCTGGAAACTTTAGAAAACACTCACTTTATAAGCACCTCACACTTCCCTCTGCTGATTTCCCACTGAACAGGCCAAAGCCCAAAAGACTTGAATGCTGATGTCATTTCTAATCCCATTTATTTACGAGTGAATCATATTTTTTGAAAAACACTAAAAAATACATTCCCGAACCATTTTCTTTCAACAGCTTTCAGTTTTTCTTCTTCACTGTCAGTAGTCGATTCTCACTTGTTGCTTCTGGCGGCTCGAGCCTCTCACCGTCGCTGGAGTCGACAATCGAGTCTTTTGGGCTTTGGCCTGTGCAGTGGGAAGTCAACAAAGGAAAGTGTAAGGTGCTTATACAGTTTGTTAGACTCGTGGCTGTTGTAAGATGGGTTAAAGTGGTGTTGAGCTTCTTCAACACCACTTTTTGAAGCAAATTGGCATTTTACGTCGAAGTTCAGAACTTGCCCCCATCACTACACTAGTTTGTTGCCTTGACAGACTCAGTGCCACAGTGAGATCTCCGCCGAGGAAACACTGATCTGTGCCGTTTTTTGGCTTCTGACAGAATTCCACCACCTCTAGAAATGGACTTTAGCTTCAAACGTGCCAGAGTTCAACTTTAAGATCTGGTTGTGTCCAGAAATCCAAATCTTTTCTTCTATCTTTTCTGTTACAATATGGGTCATTATTACATTATGGGCCATTATTACATTATGGGCCATTATTACATTATGGTTGCTTCGAGGCCCTTTAATGCTCTTGAACTTGGACAACCTGGACGACGACGATCTCCACTGACAAACAACCGTGTGACAATGTCGTAGCATCTCTGTTCTTCACACTTTGCTGCCAGTTTGATTTGCTCAGCTACTCCATTGTACTCGGTCTCATTCATCTATTATCGTGTCAAAAACAGACAGGCCCAGTTATGCTGATTGATGAAATGAAGTGTATTTTTATTTTTTGATGTCTCTGAAAACTTCGGACTGACAGATATGTTTTTGATGTATTTTCCCATAAAACATTTCCATAACAAAAACTCCATTGTTCTTCTTTAACTGGACAACTGGCGGACACTTTTGTGACGCAAGATTTGTTGTTTGAGCAGAAGTTTTGGATGAGTTTTTAAGCCTAATAGAAAACAGCAATTCAAAATGTCAGTATTATCCCGGAGTCACCTCCAAATCCTCATATTCATCGTTCTTTGTGCATTTAATTTCTTCGCTCTCAGATTATGTTTCCGCAGACAGCCAGAGAGTGAGCGTCTTTGTGGGGTCAGGCAGAAGTCAACACACACATCTACCTACTCTTTGTACAGTCACGGAGGTCACGAGCGCAATTTTCTCGGCTTGAAACAAATTAAAAAGTCAGTTCTGGAGAGCGGCGTAAATCTCCAACGAATGCTGGTGTAAAATGTTACGGATGTAATTAAGGCTTCCTGTGAAGAGGAGTTTCTTCGACTTTGGAGCCAAGACTTTTTAGAAACTTTTTCAAAATGTGCAAACAAATACACTGCAAAATGTAATACTTTCTCATTCAGATATCACCAACAAAAATACAAAACAAAGCAGTGTGAGCAGTGGGGAGTAAATTACATTATGCAGCACAGAGAAATCCCCTGTAGCTCAGGCCAATGGCACATTCAGTCAGACTAAACTCTCAGTAATACTGCACTAAACTACTGTCTGTGATACATTATTCTCTTACTGCTGCTGCACTGTATGAATGTATCATGGACGTCACTCCCACTGTCACTGTTATCTGTGCAATAACCTGCTCTACAACCCACGTGCAATACTATATTATGTGTAACTCTTCTGTGAAATACTCTACTTACACCTTATTTAACCCTACCTGCACCTTTGTACATTACTATATTTTATTACATTCTTATTATATCTATATTTTATTATATTGTTTACTATTTCCCTTGTATTTGCAAACTAAGTACTATTTATAGCAGCTGTTAGTACTTCTTGAATATTAGTGAGTCAGTGTTTTTTCTAATCCTGAGCGTTTCGTTGCACTGTCGACCTTGTGTTGAACCTGCATATGACAAATAAATAATCTTCTCTAATGGAACCAAAACCAGCTTGGTGATGACTCCGTGTCTTACCAAAGAATCTTAATGCTTTTCAAAGCGCTCATTATTCATTCACTCCACACTCTGAGGTACTATTGTAGCCACAACTGCCCTGGGACATCTGCACCATCATCCCCCACCACAAATCACTCATGCAAACCACTTTCATACTACAGTCGTGGACAAACGTTTTGAGAATGACACAAATATTACATTTTCACAGGCTCTGCTGCTTCACTGTTTTTAGGTGTTTTCTCACATGTTTTTATGGTTTTACTGAAATACAATTACAAGCATTTCATAAGTAGCAAAAGATTTTATTGACAATTACACTGAGTTCATGCAACAAGTCGATATTTGCAGTGTTGCCTCTTCTTTTTCAAGACCTGTGCAGTTCTCCCTGCAGCTGTTAATCTACTTCTGGACCAAATCCTGACTGAGGCCGTCCGTTCTTCCATAATCAACTTTGCTTTGAGTTTGTCAGAATTTGTGTTTTTTTTGTCCATCGCCTCTTGAGGACTGACCACAAGTTCTCAGTGGGGAGTTTTATGGCCATGGACCTAAAATCTTTATGTTTTGTTCCCTGAGCCATTTAGTTATTCCATTTGCTTTATGGGAAGGTCCATCCTGCTGGAAAAGGCTTTGTTCATCACCAAACTGCTCTGGATGCTTGGGGGAAGTTGCTCTCAGAGGACGTCCTGGTACCAACATGAATATTTGTGTCATTCTCAAAACTTTTGGCCTCGACTGTAGGCAGGGTGAGCGTCTTCTCCAAGGAAACACCAGCAGAACTTGGACTGACTGAAAATGGATCCACTCACCTTCAGATTGGGGAACCACTGTCCTCACCACTGTGACTGTCGCCCACAGAGGCGGCAGACGAAACTATTTACCAGGGGTGCAAGAAAAAATCGATTCAGTGATATATTGTGCACAAATCTTACATCGATTCAAAATGCATCAGAATCGATTTTAAAAATATTTTTCACTAAAACTCATTAGTTGCATTCATTTTTCTCACGATTTAAAAAAGGTAATAAATTATATTTCATGAAATTTGGTTCTCATGAAGGTGCAGTTGACAATATTATTTAAAAACTGCAATATATCATCCATTGTGTTAGTATTGGGATATATCGTGACGTATCATGATATGTATCGTATCGTCAGAATCAGGGCAATGCACAGCTACGATTCACTTTATTTAGTATAAACATTGACTATTGTTGGTTTTTGAAAGTGCCTGATTGTCTCTAAACTGGATTAGGCAAAAAAAATTAACAAGTTCTGATGCTGTAGTGCTCCAAACAGTCCAACCAGTACATCATTCCTCATTATCAACACTGATATTATGAGAAGTTCTGCAACTATCACGTTTTACAATTCATAACTATTACTGATGCTCGTATTTTTTATTCATTACTCATCTATTTGGTCAAAATATGATTTAAAGGAGGTCTGAAGATTCCACATGATCTTATGAATGTTTTATTGCTAATTATAAAACCATGAATACAATACTGATCCCTCCAGTCTCGCAGATATACAGTGTTTAATGCAACACACGTTGGCTTTGATTATACATGAGAACAGGTATCACCATCTTCAGGGTTTAAATCAGCCAGACTACATGATCCCATCAAGGAGGTAATTATAACATGTAACCTAAGCAGCAAGGGACATTCTTAGAGACACCTTATTTAAAAAAACTACCTGAGACATTTTAATTAAGCTGGTGAGATGGCAAATTTATCAGTGTGCGAGAGAAGCAGCTAACGTTGATTAATTAGTCGGCCCTTACCTGGTGCTGTAAAGGCCTGGTGTAAGTCAATGGGGAAATGAATCTGGTGTTATAAAGAGAGTCGTAGTGAGTTAAACAAACTGCGGCGTAACAGAGGGACTGGTGCAACGTGCCTCAATACATCATTCTGTGATATTATGGCTCATCACATCAGGAAAGATGGACGATATGTTCAGGGAGAGCGGTGCATGCGCCCAGAAAATTATGTACCATTGGGTATCGATAACATTTCTGCTCAGGATAATGTTTCAAAATGACATGCTAAAGGTCCTATGTTATACTGAATCCATTTTTTTTACCTAAGCCATACTTAAACATACCTTTCTCTGCAATAACTGAAGTGTACAGTATTATATTAAGATGCATCTGAACCAGATTTTCACTGTCTTAAAAACGTGAAACACAGAATTACTTTGTTAGTTTACAGTGTCCCTTGCTTACCACGTGTTTCCAGCATCATATTCATTCACCAAAATGATTTTATAGCTGCTTTCAGAGACCAGAGCAGAGATTTGCCATCACAGTGACGCTAAAACTAGCATGCTAAGCCCACACTTCCTGATTGTGAGATTGTCAGACCATTAAAAGCTTTACAATTAGATACAGACAGCAAACATGTGATGTGTTTTGACCTCAAGAGCTCCTTATACAATGTGTGTACTGGCCTGAGATCAGGTAAACTCTGCCCTTCCACTCTGAAGGAAGCAGCTACTGTTTTTGCCTCATTTACAGTGCTTCAGTTTTGTTTTTGTTTTTTTCAGTGCAGAAGATTCCATGTCCTGCCTTTAAATGATCCCAGACACAAGAGTTAAGAGTCAGAAATCAGAGCTCGATTACTTCTCGTGTTGTTTCCACTGATGTAAAATATGTGTAACGATCTCAAACACAGTTCTCCAATTACTCACTGACATTTTCATAATGAATGACAGAAATCTCTGCTTTTCTGCCTTAAACATTATAGACACGTAGTCATTTCTCCACCTACAGAACACTGTAGTAGTTAGTTGGCATATTAGCTGCGCCCCAATTGTCATGAACCAGCCCATTGATCAAAAGCTATAATTAAAGCAGATAAAACGAGAGGCCCCTGGAGGAAAACACCTAATCGTTTTAGATTTGTGTAGATTACACACAAACCTTTAACACTTTCAACTATTTGAAATCCTAATTGCCAAATTATGTAAACGAATGGAAAGCAGTGATAAGCAGGTCTCAGGCGGGTTTAAGTAATTCACACAGAATAATGAGACAAACATGTCAAGTTCAGCTTGTTAAATCCAATTTGGACACTGTTTAAAAACTCCACACACCACAGCTCCAGGACCCAGAGGCCCTCAAGCAATTTACAATTATGAACCCTGACAGAGCCCTGGGCATCAGCCTGCAGAGGAACGAGGTTTAACATGTGAGAAAAGAACATGTGACTGCAAGAAATAAACAAACTGCAGTTTAATGTCCGTCTATTTAAGCAGACCTATTACGCAAAATCAACTTTTCGGAGCTTTAACCATGTTCTAGTAGTTTCCCGTTTCTCATTTACCCTCTCAAGTTGTATTTGGAGAGTTTTGTGCATGTTTGAGTCATGTTTAATCTCTTATTTCATCAAGACGCCATTTTGCCGATCGAATCCTGTTTTTTTTCCTGTAACCTGCACGTCCCCACTGCTCTGCTGTCGCTTTCTTCTTCACTTTTCATACGCCCGTGATAAAACGGGACATATTATGGTATGGCGCTGTCCGTCCGTCCGTCCGTCTGTCCATCCGTCTGTGGACACTTCAAAGCTTTGTAGTGTCTTTAAGTTCTGTTGCTGCAATCTGATTGGTGGAATTCCGATTCTAGAATGTGATGATGTCATACTCATACTCCTACTGCAAGAGCCAGATTTCCCTATTGATTATCCGTCCGTCTGTCTGTCCGTCTGTCTGTCTGTCCGTGGACAATTTCTTGTCCGCGCTCTAACTCCACAACCGTCTCACCTCAGGAATGTCAAACTTCCAAACTGCACCAACAATTCATCTTTAACTGGGTTTGACAAATTCTAACTTAATTCTACATACAATAATTCAAAGTACGGGCGTATTTTGCCCCACTGGAGGAGCTCTTGTTATTTTCTTAACCAGTGATACGCTCAGGATTCAGCAGCGTCACAGTCATTTTGGTACAAATGAAAACACATCTGCTGCTCTCTCGTGTGACCTGCAGCTTTCCACTGGAGGTGCTGACAGATTCATGGCTCTTCGTTGTTTTTTTATTTATTTAACCTTTATTTTACCAGGAAGTCCCTTGAGATACAAACTCTTTTTCGAGGGAGCCCTGGCCAAGAGGCACTGACACACATAAAATATAAAATCATGAAGATAAAACAAACGACGTTGTGACGACGTTTACAGCGACGTCAGTTCCCGATGGGCACTGCAGTTTTCTAATGCAGAAATCAGCAAACTGGTTTCTTTTATTCAGTAAATTTAGATGTATATTGCAAAAATTATAAAAGTTCAAATTATAACAGAATGACGCACACGTGCTGTAGGTTATTAATGCATAAAAGGCCCCAACGCAATGTCTTAATTAAAGATACAATGTGTAACTTTTCGGCAGGGGGCCCATCACCTTCTTGTTTCTATGGATATGTTATTACAGCTTAGAATGGTCAAAATTATGACATTAAACATTCAATTACAGGTGGTTTTATAGCTCAAAAATACCCGGAAAAACAGAAAAAGCATTCTGACTGTGAGCGGGGTCGCCTCTCCACAGATCTGACCTGTAACTGGGTCCGGTTTGGTCTCCATGAAGATAGGAAGGTTTAATGCCACACTGTGAAACATTCCAGACAAAGCAATAACATCTCCATGGATTAAAACAATAACTGACGGACCCTTCACCGGAAAAGTTACACAATGCACCTTTAGAAGAGACGTATTGTGCTGCATCAACTTCTGAGGAGTTTCAATCATGTCAAAATAGTTTCTCCTTCTCATTTACCCTCTAAATATGTGCGTGAGTTATTTTTATTCCCCTTTACTCAAGACTGTTACGCCCACTGCTCTGTACTCACTTTATTCCAGTTTTATTTCAGGTGATACGTGTAATATCCAGACGCCTTCTCTAAGATATTTTGCTGCTAATGGAAAAAGATCTGCTTCTCGCTGGTGGAATCTGCAGTGATCCACCGGAGGGACCGGCTGCGTAGTTATGGTCACATTTACGACGCACCGATGTACCGTAACGGAGCAGGTGCGACGCCACAATCTCCAACCCCGAAATCAGACGACTTATTTTAGGTCAGTGTTGTATTTAAAACAGTGCAGTGTATTAAAGGTGCACTGTGTAATTACTGAGCTGGGGGTCCGTCACCTTCTAGTTTCTATGGATCGTGGTCATCAAGCGCTTTGGGTGCCTTGAAAAGCGCTATATAAATGGAAGGAATTATTATTATTATTATCACTCTGCTTAGAATGTCCCACAGTGTGACATTAAACAGCTCTACTTTACATTTATTCAATTTCAGGTGGTTTTATTGCTCAAAAATGCAGAGAAAAACAGACCTTCTGACTGTGAGCGGGGTCGCCTCTCCACAGATCTGACCTGTACCTTGGTCTGGTTTGGTCTCCATGAAGACAGGAAGGTTTAATGTCACACTGTGGACTATTTGCAAAGACGTACCGATTCTCTTTTTAATGTGAATATTAACCCCAGTAACCAACAGTAGAGTTTTATTTTTAGAAGAGGATTGAAGAAAACAATTTTCACCACAAATCAACCAATCATCCATCCATCCATCCATCCATCTTCTTCCGCTTATCCGGGGCCGGGTCGCGGGGGCAGCAGTCTAAGCAGGGGCTCCCAAGCTTCCTTCTCCCCAGCCACTTCCTCCAGCTCCTCCGGACGGACCCCGAGGCGTTCCCAGGCCGAGAGACATAGTCCCTCCAGTGTGTCCTGGGTCTTCCCCGGGATCAACCAATCAACCAAACTTTATTTATAAAGCGCTTTTTATACACAAAACACAAAGCTCTTACCCGTACTTATTACTACTAATCTCGAACACTTTTAAAGAAACCTCGGTTCAAACCAGATTAAAGGTCTTATGTTGTTGTTATAATGTTCTAACCCGAAGCTCCTCAAAAACAGACCTGGAGTTGTGTTTTGTGTCATTCACACGTTTGAGTAACACTTTGTTATTAGTCTGTCCTCATCTCCGAATCTCAAAATCCTCTGTTCCACCTTGTGATGTCATGAAGCTGTAGTTTTCAAAGTTAGCAGCTAACGTTAATCCTTCAGTTCAGGAGAGATCGGCGGTTCCAGGGCTGAAAATAGCCAAATGATTCCAGTGAAGGTGTGTGGAGTTTAAAACCTCAGTGGAGCACTTCATGTATATTAACACATGACATCACAACGTGGAACACAGTGTTTTCAGTGTGAGAAAACACAGTCAAAATGTGCAGGATTTGTGTGTTAAACATTTGTGAATGAAACAAAACACAGCTCCAGTGAACAGGCACAAGTTAAGATGACATGAAATAAGAAAGTTTGACCATAATCTGAGTAAATTTCACTTGACGTAAAATAATCTGCCGGTGGAATAAGATTTTTTGTACTTAAAATATGAAAATACTTCGTACTACACTTAAAATAAGAAAAACTACTTTTTGTACTTGAAACAAAATCAAATGTTGCTTGAATTAAGACAAAAACACTTATTCCACTCGTAGATATTTTTACTTGTCAAGTTGAATCTACTCAACTAAAGTAAAATGTTCTTAATTTAAGTCATTTTAACTTAACTCGATATTGTTTTTTTCTCGTGTGTGTAGTTGTATTACTGTGACTGCAAATTTTTGGTTTCTGAACATTGTGAAAAGTGCTCAGAAACTCACTGGAATGAAAAAGGATTCGCGAAATGCATAAATTAAATGAGGAATAACTTTGGACGACTACAAAGAATTTCCAATAAAGTAGTTCTGTTCTGAAGACGGTAAAAATGAGGTGCAGCACTGTTTACTCTGCACTGGCCCTTTCGCATGGATCTTGTGTGTCTGGTCTCATTGGTATGTGCCATGTCCCCTGTGCGCCTCTGCTCCTGTTCTCCATCTGACAGCTGCTGCTTTAGAGCCCGCTCCCTGCCGCCTCTGCTGGAGTCGCCCTCATTTGCAGAGGGGCAGGTGCAGGGCCGAGGCCGGGGACCGTCACTCACCGCACGAACACCACAGTCAGATTAGATACGGACGCAGGCGAGAAGAGGCATTCAACTGCACGGGGTAATTAAACAGCAGGAAAACACCAGATGTGCACTCGGACGTTTACTTTCTCCTTTTAGATCAGCAGAGGAGACAATTCTCCAACGAGGACGTGCTGTTTTTGTTCTGGTCACGTTAAAGCGCCTGTGGGAGGTCGTCGTCTTATTAAATCTCAGCCCTGTTAAGTTTATTACCGTATTTTCCGGACTAGAAATCACACCAGCCCAAAAATGCACAATGAAGAAGAAAAAACATATATAAGTCGCACTTTCAGCTTGAAAGGCAAGTTATAGTAAAGTGAACATGTGCCTGGTGTATTAACGTCACATATGAACAGTTATTCAGAAAACCAGAGCATAAACAACAGAACAGAACAAGTTTACTCATCTCTCCATCTCGCTCCAAATCACTAAATCCATTCAATTCTTCATCCTCAGTGTCACTTCTGAGCAGCTCCACCAACTCCGGCTAAATCCAGCCTTTAGCCACGATTAGCTTTTTGTTTTCTTCATTTCAGTTCGAGTTTCCTCCACTTTTCTCCAGTCAAACACAAACTTTCCTTCTGCTGCTCGATCACCGTTTTCAGCTTCATATTTCACGACTTGCAGCGGCTCTTTCTGCAGGACACATGCGCAGTAGAGCGAGACGTGACAGCGGTGCAGGAGTATTAGCGTGAGAGGCGTAGCAGATACTGGCACACAGGCCTAGAGCGCCCCCTCGTGGCTGTAAGTGTGAAAATAACATGTGAAATTATTTATTTTATATATAAGTCGCAGGACCACCCGAGCCATGAAAAAGGTGTGACTTAGAATCAGAAAAATATGGTATATTTATGATTTCATATAAAAATTAAAATTTAAATAAATAAACTGTAAAAATTGGCAATTTTTTAGGTTCCAAATTTTACTTCCTGGTTAGAAATGAATTCCATAACTATTACCACAGCCGGCCCAAGGCATAAGCGAACTATGCGGCCGCTTAGGGCCCCAAGCACCACCAGGCACCACTAGGGGGCCCCCAAGAGCAGTTGGAATGCCCAGTTGCGAAAATATTTTTAATAAAAAAAAAAACCCAATATCAATGACATGATATAGCAGAAACAAATGACACATGAAATAAACAAGACATGAAAAAACAAGACATGAAAAAACAAGACATCAAATAACGTTTTGTATCATTTTTACAGTTGGTAGGTTGGTTAGTAGATTAACTCATCCTTGCTGCCACTGCTCCTGCGCAACCAGACGCACGTGACAGGAGTTATTCACTTCGGAAGACAGGTCGGAGATGGAAAGCCATGTCTCAAAAAAGAAATTATCTGTCTGGAGCAGAGAAGAGGAAGAGACAAGAGGAGGAAAAAAAACAGCAAGAAATGGGTAAATTTGAATGTTCCATCCATCCATCTTCTCCCACTTAATCCAGCTGGGTCGCGGGGGCAGTTTGCTGCCCAATCCTCATAGCACCTGACCCCCCCTATGAACCCCTCTGCAGGTGGAGCCACAGGAGGGTGGACAACATGGGGATTGAACCCGCAACCTTCTTGCTGTGAGGCCTGAGTGTTGCCACTCAGCCACCGTGCCGCCTACTTTGAATGTTCAATTTTACCATTTTTCTGTTCTGGTTAGGTTAGTTTAATTTGATGACATGGCGCTGAAAAGTCAGGAGCTTATCCTCGAAGGCTGCGCCTCAGTGCGTCATTATTTTAACCCACCCGAAACTTACTTTGAATTCATCTGTGGGAATATTGAGCTCCTGAGCTCTCTCCAAAGCCTTTAGCTGTATTATGGCTTGGCTTATATGGCATTACGTGTCTCCTGTCTTGGAAACGGTCACATTGACGTCCGCGGAAAGATTTTTTTTTCCTCTTAGCACTTTGAATGTGTCCTTTCTGAGCTCGCATTGACCATTGCACTCTGTGACTGGAGGATTCGGCAGTGTTCACAACCATCATTTTGAAATTTGCGTCACGTCTATCAAAGCTGTTAATCTGACCCGGCTTCGATCCACTGTGTTCAAGACAATCTCTTGACTTCTCCATTTAAAAAAAAAAAAAACTATTATTTTGTGGCATTGTTGTTATTTATTTTATATTTATTTTCAATGACATTACACATTTGGCCTGTTTTTTTATTATTTTATTTTTAATCCAATATTTATTTGTTTGTTTGTTTGTTTGCTTCAGGTCCATCCTCTGTAGATCC
This sequence comes from Odontamblyopus lacepedii, assembly GCA_034769755.1. Classification (NCBI taxonomy): domain Eukaryota; kingdom Metazoa; phylum Chordata; class Actinopteri; order Gobiiformes; family Gobiidae; genus Odontamblyopus; species Odontamblyopus lacepedii. The sequence continues at coordinate 1,634,923 of CM068352.1, read as the reverse complement.
TCCAGCACCTGAGAGCGAGGGAGAGATTCATATGCCTGAAATTGAGGAGCATTCATCAGCACAAGAAAGCCAGGAGCAGTCAACATTCCAAACTGTACTTACAAGTACTAAGTACTGTTTACAAGATTTGTGTATGTGCAAAATGCACATACACAAATAAATTGGTTCACTTTTTTACATATAAAGTGTCTTGTCTACTGATTTGTTTTTTTACTTACAAATATGCTACAGATCACTCTGAATAATTTACATTGCAACAGCCACAACTTGCAGTATAATGTAAACCAACTAAAAACGCAGATTATGATGGGTGGCGAGACTAACTGTACAGCCTAGGAAATAATAAGGCAGCTAGCAGTGTGGTTTCGGTGTTGTGGAGGGCCCCCAAATCATATTCTGCTTAGGGCCCCTTAAAGGCTTGGGCCGGCCCTGACTATTACTGAGCATCCATCTTGAACACTGGGCCAGAACTCCTCTAATGTGCTATTAGTATTTAACAGATAAAATGTAAGAAAACACATTTATACCTTTACCTATATCTGAAAAATGAGTTTTTTTCTGTAAATTGTGCTGAACATTTGGACAGAAATCTTGCATTTTTATGAAGCTCGTTTCCTCCTTCCAGGCTCTCAAAGTGATGCCTCTGAACCCTCAACTTCTTGTAATTTTCAACACATTTTCCAACTTTTCTTCCCAAATTGCGTCTCGATTGTTGTAAAACTCTCATTTATATTCACAACAGGTCTGATCCCACTAAATAAAGATTAAATCTGCGAGTCATAAAAGCCCATCACACTGTCGCTTATTCACGCTGAGGAGAGCAAATACCACGAGTAATGCGGTTATAGACAGACTGATATCAGCACTGTGTGACTTTTTGGTTCGTCCGTCATCTTCTTGTTTCTCATTTGATGATTTGGGGAAAATTACCAAAACTGGCTCTAAATATCGACTGGTCAATGGTCCATCCATCCATCCATCTTCTCCCGCTTAATCCGGCTGGGTCGCGGGGGCAGCTTGCTGCCCAATCCTCATAGCACCTGACCCCCCCTATGAACCCCTCTGCAGGTGGTGAGCCCACAGGAGGGTGGACATCATGGTCCTTGATGTTAGTTCAGGTGCTGCATGTTTTAGGTTGATGGGGGAAACCGGAGCACCCGGAGGAAACCCATCCAGACACGGGGAGGAACATGCAAACTCCACACAGAAAGGCCCGGGCAACCTTCTTGCTGTGAGGCCTGAGTGTTGCCACTCAGCCACCGTGCCGCCAATGGTCAATGGTCATCGATTCTAAACGATATGAGTATCAGCACTGGTCAACAAAAGCATATTGTTGGATCTCTTAATGCCCCGTGTCCTTAAGCTTGTGTGGGTACATGTATAATAACCACTTTGGCAGCTGATCCCTGGGGGTGTGATGCTAACTGAAAGCACTGCTCTGTTACTCAAGACAAACTTTAATCTGAGCTTTATCTGACCGGAAAGAGCTGATTTAGTCGGGGCTCTCACACATCACATTACAGTCAGACACTTAAACAGGACCGTGAAACATTTTGAGATAAAAAGCATCTTCCCTGTCCACAAAGGCACAAAGCATGTAGAACACCCCCAACACGATGTCACTGCAAAGTTTGAGTGCAACACTAAATTACTACACACTGCAAAAAAGGATTTTCTAACATAGTTAAACTGACTTGAATTAAGCAGATTCATCTTAAAAGACCAATTTTAAGATTTTTTTACTTAATAAGATGAGATTTTTTACTTGTTTCCAGATATTCCATCCTGATTTATCTTATCTCGATATTACAACTTATTCTAAGCACTTTTTATATTAACTCAGTCCAGGTTAAGCCTCTTTAACTTCCTTCTCAAACCAATAAGGGGAAAAATCTTTCCATAAATACTTGAAACTCGTGTTTTCTGCTTAGAACAAGATTCGTATTTCGTCCTGTTTTAAGAAAACTCATTAATTGAAAATTTCTTACTGCACTGGCAGAAAATTTCACTTAAAATAGGGCATTTTTACCCCAATTTTTTATTATTATTTTTTTTTTTGTATTTTTGATAGGCCTTTTTGCTGTACGTCCCTGAACGCCTCATAGCTCCTGTCACACGTATATTCTGTTTTTGAGCTGCTGTAAACTGGAAAACAGTGGTCAAGACTTTTTTTTCCCACATAAAAATAGTGCAGTTTTTTCTTGCATATAAAGTAATAATTTGCATAAACATCCCCCGGGGACAACTATCGGGAGGGTTTGTTTAGGCTTAGCTTCCTCTCAAATTAATTCACTTTTTGTCTTCAGTAATAAACAGGACTTTTCTATTGTTCACGGAGCTGTGATTCAAAGATTGCAGGTCAATAAGGGGCACCTATAACACAAAGCTGAAATGATAAACACCCTGGCAGCTAAAGCATTTGCTTTTGTACAAGAAATAATTAATTCCATTTAGTTTCCTATTCAACAGTGACAGTGTTCAGTGGCTCAGGGTGGACGGGTGGACGGTTGGCAGTAAAGTTCTATCACATCTCCACACGATGCACACTTTGGTTGACCAGTCTCATTTGTACTGTTTTTGAGCACCTTTTTACCTTTTACTGTTTTGAAACTGCTGTATTTGCTGAAAATAACATGATTTCTAAGTTTCCCTTTTGCGTTTTTCAAGCTTTGAGTCTCCCCTCCATGTTAAAGTCACTCCCCCTTCAGAGCACCATCACAGCACAGTCAGCGAGCTCGTGAAACTACTGCACATCGCATCAGGTTTGTCAAGTTGTGGTGTAAAGTTTTGTGTCATGTTTTTGTATATTTATGGAGAGTTGTCGTGTGGCTGTTGTAGGAGCATTGCAGAGGATCTTACACCAAACTGTGAGGAGGGTTTGAAAAGGGCCCAGGAGAGATCTTTAAATTTAACATCTACATCCTCTTTCAGGCCTGAGGGAACAGCTTTATCTCATGGTAGCAAGCTAAAAAAAAAAAGACAAGTAAAATAAAATGTCATACTGTAGAACACATGTGTCAAACATGTGGCCCGGGGGCCAGATCCGGCCCTCCAAGACCTTTAATCTGGCCCTCGGCTGATTTTTCTATTAAAATACTTAAAATTTTCAGATTTTTCTGTTAATTTTCTGCACCGTTTAGCATAGCAGCGTCTCCGGCGTTTCTGTACGTTGCGACTCCCACCAGAGCAGCACAAATGAAGACTTTCCTCTTTCCAAACGCTCTTAAAGGACGATCGTTTTGACTGTCGACCGTGACCCTCATCAGCAAAATGTCAAAAAATGAGAAAAGCAGATGCTGAGTTCAGGATTTCCCAAGAAAAATAGTCTAATTCTTATTTGTTGACAGAGGTGAATGGGAAATCTGTGCTCAGTGTGTTTGGAACAAGTGGCGTTGCTCGAGGAATATAATCTTAAACACCACTACGAGACACGGAGAAAAATACAATAACTTGAAGAGAGAACTGAGTTTTCTGATCCGGCCCTTTTGGGATCAAAGTAGGCTGCATACGGCCCCCGGACCAAAATGAGTTTGACACCCCTGCTGTAGAACATTCAATTCATCCATCCATCCATCCATCTTCTCCCGCTTAATCCGGCTGGGTCGCGGGGGCAGCGTGCTGCCCAATACTCATAGCACCTGACCCCCCATATGAACCCCTCTGCAGGTGGTGAGCCCACAGGAGGGGAGAGCTGCTGAAACAAGCTGACATGTACATTTCAGAGGGTTTACATCCAAGAATTATCACAGAAGGATTTGAAGCGGCGAAGGAGAAGGCTCTGGCTGTTTTGGAGGAAGTCAAAGTGACACAGGACATGAACCGAGAAACACTCATCAATGTGGCGCGAACTTCACTCAGAACCAAGGTCCATGCAGAACTGGCAGATCTCCTCACTGAGGCTGTAGTAGATGCTGTACTCGCCATTGCTCGACCCAATGAACCCATCGACCTGTACATGGTGGAGATCATGGAGATGAAGCATAAGATTGACTGCGACACACAGTTGATCAGAGGTTTGGTTTTGGACCATGGCGCCCGACATTCGGACATGAAGAAGCGAGTGGAGGATGCCTATATTCTGACCTGTAATGTGTCTCTGGAATACGAGAAGACATTCAATTCACATTTTGGTCAATACTTCTCCAACCAGTCTCTCCGTAGATGTTTGTGAGGAGGAGCTGTGGACATATGAAGCCCTCACATGGTCTGAACTCTCTGCTCTGTGCGATAGAACGGCTTAAGGGCAGGATTTGAAGAAGACCTTCTAGATAAGAGAAAGGGCAAAGTTCAGGACATGCAGCCATGGGAATGAAGATCAAGAGATCTGATGAAACGTGTGGGTAAACTCAAGGATTTAATTTAAAAAAAGGTGTTCTCATAAAAAGATGAATTAAACTTTTCATAGCTTTTAACCCTGTGGACCATCAAGACGCCATATCACCAACTCTCTGTTTCCACCACCACCAGGAAACGCCCACTGATCTGTACTTTGTGACACAGTTTTATTTTCTTAATCGATGATACACGTAGGATTTGGCAGCGTTGCGTCGTCGTAGCTCCTCACGAGTGTGATCTGCAGCTGTCCTTAAAAGATCACAAAAGGGCACCGCATGTTCTGACACAGAAGTCAGTGCACGTGTTTCTTTTAAGTAGATTTATATTAATATTATGATTTAAACTTATAACATAATGATCCACAGGTAACACAGATTATAACTATATGACAGGACGAAGCGCAATATGTTTTCTTTACTACAGATAAACTTACACTTAAGACAGATTTTACTGATCCACAAGGGAAATGACTTGGACACAGGAGCCTCACACATCACGTGATATGACAATAACAGAGAGTAAAACATATAAAAATGCTCACAAAAACTTATAGGAAGTAGCAATGAAAAATAGCAAAAGACTGGTGTAAAATAAGAGAATTATATAAATGTATGAATCAGTTATGTTATAACTGTTATAATGTGCAGTGGAATTTAAACGTGTGTAAATATGAAGTAATCTGACGGATAAATGGACGGATACAGAGTGAAATGCAGTGAATGATACAGTGGTTCTATAATTGTCTGATGGTGTTTGACTGTGACTGTATAACTGAGGTTTGAATGTTGGGGAAGTTTTAGATAAATTTAGAGACTTATAGGGGAATGTGCCCTGTTTATTTATGTAAAAAGGGACGACAGATGGAAACGAGCTGTTCAGCTATAATCTGGTACAGTGCATCTCTGTCTTTCGATTTAATGTTTCTGTGCATTGTCCCTCAAATAAAGATTAAAGTAAAGTAAGTAAAGTTATAGTGACATCATAGTGACATCACAGTGACGTCACAGTGATGTCACAGTCTATGTTCCCTCTAAGCCGTGCAGGTCTCTCGAACCTGCCACACACATGATTTTTCAGACCGTGCATCAAATCACTGATCACAGTTCGAGCGTTCGGACCATGAGTGAGGGAGGAAAGTTTTTATTTCATGTGGACTTAATGTAAAGACACTGATACATCTGTAATGGAGGATTAACGTTTATTCCCAACATTTCAGTATATTTAATGCATGTTGTGTGACGGTTTCAGAGGTGAAGTCCTGTACCTCTCAGTGTTGGAGCAGAGCTGTTGGAGAATGAGCTCCTGGTGCAGTGGGTGAGCAGTTTCCACGATGTGAAATAAGTCACTAAAATACTTTCACCAAACCAAATGGTCATTCATTTAACCTCACTGAGACAAAATCATTCCAACTACTCTAACTTTTATTACCGAAAATGTATCTCAAGTAAATACAGCAAAAGCCACTGGCTCCATGAATTACTCCATGAATCATTAGCCTGGGTTTTCTAGTCACAACAGAAAAGTGATTTTGCTGATGTGACGTCTATAATTACACACTGCACACGTCTCTGGTAATAACAGGTTGCCCGCATCCCATTGTTCCTTGTTGATGTGTTGTCTTTTGTTGTGAGTAATGTTGATTATGAAACATTAAAAAGCGGCTATTATGCAAAATGGACTTTCTGAAGCTTTCTACCGTCTTATAATGTTCTCTCGTCAAAAACACGCCTGAAAGAGGTTTTAGATGTCATCCGTGCGCGCTCTTTAAGGTCCGTGCGCGCTCTTTAAGGTCCGTGCACGCGCTTTAAGGTCCGTGCACGCGCTTTAAGGTCCGTGCACGCTCTTTAAGGTCCGTGCACGCGCTTTAAGGTCCGTGCACGCGCTTTAAGGTCCGTGCACGCTCTTTAAGGTCCGTGCACGCGCTTTAAGGTCCGTGCGCGCTCTTTAAGGTCCGTGCACGTGCTTTAAGGTCCGTGCACGCTCTTTAAGGTCCGTGCACGTGCTTTAAGGTCCGTGCACGCTCTTTAAGGTTAGGTAAGGTCAGGTTTATTTATATAGCGCTTTACACAGACACATGTCCCCAAAGTGCTTTACACAGCATTTTACAGAGCATTTTTCATTCACTCCAGACCCAGTGGTGGTAAGCTACTGTTATAGCTACAGTTGCCCTGGGGCAGACTGACGGAGGCGCGGCTGCCAAGCCAAGCGGCGCCAACGGTCCCTCCGACCACCACCATCACTCACTCACACAACTTTTACACCTACAGTGCATGTTTTGGGATGTTAGCTCTATGATTATGTCAAATGCTCCGCCCATAAGGCTACGTTACCCAAGCTCCCACATGACAGTTCTCCATAAATATGCAAAAAACATGACACAAAACTGTAAACAGCGACTTGTCAAACCTGATGCGATATGCAGTAGTTCAGCTGGATACATGCGGATTGTGTTGTGCTGGTGTTCTGAAGGGGGAGTGACTTAACGTGGGGAGCAAAGTGATACAAGCGAAAACATGTTAATGCGTTGTTTTTCGGATAACAATAAAAGGCGGCACAGGGATCTAAATATGTGATGTGCAGTTAACGCCGCACAGAAGTCAAATAAATGTCAATAAGGACGATAATCTGGGCCTCAGCGCCGTTTTCCTGGCTGGAAAAAGCAGCGTTGGTTTTCACGTGTAGGAGGGTGGATTTCTGCTGATGTCTTCGATCTGAAGCGTCAGTGTGAGGAGGTGTGAGGAGAAACAAGCGCCAGTGTGGGAGACATCGAAATCACTGATTAACATGAACGGCATCTGCAGAAGTTTTCCTGTGCGTCCATCTCTCCATCTCACTTCTAAGTAATGTTCAAGCAGCCGAATGACCTCTGCGTAAAAACATGGAAGTACAAAGAATAGCAAATTACATCTTGACTATAGTGCAGCAAATCTTTGTAATGTTTCAATATTTCAAATGGATTATAGATCTGTATATACTGTATATCCAACTGTTTCCAGGAGATTTATGGTAAGAAATAAGAACTGACTCCACGGGCAGGTGAATAGTTACGTGATAGAAGTTTAATAATATCAGGAAGCTCCATGTTCCATCATCCACAGGCCCAAACCAAAGACCATCAGCATTTATAGTTTGAGGTATAAAATGCTTAAACTAAAGGAAACTATCTCACCATTATTTATGAGTAAACAAAGCATAAATTCCACTGCACGTCTCTGTCAAGTCAATTAAAAGGAACCTGTGCTGCCTTTTAGTTGCAGGGTGGTTTTCTGTTTCCCTTAAATTGGGGAAGGCGTTGCTCAATAAATTAAAAACATTTAGCGTCTGTGTGTCCTGCGCCCTCATCCGGTCACACAGACAATACACAGATAAGGCAAAAGTACAAATACAAAAGCAGGAGGCAGCTGAATGTGCTCAAATAAAACAGGGAGTGTGGGGATTCTGTTGTACACAGAACTGTGCAAAAGCTTTGGCAGGTGTGGAAAAATGCTGTAAACAAAGAATGGTTTCAAAAATATGAATAATGATTGTTTGTTTTGATCAATTTACAAACTGCAAAGTGAGTGAACAAAAGAAAGTCCTTCCGAACTCTCTTGAGCGTAAAGAAGAAGCAGAAGTTGTGTTGGTGCTGGTCTGGCCCCACAGGCCCTGACATCAGACTTTACAATGAACACTGCTAACTCTGCTGCCTGTGCAATACTGGGACCCTGTGCAATAATGTAAGATAGTAATTTATTGTATATATAGTTTTTAGATTGCAATTTATTGTATATATTGTCGTAAGATACCAATTTATATGATGCATAGTTTTATAATCCTTATCTTTTTAGATTCTTATACTGTTTGTCTATTTTTAACTTAACTGTGCTTCTATTGCTGCTACTGTTTCTTGCTGTTCTCTTTACTGTGCGTTGCAACACTGAAATTTCCCCATTGTGGGACAAATAAAGGATATCTTATCTTATCTTATCAGGGAGTGAGTCTGATTCCCTGAAGAGACAGAAGGATGTGAGGAAGCTCCATCCACACAAGATCTGAGCTCAGTTCTTCTACATGTTTTGAACAGGGACCAGCCCAGGTCCTTCACAAACTGTCTGCAGGTAAAACCGAGAAGAACTGAGGCTCTTCTGAAGGCAAAGCTCACACTGAATCTGGATCTGATTTACATTTCTCTTTTGTTCACTCACTGCATTTTGTTGATTGATGAACATAAATGATGAACACTTCCATTTCTGAAGGAATTCCAGTTTACAGCATTGTTCCCAAACTTTTGCACAGTAACATAAACAGAAACTCTTATGACATGCATCATTAACTCTTATAAAAACAATAATGGGACATCATTTTGACAGAAATAAAACCTGATGTGTTTCCTGAGAGGCAGGGAAACTAACACCAATCCAGTTTTTTCATTTCCAAACTGATTCCAAAAAATAAGTGTCTTCCAATACCCAATATTGACCAACACCAGTGCAATGACTGAAAATTGTATTTAATTAGTTTAAACCAAAATTAAATAAGACCAAACTGATCCAAATGTGTTATGCAGCTGTAATTTCTCTCGAATAATTATAGAGCAACTTTGTGTAAATACAAATTATGTATTATAATTTATAATTATAATACATAATAATTATAATTATGTATTATTAAAACATTATGAACACACACACACAAAAACAATATCTAGGAAAGTTAAAATTTCTTAAATTAAGAAAATTACTTTGAGTAGATTCAGGTTGACAGATAAAATGTTCTGCCAGTGGAATAAGTGTTTTTCTCAATTCAAGCAACATTTGATTTTGTTTATTTTTATATGCAAAAAGTTGTTGTTTTTCTTATTTTAAGTGCGGCAAGAGGTATTTTCATATTTTAAGTACCAAAAGCCTTGTTCCATCCATCTTCTCCTGCTTAATCCAGTGGGTCACAGGGGCAGTTTGCTGCTTCCCCACAGCACCTGACCCCCTATGAACCCCTCTGCAGGTGTTGAGCCCACAGGAGGGAGGACATCATGGTCCTTGATGTTAGTTCAGGTGCTGCATGTTTTGGGTTGATGGGGGAAACCGGAGCACCCGGAGGAAACCCATCCAGACACAGGGAGAACATGCAAACTCCACACAGAAAGGCCCGGGCGACCTGGGGATCGAACCCACAACCTTCTTGCTGTGAGGCCTGAGTGTTGCCTTGTTCCACTGGTAGATAATTTTACTTGTCAAGTGAAATTTTCATGGTAAAACTTTCTTAATTCAAATCGTCTTAACTAATTAGATTTTGGTGCAGTGAGATTATGAGATTTTCTGGGCCAGTACAGTAAATATTTGTATTACATCCACTTCTTTGTCTAACCAGGATTTCTGCTGAATCAGTATTCGGAAGGAAAATATGGGATCCACCAAATGATTCAGTATTGGCGCTGATATCCGATACCAGTATCAGATCAGGGCATTCCTAAAGCTAACCACTCTGCCACTGCCATCTACTATTGATCTACACGGGACACTTTTAATTCCTCTCATCTTCCTCAATGTTTAATATTCATATTTTGCTGCACTTTGAAGAACAGTCCGTGGCATTTGCATCACCAGGGCCCTTGGGGTAAAATTGCAAATTGCACATTTCAGGTTGGATAATCTGGTTTGCATAACTCACATGTGTAATGCCACGGCAGCAGCTACTGTACAGCACAGTTGGCATTTATTCATTTTTAGTCCCTCGGGCCATGTTCCAGCCCAGAGCTGCGTGGTGACATTATCTCCAAAGTATATGTTTAGTAAAAATAAGGCTGTCGATAGATGTGTCCACAAGACGTCAGCTTAAAACCTCAAAGGAAATTAATATGTTCATTTCCAGCTCAGAAATTGACAATTACACTTTTTGTCCCAGTAGGTCTGCTTTGATTTGAGAGAATGACTTTAATTGAATTAAAACTATTTTGGCGTGAGGTGTTATCAGTGCAGTCACCTGCTGTCCGGCACAGCGAATAAAAATCTGTCTTTAATTAAAATGTTTTTGTTTTTTCCTCAGGTATTTAGTATGAAATTATAGCTCACCTCGTCCAGATGAGACTGACTCGAAGGTACGAGGGAAAAGAGAGCGAGAGCCTTCACTGATCTAGAGGGAAATTCAAGTTTTACTGCAGCAAAATTTCCACTGCGCGAGTCAGCGGCTTTTGTATCTCAGTCAAAGGCCTCAGTGCAGTTTAACAGGGGACTGGTCAGGGAGGGTCAGCAGGTCTGTGTCAGGGCAGGAGGAGGAGACGACACAGAGAGAAACACAAAGGGGAGACACTTTTGTTCCTCGTCTGTGTTTTGCAGCATCTCAGTGGCCTCCAGGGGGCGCCACGTGAACAGAACAGGAAAGGCCTTGTTCTTACTCTGCTCTGGTGTTTCAGTTGATGATGAAATGGTGAATTCCTCTAAAAAGCCTTGGAGTATTTGTTCTGGAAGATCTCCGGCCACATTTGCTGCCACATTTGGTATAAAAAATCCAACAATCCTTTACTTGTGTCCCCTGAACGGCTCATGTTGTACTTCTCAGTTTGTTAAAATTTCATGATATGATGTTAAAAACTGAGCTCAAAAACAAGATCAACTGAGACTCAAATTCCAAGTGAGACGGATTTGTCCAACTTTGTTGACTTGAGTCTGATGATGTCCTAAAATGTCCAAAAAATGGTAGATGTGTTTTTTCTTTACTTAAAATATGAAAATGCATCTTGCTACACTTAAAATAAGAAAAACAACAACTTTTTTGCACTTAAAATAAACAAAATTGAATGTTGCTTGAATTAAGAAAAAAAAAACATTTATTCCACTGGTTTATCATTTTACTTGTCAAGTGAAATTTACTCAAATCATGGTAAAACTTTCTTAATTCAAGTCTAGAAAGAATGGAGAATGCTGGACTTCGGTGGACATTTTAGGACATCATCAGACTCAAGTGAACAAACTTGGACAAATCCGTCTCACTTGGACTTCGAGTCAGTCTCACTTCTTGTTTTTGAGCTCAGTTTTTAACATCATATCATGAAATTTTAACAAACTAAGAAGTGCAACATGAGCCGTTCAAAGGACACAAGTAAAGGATTGTTGGATTTTTTATATAAAATGTGGCAGCAAATGTGACAGGAGATGTTCCAGAAGAAATACTCCAAGGCTTTTTAGAGGAATTCACCATTTCATCATCAACTGAAACACCAGAGCAGAGTAAGAACAAGGCCTTAGCGACACTATTAGTATCACTGTGTTTGACATCTACAACGAACAACTGTCTCCAACCAAATCATGATTTACATTTGTAAAAAACTGAAGAATCCATCCTTGTAAGGGCAGTATATGTTTAGGAAGTTGACTATTCCATGGCATTTCTAACTTTCCTCATCTTTCTCAGTGTTCTTAGATAACTTAGCCTGACCGAACACTATCTGCCTCTTTTATCCAGAGAGGAGCTCCAACAGAATTCATCTTCCCGCCGTGGACCTGCATTTATGCCTCTGAGAGATTTTCTTTTCTCCACAACCAGATCGAGATGAGTGGAAATCCAAACCCACAGAGACGAGCAAAGCCACTAAATGAGATGAGAAGAATGTGTGTTAAACTCCAGTATTAATCGGCTGAGATCGTGCGGGGAGCAGAGTGTGGAGATAAAGTACAAATGCTACAGGCTCAGTGGTTCCTCCTTCAATCTATCATATTTTTTTCATTAGACCAGTCTGGATTCAGGCTTGAGATAATGGAAATAACTATTTTGTGGTTGGTATTTAATGCTCTGTAATGACCGAAAGAACGAGATCGCGGATACAAGCGGCCGAAATGAGTTTCCTCCGCAGAGTGGCCGGGCGCTCCCTTAGAGACAGGGTGAGGAGCTCGGTCACACGGGAGGAGCTCGGAGTAGAGTCGCTGCTCCTCCACATCGAGAGGAGCCAGCTGAGGTGGCTCGGGCATCTGGTCCGGATGCCTCCTGGACACCTCCCTCGGGAGGTGTTCTGGGCATGTCCCACCGGTAGGAGGCCCCGGGGAAGACCCAGGACACGCTGGAGGGACTATGTCTCTCGGCTGGCCTGGGAACGCCTCGGGGTCCGTCTGGAGGAGCTGGAGGAAGTGGCTGGGGAGAAGGAAGCTTGGGAGCCCCTGCTTAGACAGATGCCCCCGCGACCCGGCCCCGGATAAGCGGAAGAAGATGGATGGATGGATGGATATTTAATGCTCTGCTCCACTTTGTGATGTCATGTAGTGGTAGTGTTCACGTTAACAAATCCTTTTTCCCTTTAGTTGACTAAAGAGCGGCAGTTCCAGGGCTGAATCAAATGGAACAGAAAACGCACACCAAAGTTCTTGTAGAGGTGCAAGGAACAGCAACATAAAGGGTAAAATTTACATCGCACGACGTCCAAAAGCCTTTTTTTTTTTTTATTTATTCCGTTTCAGCAAAAAAAGTCTTCTTCAGATATTTTTCTTGCCTTGTGTACTGTGGTCCAAGGCAAGAAAAAGAAAAGCTTTTTTGCCGAAATGTAATTTAAAATTAAAAAAGCTTTTGGACATCGGCCTTCTGAGTGTGCGATGTAAATTTGACCCTTTACGTTCCAGGGCTGAAATCATCCACATGATTCTAGTGAAGGTGAACGGAGTTTAAAAACACAGTCCAGCGTTTTACCACATGACATCACAAGGTGGAACAGAGTGTTTTCTGTTTGGGAAGAGAACTCTGCTGAAACATACAGGGTTTGTGTGTTAAACATGTGTGAATGAAACAAAACACAACTGCACGTATGTTTTTTTTAATGAGGAAACGTTAGAACAGACATCAGGAAATAGCATCAAAAAATACTCAGAACCAAACTGTGGTGAGAGAAGCGTATTGTGAATTCTATGAGTTGGAGTTTTATGATTTCACACAAGCAAAACTTGGAACTTACACCACAGATTATCAGGGTTCAGTGCGTTCATGTAAACTGACATTTTAGTAGGTTATTAGAGTCCAGTTACCAGGATCATTCTGAACATTTCACTGAAAAAACTGCATCAGGGGAGATAACTACTGTGCCCCCACACACCACCATCTACCATTGTTAGAATAAAATGCTTATAATGATGAAGTTATTAAAAATGTACATAAAGCTAAGAGGCCGTCTCAGTGATATAAACCAGGCTCCTTCTGCATGAAAGAGCCTTTGTTAAGAATCTGTGTGGCATGACAGCACTATATCTGCTAAAACCACATGTTTGAACTTTTGACCTCTGCTAGAGGGGACAAAATCCCTCCTCAACCATATATCTGTGCTTATCTGATGAAATGTAAACCTAACACATGATGTATACTGACATGATGTATTGTAATGACACAATAAAGATCGTGCCAGAAATGCGGGCGGTGGGAGTCTGGCGTGGACGGGCTCAGAGAAGCGCACGTCTCGTCTCCCCCGTGTGCACGTAAAAGAGAACTGGCTCAGGTGATTTAATCCTCAATTAGGTAGGAGACTGGCATTTATATAAAACTGTTGATATTTTGCTGCTTGTAATTTATTCCATAACAACCATCAATCTGTTCCAAGTTATGTTTCTCTTTTAATGCAAAAGAAGAGACTTGTTGCAGCGTTTTTACCCGTTTTAGATTATGGAGATGTTATTTATGCGAATGCCTCAACCCAAACACTACAACTGCTGGACTCCGTTTACCTCCGTTTGTGTCTCTGCGACTGATCACAAACTGTAGCCTCAGACACTGTGAACTGTCCACACGTGTTGGCAGCACTGGACTCAGGCTAAGTCACTGGTGCATGTTCATTTACAAAGGGATTCTGGGTCTGCTCCCTCCATGTCTATGTACGTATATTCAACATAAAACAGACGGACTTTATGCTCGGCCATCACAAAACTGCTGCTTCTTTCTGTCCTGAGTGTTGCACAGACACTGGTAAAGTGGCATTTCAATATTCTGCGTCTTCTACGTGGAATAATTTACAAAAAGTCTTGAAATTACAAGAACTGACTTCAATAGTTCAGTTTAAATCTAGGTTGAAAGGTTTGGAAATGAAGATTTGTATTTGCTTTTAAGAATCCATTTTGTGATGTGTTCAGATGTCTGTGGTGTAACTGTGCTGCCGTCTCGGCCTGGACTTAGTGTCTCAATGCGACTTTCCTGATTAAATAAAGGTTAAGAAAAAATAAAAAATCAATCAAACTATATTTATAGAGCGCTTTTCATACAAAAAATGCAACACAAACCCCCAAAGCTAAGAAAAGCAGGTGAATCCTGAGATGACTGTGTGTGACGCTCTTTTTCCTCACTGCCATCTGTGACAAACTGAGATTAAAACTAGAAATCTATCATAATTATGTCTCTATACCAACTATAAAGACTAAATAATAATCAATATCAGATACTTTCACTCATTTCTCATCTTTGTTACTGTTTCATATTTGTATTTGAGCACATTTTGAAGATCAGTCCTAAAAAATAAACTAAAATAATACTTTTATACGCATAAGCAAACGTTATCAAAGTCCAATTGCCAAGTTCATTCTGATTTCAATGCTCAAAAGCCGTCAACACAAGCATCTGTTACATCAACTTCATCCAACCTTGAAACGCTGTAATTTGTATTTCAGTAAGTGTGAGGCACCTCGGGGCAAACTGTCAGGAGCTGTGAAGTACTGGTCAGAAATACAGGGTTGAAACTCATGTTTGTACTTTATTTAACGCCCTGAAGGTTTCCTGTATCACCAGGCAAAGGTTTGGACACACCATCTTTTTTTCCCCCACTATTTTTTATATTTCATATACATACAAGACATCAAATATATAAAGTAAGTTGTATGGAATTATGTAGTAAAGTGAAAAAAGTACAAATAATTCTACACATTAAAAAGTAAATAAAAGAATATAACCAAATCATCAAATTAAACACTTTTTTATTATTATTTTTTATTTATCTATTTTTTTAATTATTATATTAGAGACGGTACAAACGGACATTAGACATAACAAAACAAAACAAAGTAAAAATTAAAATAAAAGTAAATAAAAAATAATAAAACTAAAATAAATAATAATAAATAAACTAAATAAAAAATAATAAAACAAAAATAAAACAAAATAAAAAATAAGGAAAAAATAAATTAATAATAAAAAATAAAATAAATAAAATAAATAATAATAATAATAATAATAATAATAATAATAATAGTTACATTAGTGAAGAATTATACTATTGTAAACTAACCCTAGAAAATATTTTTTGACAAACAAAAGGTGGGTAATTTTGAGGAAAAATGTGTCATTATTCTTACTTTTTTCCCTTTTTTTTGCCTTTGTTATTCCAAACACCTTTCTTCATATATGTGATGCCGTCTGTGTGTATTTCAAATGTAGAAAGAAGTAAACATAGAAAAACACACTGAATGAGAAGATGTGTCCACATTTTTAGCACATTAGTACATTGAATAAGCAGCTCTTGGGGTCAGAATAAGTCTGCTGTGTCTGTGTTCCCTCTGCCTCCACGTGAGAAAGCAAACGACTTCTGCAAGACAGGAAGTGCACGTTAGCATACTATTTGTTGTTGGTGTCATTTTCACAGCTCTGGAAAAGTGCTCATAAACTCACTATGGTGAACATTAGAGTGCTCTGGATGCATAAGGTAAGTGAGGAATAACTTTGGACCACTGCAAGCGATTAAAACATGAATTACTTCTACTGCAATCTAAAAATGGCACCTCGATCATAGAGTGATTAAATGAGTTGAGACTTTTATGTAAATACGTTTGTTCCACATTGATTGGATCCAACTGAAGCAGACAGTTTTTATGTGTCTGCAAAAGGCATCGCTGTCAAGATGGTGAATAACTCCCGTAAGGTCGGACTAATGGCGTCGTTTGAAAATGAGATTTGCTGCTTGATGAAAAGGTGAAAATGCAAAAAAAAAAAAAAAAAAAAGTCAGACAGGAATGAGTTTTTACAATGAGTCTGCAGCAAATGAATGTGGACCAGCCATCCCAAAATCTACATAAAATAATATTCAGGACTCGGTGAAGCTTGATTGCGAGGGCTGGCATATTCACAAAAAGGTCAATTATAAATCAGAGTATAAAAAACTGTGTTTGGTCTGGATTCACCTGTTCATTTCTTATGTTACTGAAACTTTTTCGTGCCAGGAGATGTTCTTGCTTTGTCTGGAATGTTTCGCTGTGTGGGAATAGACCTTTCTACCTTCACGGAGACCAAACCAGACCAAGTCACAAGTCAAATCTGTGGATACGTGACCCGCTCACTGTTTTTCTGGGTATTTTTGAGTTATAAAACCACCTGTTATTGAGTAAATGTAAAGTAGAGCTGTATAATGTCATACTATGTCACATAAAGTGGCATATTCATAGAAACAAGCAGGCGACGGATCCCCAATCAAAAAGCTACACAGTTCACCTTTAAGTTTAGCCGTTATTGTCTCTGTAAAGGAAATTTATCTCCTGCATTTAACCCATCGATGCCGCTGGGGTGACCTGGCCCGTCAACAGTCTGTTTCAGTCCAGAAGAGACTGGAGTTGGACCACAGACTGTGAAAATCCTCCATCCAAACTTGAGACAATCTAACCTCAACCACTAATTTGTAGCACTTTTCTCTCAAATCTCTTCAAATACCTGAAATAAATAAGAGTTTGGTGCTGCAGTTGTTGATTCTGTAAAAGTCCATGCTGTTCTTCAGTTGTTTTTTCTCCTTTTTTTGAGTAAGCAGCCATGTTTGGGTTGACACAAACAGATGCATCTCTCTGATTGGTTAATGTGCCTGTCATTCACGCCCTCTGAAATCGGGGAGACAGGATCCAGCTCCAGATCCACTCGTCTTTTTGTCAGCGTGTGGTTCAGGCTGGTCACATAAGAGGAATCCACACAGACACAGGGAGAAACAAGCAGATTCTACACAGACCTAGAAGTCAAACCTCCAAGTACAGATGTTCCACTGAAGATTTTTTGGCTTTCAATCCGATCCAATTTTTTGAAGCAGTGCTCTTTCCGATACTGTTCTGATACCTTTTTGTGTAGTGTCATGAAGGAAGTTCATACCTCTGTTCCAAAAAGTCCATTAGATGACAAAAGCCTATGTTTTCCACAACAGGCAGCGGTTGATCGTATAAAGTAATGAACTCAACAATCATCTGTGTTATTTTCTTGGACTTGTCGCCATTTCGACGTAGCTTTTCTCTTCTTTGAAATACCTCCGCGGTGTTTGCTGGTGTGGCTTTGCCGTCTTGCACTTGTAAGGCCATGTACACACGTAGCCGGGTATTTATAAAAATAGTTTTATCCACACCACCTCGTCTTCGAAAAAAACACCTTCTACACATAACCGAACATCTGCGTTTTCAACCACATTCATACACATTCCAAACCTGTAGATGGCGTTATTTCCATTGAGCCCTCACTTCGCCGTCACTTCCGCCTAAACTTATCTTATTGCTCTTGGAGCAGTAGTTGGACTTCTGTAATTAAACATGTACAAAGCACCTGCACAATAATTAATGCTCCCACAGCTCTGAAGAAACGACGGTCCATAGTCGGCTCTGGCTTTGGCTTTTGCAGTCGCCTAAACAAATGTCGCACGTTTGACGTCAGGGCAGATTCATATTTTTTGGCGCAGACAGTGACGTTTTAAAACGCAAAACCCCAGTTATCTCTGTCCACACAAACACGCATAAACGGAGTTTTCAAAAATCTTCACTTTGGCCGGAGTTTTCCCTGAATACTCGTTTTTGATGCGTGTTTGTGTGGACGACAGGTCAAAACGCAGCAAAACATCTTTGGTTTATCAGATACCCGGCTACGTGTGGACAAGGCCTAAGTCTCAAACTCGTCCAGATGATTCTTTTGTAAGTGATGAATCAAACTGGTAGTGTTAACGTGAGCTCTATGAGAAACTGTTTGTTTGCAGCGACGTTTTGTTGTAGGAAAAGTCCCACACACCGGACATGGTGGTGCTTTGATTTACAGCTGCCGAAAAGCGCGCCGATGCTGCAAAATCATGTGAAACTGGATCGGTCCGATTACGTGACTGAATCCGATACTGTCCGATACTCATAAAAGAGCCGGATCAGGAGCCAATATTGATACTGATGGGGACATCCCTACCGCCAACCTTCTTGCTGTGAGGCGAATGTGCTTCCCGCTGCAGCTGCCCAACAGATTAAGGTACTTGTTTGACTTTATAATTCTGGGAAATTCCACCTGCGCCTGTTACATGATGTAATAGCCTGAAGAAAAAAGAGAAAAAAGGGGAAAAACAGAAAAAAATAAGAAAAAAATGTAGAAAGTGGGGAAAAAAATTATTTAAAGGTGCACTATGAAACATTTCTGGTAGGGGGTCTGCCACAAACTTGTTTCCATGGAGATATTGCTGTGCCTGAAAGGTTTCACAGTGTTTTACTGCTCAAAAATACCTTCACCTTTCCGCAGATCTGACCTGTAACGTGGCCTGGAGACACTGTCGGCTCATCTCTGTGGAAACAGATGAATTTAATGCCACACTCTTGGACATAATCTTGAACATTTCCATGAAGACACGCACTTGGCGGAACAAAAAGTGACACAGTGCACCTTTAACAGCCCGATACTGCGTCCAGATACCACCCAGAGGTCCGGATAACTCTGCTCCTGCGACTGCCAACTGTGATTAAAAACCGAACAAGCGACCGGGTCAATGTCAATGAGCCAAAGGACCCAAAATGGCCGCCGAGTGACAGCAGTGAGGAATGGAGACAATCAAAGCGTTACCGGGGGCAACATATGGATGGCCCCAGACTGTGAGTGCACTCGTGTGTCCATTCTTCAGCTGTGAGGGGCGGGTCGTGCCATTTAGTGCCTATAATTGCCTTTGTGCTAAAATCCATTGGGCCGCCATTGGCCCCATTAAGTTGACCTTCGGTACTTAATAAAAGGGGAGTGCAGAATACATCGTCTGTAATTGAGAACAAGGAGGCGCCAACCAGAAAGGCATTCGAGTTAATGGCTGAAAAATGAACCAAAATGAGGGGAGATTATGATGAAAGTGGGAGGGAGTGACGGGACTCTCGGCTCCTTTGCGGGATCCAAATCGAAAGACTGGCTCTTTTTGTATTTGTTTTTGTTTAGAGGCCAAAAAGATAATTAATTTTGTCTACAAACTAATCGCATAAAGAAACGGCCAAGGCTCAGATTTGTTTAAAATGATTCAAACCGAGAGTGGGATTGTGTGTCCTGTTTGAAATGATGAGAATCCAAATAAAATAGTCAAGCGAACTGTTATTATGATGCCAAATGTGTTTTTCTGCACACAAAGCTCTCACTGGTGCTTCTGTGCTGGGTCCTGTGTTAATCTGAGTTAATCAGTTCAAAAATACATATACATTTATTTAGAAAAATATTTGGTTCTTTAAAAAAAATAAAGATCTGGTTCTAACTGTTCACGTTAAAGGTGAATTGTGTCACTTTTTTTGGCGGAGAGTCCATCAGGTGCTTCTCTCTCTGGAGATGTTATTGCTTTGTCTGTGTTAAACCTTTTTATCATCACGAAGACCAAACCAGACCCACTTACAGGTCAGATCTGTGG
The DNA here is from genome assembly GCA_034769755.1 of Odontamblyopus lacepedii. NCBI lineage: Eukaryota > Metazoa > Chordata > Actinopteri > Gobiiformes > Gobiidae > Odontamblyopus > Odontamblyopus lacepedii. The sequence continues at coordinate 1,615,017 of CM068352.1, read as the reverse complement.
AGAGGCGACCCCTGCTCCCAGTCAGAATGTCTGTTTTTCCATGTATTTTTCAGCTATAAAACATGTATAATTTGTAAATGTAACGTAGAGCTGTTTAATGTTATACTGTGGAACATTCCAGGGTTTGGGTTACACAACTAGCATGCTAACACACACTAACTGATTATCAGAAAGAGATGCCTGTACAAATACATGAGAGATAATTGGGTACATGCCTTTAAACGCACACGCTGTCCACGACTTGCTTAACTCCATCTATTTTTTTTTTCTGGAATGTTTTACAGTATGGCATTTAATTTAACTATCTCCATGGAGACGAGCAGGCCACATCACCAGGCCAGGTTACAGGTCAGGTCTGTGGAGAAGTGGACCCGCTCACTGGAATAATGCACAATAATGTCTTTCAGGTAGTTTTGAGAAATAAAAACACAGATAATTGCAAAAGATATACAGTATACAGTATATTTAATGCCATACATACATATGGAACATCCCAGACAAAGCGATCACATCACCATGGAGACAAACAGATAGCAGACCCTTCACCAGAAAAGTTACACAGTGGTCCTTTAAACATCAACGGAGGTGGTTGGAAAAAAAATAATAATTTAACCAACCAAACAAAACTGCTTTTTTCCAGTTGATTTTTTCCTCGGAGCCTTTGAAATCGCTCCATCAGGTCGACAGCTAAAGTCAAGTGAAGGAGAAAAAACATATTCCAGGGACTGAAGCCTGCCCTGCGCACATCCTGAATGGGAATGGGGGATGGAGGGAGGAGTGGAGGGACAGATAGAGCCAGAGGAGCCGGAGCAGAGGACCTGAGGCTGCAGGCGGGTGGACACATCCCGGCCTCTCCCTGACACCAACAAACATCTGAACAGACGGAAAATAAATGATAATTGTCCAACTAATCTGTGCAATTCCAGATGTTATTTTAAGAACTGAAGAGACCCTGTGTAGGTTTATAATTATTCTGGAACCACAACAACAAACTATGAACTTTTACCCCCTCAAAAAAAAGGAAAAATAGAATCATGTTTTTTATTGTAGGCTTTTTTTCTTTCTTTTTATTGCACTGAAAAACGTAAAAATGCTTCCTTACTCTGAACAGCCTTGCACCTCCATAAACCTGACTTTTATTTGGGCTGCAGGAGAGCCTTTTCTTGCTTGTTTCCATGGAAATGTATTTCCTTTGGCCATAATCTTCCACAGTACGGCATTAAAAACATATCTATGTCCATGGAGAATGTGTCCAAGATGCTATCGATCTAACTATTTCCATGGGATCTTGATGTGCCTTTAAAGTGACTAAAAAGAAAATGAAAGGTGCGCTTAGCTTTTCTGGTGGAGAGTCAGCTACCTCCTTGATTTGCCTACAATGTTCCAAAGTAAGGCATTATTATATCCATGGAGTAATGGCTCATTTCTGTTGGTAAATGGCCACATTTTTATACAGCGCTTTTCCACCTCCAAAGTACTTTACAAGAAGGACCCAGTCACCCACACTTTCCTACACCAGGGTACGCAGACACTGGGGGCCAGGTGGGTTACGTGTCTCGCTCGAGGACATAACGACAGCAGCATTCATCTGTGGGATCGCACCACCAACCGGTAAATCTGACCACTCAACCAATGATGTTTATGTCGAGAGCTGGATTCAAACCGCAGATAAATTCTCCACCGACTGAGCTGTCGTCACTGCTGCGTTGTTCTGGAGGCTTCTGTCCGTCCTCTGAGTCGTTTTGTCTGTATATTCGTCCGTCTCCTCAGAACATGTGGAACCTCAGCGATGGCAGTACATGAGCTGACCACTGGGGGCAGTAGTGACCAGAGCCCGACAGTGGAGGCTAAAGTTTGGGTTTTTTTTTTTTTTTTAAGTGACTAGAACCAGCTGCAAAATGAATGAACCCTTCTTTTCTTTGGACCAACAGATATGGTTTAAACCTGCCGTGAATCCCTTCATATTTGTTTATTTGTTGCTTTATTTCATCCATTCTAATCAATTCTCAAACTAAATGTTAGCGCCTTCTGGTGCTTAAAACTCATGACCCATTTATTCCACTTGGCTTTTAACACATGAGGTTGTTAAAAATTTTTTTATTATTATCATTTATGTCTTATGTTTTATGCCTTTATTCATATTTTATTTGTAGTTTTTACTGATTTTGTTTGGGTTCTTTTAACTCCTGTAAAGCACTTTGATCATTACTAAAATGTTGTAAAGCGCGACACAAATAAAGTTTGAATTGATTTGATTTAAACAAAGAGCCTTGACATTAGAAACATTTGGAAGTATAAATGCAGTGATGGTGACTTGGACATGGAACCAAGACAAGTCCAAGTCACTGTAAGAAACTTTAAAGATAAGTTTAGCAATATAAATATCTGTAATATATCTCAGCAAAGCAATAGGACACACCAGAAATGTTCCACAGTGTATTTTTAAAGATGCACTGTGTAACTTTTCAGCTGCTTGTGTGAATGGATATGTCATTTCTCTGATTCAAATATTCCACAGTGTGACATTAAACAGCTCTAATTGGTATTTATTCAATTACAGGTGGTTTTATAGCTCAAAAATACTTGGAAAAAGAGGCGTTCTGACCTGAGCGGGGTCGCCTCTGCACAGACCTGACCTGTAATTTTGTCCTCTTAGAAATAAAAGGTTCTATGTGACATTTTTATTAAAACTGAGTTATTCATATATTCTTGTTCTTGGATATGCACTGTACGCTGTTCTTTGGAGTTTGGTGGTTTTTTGAAGGATTTAATGAGGATTTTTTGTCGCTAAACCCTCATTGTTCCAAATGAGTTGTGTGTTTTCAGAATTAGAATTAGTTATACCTGCAAAATACCACTTCCCAGAACACCCAATTTCACAAAAGCCACAATTTTTCACAGTTTAGATTCTCCTCGGGATGACCTTTATTTCCATGTATCAGATAATTGTAGCTCCTCTTTTATTTCTACTGTATAAGAGGTCAAAACCTTAAACCTGAATATCTCCCTAAATATACACAGAGCACAGATAGACTTGGTTTGGTCTTCATGAAGATCGAAAGTTTTAATAGCACAGTGTGAAACATTTCAGACAAAGCAAGAACATCGTGAAGAAAAGCATTTGATGGACGCACCCTCCACTGGAAAAGTTACACGATGCACCTTTAATGCTGTATCATTTGTCTTTTCTGATGGGAGATGTCTAATTCCGTAAAAGAGAAAGATTTATTTTCCGTGAGGTTATAATTATAAATCGAAACAAATTCGTCATGTCAATTAAGAGCACTTCCCTTATTGCCTGGCTGCTCTCAGTGCGGTGCTCAGGCTCTGTGACTCCATTACCGAGTGCACCACTACTGCACTAAGTCTTCAAGGGAGGACCAAAGCCTAATGCTGAAAAATGCTGTTTGGAATTCTCTTTGGCTTTAACGACAGGCTAAAAGAGGCCGTAAACAACTAAAGTATTCAGTTATTTTGGGCTGCGGGTATTAGAGTTGACGTACGATTATCCACAGGTCTAAGAGTGACTTTCAAAGGTGCACGGTGTAACTTTTTTGGTGGAAGGTTTGCCTGTTTTGTCCAGAATGTTTCACAGTGTGGCATTAAACCTTTCTATCCTCAAGGAGACCAACGTAGACCAAGTTACAGGTCAGATCTGAGGAGAGGCGACCCCGCTCACAGTCAGAATGCCTGTTTTTCTAGGTGTTTTTGAGCGATAAAACCACCTGTGATCTACATCTGTCGTCCATCGCAGGACAGAGACATAAATAACATAAGACAATTTCACACAAGAGGCAAACCGTCAGTGACAGTTCGTTGGACAGACCTGGTAGAAACAGAATAATAAAACACAATCACAGACATTAACAGAAAAGCATAACATTGGTGTCACAGATTAACTGGGTTATTTAACCAGGAATGTCCCATTGAGATTAAAAACCTTTTTCGAGGCAGTTCAGGCCAAGAGGCACATTTCAAAACAAGTCCATAGAAACAAACCGCATTAAAACTGCACAGGTTCTGAAAAACAGCTGCACATTGTAGAGGCAGAGTCTGTACGGCTCAGTTTGGTTAAGGACAATAGTTCAGACAATTTCCAGTCTTTCTGCAACAAGTTCCATGTAAAAGGTGCAGAGTGGACAAAGGCTTTTTACAATGAGTTGGGCAAAGATTTATGGAGATGTCGGGACTTTTACCTGTGACATAACAATCCTTGAAAATCACATGGTTTCACAACTTTTCAGAAGGAGCGGACTTACTCAACACCACTAATCATCACACAAGAAAATCATCACTTAATAAAATAGTTTTCACCTCCTCCTTATCTCCACTCACTCCACTGTACTTACAGTATTATAATTCACATATGGTTTACAGTGAACACAGTCTAAATTATATAAGTGTGCTACACTTAAATATTAACAAACACATTTAAAAACAGCGTATTCTCTGAGTCACCCTCAGCTCTGTGTCCTGCTTTAAAAGACATTTAAAGACGGTTGACACTGAACGTGCTGCTCCCTTCACTGTGATGCATGGGGCTGTGCTTTAACAACAGGAGGGGCAAGAAACTGGGACAATGGTAAATGTGGGTGACTGCTGCATCGGCAAAGGCAACACAAACACACACACACACACACTCGCTTAAATCTGCACACACGAGCACACACATCTCCAAGAAGATTGAACGTTGTCAATGCAATGGCACGTCCTCGGGCGAATGATCAACAAAATCAATCTTATTAAGAGACAATTAAAGACGTTACAGAAGCCGCGACAGTCCAGTCCCCTCGTGCTCCTCTGTGACTGATATATTTATGTTTTTTACGGAAAATAAAGAATTAAAAACTCCTCAAAGTCACGTTCCAAAGTCAGAGAGCTTGATACGGAACAGTGCCCCCTGGTGGAGTTCAGTGAGTGTATTTAAACCCATGTGGGGCGAACAAACACGAGTCAGGCCAAGTTTCCATAACGTCAGCTGAGGAGAGCGGGGACATTCGAGGACACATATGGCTCTGAATATAAATGATGGTCAGTGTGGGGCTGTATTCAAAGCTATTTTAATGTGATTTGATTAAATTCATGACATTTATTGTGCAGAGTAAATATGCTAATAATGCAGAGTAGGGATGTAACAATAGCTGAAATAACGTGATATCGTATCATCAAAGGTCTCACAATAATATCTGTCACAATATACTGAAACACAAATTCCTTTGCTCAAATGCATTGTTTGTCAAAAAACAAAAGGTTGATAGATCGTGATTTCTACTGCCTCATCGACAGGTCTAGAGTCAATCATGAGGCGGTAAAAGCGTGAGGAGCTGACCAGGATTTACGTCCTCTTGTTTAGGAAAAAGTAGCCTCAAAGCTCTTCAGGTCTTCTCACTTGTCCACAGGTTTTAAGTTAAATCTTCACAATTTGACTAAAAGTCCAGTGTGTGTCGCCCTCTGACTCTGTGTGTCCGGCTGACGGCTCCTGACGGCCGACCTCTCGCTCTCTGATCCAGCAGCAGCTCCTCACCTTTTCTCTTCTTTCTTTCCCCTGGTGCTTCTCATCTTTTTAATCCAAGTTATGAACTGTAAACGACCTCATTTAGCACACAGACATCGCACATGTTTCTGCTGATAGTGGTCGCACATGCTTTAGGTTTAATATATTGTACAAACTTATCCAACTTTAAATGTGGTTTTCTCCAGAAATATTGGTCCTATCAACACAAAACGAAAATTGTACTGTCTGCATCTCAAAATGCTGTGAATGAAAAAAAAAAACACTCCAGCTTTGTTTTTGATGAGGGAAGTATTATAATGTAGATCAGGAACTCGCGTAATGTGGACCTTTTAAATTTGGCTATAGCTGTTAGTTCCTTGTGAAAACCCATGTCCTTTGATAAGAAGGAGTCGCCAGTTTATAAACTCTGTCTTCTCTCGTGTTTTCCCCTATTTTCTTGTCGTAAGGTTTATCCAAAATCAAATATTGGATTACAAGGCACTGGGCCATTGCAGCAGATGGAGCCCGGTATCCTGAAGGTCAATGGAGCCAAAGCATAAACAGATATGAACCAGCAGTGCGCATCTGCTCCTCAGCTTCGAGTCCGATAAGAACCACTGTCACAAGAACCTTTAAGACCCTGGTCCTTCGGATTTGGCTCCATCCAAGAGGAACAAATCCCACAGGTTAAACGACAAGGATGGACCAGGGAGGAGGAGCGACGACATGGAAGAGACGGATAAGACCTGAGCCAAGGCTGAGGAGGCACGGATTTCATCGTGTGGCACGGAGCATTAAGTGATATCGAAATTTAGCGATAATCTTTTTAGGTGGATTTGGGTGTCAGGCCCAGAATTCACAAGAAGGAGAGAAACGCCTGGACCATTTGGGTTTAAACAAAACTGACGGCTTACGAGGAAAAATAAATGAATAGAAACAATTAAAACTGGGTGGAGAATCACTACGGATTTTAGCAGAATCGACAAGCAACTGTTATTTATCTTGGATCAAATTTATTTATTTATTTATGTATTGGTTTATTTGACAGGGACAGTGCACGTTAATAGCATCACTGCAAATGCACCAGAATTAGTCAAAAGGCGATTTTTCATCCGTTGTCCCTGGACAGATGGTAAAATTGTCTCCCTAAAAACAACAGTAAAAACAACATTACACAGTGAGTAATACAAATATAGAAGAACAGCAAAATAGATCAAACAACTACTGTTAAATGTGCAGATAAAAAGCACAATACAGACATTATGTAAGAAGTCAACAGTTATTACAATAACTTTAATATTTTGTTCTCCATTTCTGAGAATTTTCAAGAGGAGGATGTGAGAGACGGTGGTTTGGACAGGTTGGACGGGCTGCTCAGATATTTCGATCAGAGGTTCATAGGGTCAGTCAGGGATGCAAATTTCTTTTGTTGGTTGGGAGACAGAAATAACCATTTACAAACTGAATCCACGATATCAAACCTTTCCTGTGTCTCTGTATTTTTATACAGACTTATATCAGTCTGGTCATCGTGTTCTCCATCACATCTCCAGCCCGGTCATGTCAGATCAAGCAGCTCATTGGTCACCCATCATTTACAAGCAGAACCACATTTCTCTCAGATTAACAGAGTGCAGTGCATCGCTTATTTCTGCAATTATTTCTGTTTCTCACCCCCCTGTGATATATTTTTCCCACACAGACGGACCGGGCGTGTCCCTCACAGGCGGATAATCTGCCCGTCAGTCACAAACATTAGACAACAGGAGATTTACCAGTGTCCGGACTCACATCTTCATAACGTATTGTAGAAGTGTGTTTTTGGGCCCCCTGGAAACCAACTGGTAACAACAACATACACTTTGTTTTTTTTTTTATAAATAGTTGATGTTGTGTTTTGTTTCATTCACATATGTTTGAGTAACCCTTTATTATTAGTCTGTTGACATCTCCAAAGTTCAAAATGGTCTGTTCCACCTTGTGATGTCATGAAGTGGTAGTATCCAAGTTAACAGCTCCCATTAACCTATAGATCAGTAGAGACGGGGACTGGTAATTCCAGGTCTGAAATCATCCAAATGATTCTAGTGAAGGTGTGTGAGAAAACACAGTGGAGCACTTCCTGTATTACCACATGACATCACAAGGTGGAACAGATTGTTTTCTGTTTGAGAGAAGAACTCTAAATATGCAGGATTTGTGTGTTAAAATCATACTGTATAAAAAAGTGGACTGAGTGAGTGTGATGTCACCCATAGTGTTCGGCTCTGCACAAATGAAGCTTGTGAAGTGGTTTGTGGCCAAGTCTCTATATAATGAATACGATTTTTTTGACAGACAAAATAGTGAGAAAAAAACCCACCAGGAACATGTAGAGCAACTGAATACGAACATTTTAAGAACTATTTGGAACACGCCGGCTAGAGCGTTAGCTATGTCCATTTACATATACAGTCATTGATTAAAAAACAGATAGAAAATAGAGTAATAAAGGCCTTTTAGTGAATCAAACATTAAGCATTGTAAATTATACTATCAAAAACAGCATCCGCAAAACTAGTCTTGAATGTAAAAAAAGAATAAATGAGGTGATTCCCGTCAAAAACTATTGGGAATTTAAAACGTGCAAACAATCCAAACCCAAACACTGTGACTGTGATTAACTATAGTATCACTAGTGAATCTGTGGTTGTCAAAACGTTCTGAAATCTCCCGACTCCCTCGTGATTCCTGTGTGACTCTGAGAGCAGAGCCAGGCCCTCACCGCTGACCCGCCCTGAGGCTGGAGCACTGTTCCTGGTGATAAAGACTTTAGAGGCGCCTGGAGGCAGAGGGTTACAGGGTTCACCGCAGCTCCACTGAAAAACCTACATACACACAGTGCCCGGGTAGAGCTTATACAAGAGCTTTAAAGAACACATATGAGGCACTGTTTGTACTGTTATTCACTGTTCAAATGTTCTTCAGTCACTTCACTGGGATCATTTACATAATTTCAACCCTGGAATTGTATATTTCTACTGAACAAAAAGGTAAAAGGAGCTGTGAAAACTACAGCTTCATGACTTTACAAGGTGAACCAGAGCATTTTGAGCTTTGCAGATCTCGACAGACTAATAAGAAAGGATTATTCAAACATCTGTGAATGAAACAAAACACAATTTCAGGTCTGTTGTTGATGAATTGGCTTAAATAAATTGGCTTAAATAACTCGGCGTTATAAACTGGCTTAAACCTCACAAGAGTCAATTTTACTTATTATAGGACCTACAGAATACTCTCTATACCTAAACTTGTATTACTGTTTCATTTTATGAGCTTCTATCCATAGATTTAAATTGACTTTCTTAAAGATTTCCTCAAAGATTTCCTCAAAATGCATTTTTTTTTTTACAAAGGGACTTAAAGAAGTAGTAGCACCAAACTTTCCAATACTTTACTTTACTTAAGATTTTCACAGATTGATTATTTGTTGATATCAAATTCAGTCTAAACTAGAACATTTTAAGCTAATTTTCTGTAAGATCTAGAAATACTAAATGCTATATTCTTTTTTTGTATCAGAGCATCATAATTAATCACCACAATGAGTTTAAAAGAGCTTTTTACAACTGTTTTGCCATCAACTAGCATGGCAACTGCACACTTCCTGATTCTCTAACAATAAAATACTTTATAATTAGATGCAGACAGTCCGCAGCAGAATTATTTTTACCCTAAGAGCTGCTCATGGAATTTATCTGTACTGGAACAAGAGAAATTTTGCTCAAATACATGGAATAAAACTGAGTACAGGCCCTTTTTTTTTGTTTTGTTTTTTAGAAAAGTCTAAAAACAAAGCAGACGTCATTTCCCAAATTAGAGCCGAGGGAGTCGATGACTGAACGCACTTTATATTTCCATGATCTTGTTTGATCATTCACCTGAACAGTGCTGCTCTGTTCGCCGCATGCATTACTCCAGCCATTTGGCACTAAATGAAGAGGAAAATGAAGAGCGTTTGGCCCCATCTCCTGAGACTGTAGAGGTCACTCTCCAAAATACAGCAGCGCATCACCAATGCGCCCAGAAACGCCCGTACGCCCAGAATGTACAGTCATGTACACTAATGTACACTAATGTACACTAATGTACACTCATATACACTCATATACACTCATATACACTCATATACACTCATATACACTCATATACACTCATATACACTCATATACACTCAGACACACTCATACACACTCATATACACTCATACACACTCATATACACTCAGACACACTCATACACACTCATATACACTCATACACACTCATATACACACATATACGCTCATATACACTAATGTACACTCATATACACTCACACACACTTATATACACTCAGACACACTAATGTACACTAATGTACACTCATATACACACATATACACTCATATACACTAATGTACACTCATATACACTCATATACACTCACACACACTCATATACACTCATATACACACATACACACATATACACTCATATACACACATACACACATATACACTCACACACACTCATATACACACACACACACACATACACACATATACACACATACACACATATACACTCATACACACTCATACACACTCATATACACTCATATACACTAATGTACACTCATACACACACACATACACACATATACACTCATATACACTCATATACACTCACACACACTCATATACACTCATATACACACATACACACATATACACTCACACACACTCATATACACTCATATACACTCATATACACTCACACACACTCATATACACTCATATACACACATACACACATATACACTCATACACACTCATATACACACATACACACATATACACTCACACACACTCATATACACTCATATACACTCATATACACTCATATACACTAATGTACACTCATATACACACACACACACACACACATACACACATATACACTCATATACACTCATATACACTCATATACACACATACACACATATACACTCATACACACACACACATACACACATATACACTCATATACACACACACACTCATATACACTCATATACACTCATATACACTCATATACACTCATATACACTCATATACACACATACACACATATACACTCATACACACACACACATACACACACATACACACATATACACTCACACACACTCATATACACTCATATACACTCATATACACTAATGTACACTCATATACACACACACACACACACACATACACACATATACACTCATATACACTCATATACACTCATATACACTCATATACACACATACACACATATACACTCATACACACACACACATACACTCATATACACTCATATACACACATACACACATATACACTCATACACACACACACATACACACATATACACTCATATACACACACACACACACACACATACACACATATACACTCATATACACTCATATACACTCATATACACACATACACACATATACACTCATACACACTCATATACACACATACACACATATACACTCACACACACTCATATACACTCATATACACTCATATACACTAATGTACACTCATATACACACACACACACACACATACACACATATACACTCATATACACTCATACACACTCATATACACTCATATACACTCATACACACTCATATACACTCATATACACTAATGTACACTCATATACACACACATACACACACATATACACTCATATACACTCATATACACTCACATACACTCATATACACTCATATACACTCACACACACTCATATACACTCATACACACTCATATACACTCATATACACTAATGTACACTCATATACACACACATACACACACACATACACACATATACACTCATATACACTAATGTACACTCATATACACTCATATACACTCACACACACTTATATACACTCAGACACACTAATGTACACTCATATACACACATATACACTCATATACACACATATACACTCATATACACTAATGTACACTCATATACACTCACACACACTCATATACACTCATATACACACATACACACATATACACTCATACACACATATACACTCACACACACTCATATACACACACACACACACACACACATACACACATATACACTCATATACACACATACACACATATACACACACACACACATATACACTCATACACACTCATATACACTCATATACACTCATATACACACACATACACACACACATACACACATATACACTCATATACACTCACACACACTCATACACACTCATATACACTCATATACACTCATATACACACACATACACACACACATACACACATATACACTCATATACACTCATATACACTCACACACACTCATATACACACATACACACATATACACTCATACACACTCATATACACACATACACACATATACACTCATACACACTCATATACACTCATATACACTCATATACACTCATATACACTCATATACACTCAGACACACTCATATACACTAATGTACACTCACATACACTCATATACACTCATACACACTCATATACACTCATATACACTAATGTACACTCATATACACACACATACACACACACATACACACATATACACTCATATACACTCATATACACTCATATACACTCACACACACTCATATACACTCATATACACACATACACACACACACACTCATACACACTCATATACACACACACACACACACATACACACATATACACTCATACACACATATACACTCATACACACTCATATACACTCACATACACTCACATACACTCATATACACTCATATACACTCATATACACTAATGTACACTCATATACACTCATATACACTCATATACACACACATACACACTCATATACACTAATGTACACTCATATACACACACATACACACACACATACACACATACACACACACATACACACATATACACTCATATACACACATACACACTCATATATGCACATATGGCCATACCGGCTCGTCAAAGCCTGAACCCGTCAGATCTCAGAAGCTCAGCAGGGCCTGGTTAGTACTTGGATGGGAGACCACAAGGAATTCCAGGTGCCACAGTGGGGCCAGTTGCAAAAACTGTTGTTGTGTCCTTAGGCAAGACACTTCACCCACATTGCCTAGTATGAAAGTGGTGTGTGTGTGAGTGTTGGTGGTGGTCGGAGGGGCCGATGGTGCAGATTGGAGCCTCGCCTCCGTCAGTCTGCCCCAGGGCAGCTGTGACTACAATAGTAGTTTACCACCACCGGGTCTGGAGTGAATGAATAATGCTGTAAAGCGTCTTTGAGTGTCCTGAAAAGCGCTGTATAAAACTGATGCATTATATACACACATGCACACATATACACACATATACACTCATAAACGCTCATACACACACATACACTCATACACACACATACACTCATACACACTCATATACACACATATAGACTCATACACACATATACACTCATATACACACATATAGACTCGTACACACACATATACACACATACACACTCATATACACACATATACGCTCATATACACACTCATACACACACATGCACCTGAGTCATCTCAGATCCATCAGGACGGCACTGACAGATGGGAGCTTTTACTACTGTTAGCTCCTCTGATTTAAAAACACACTGACAATGAATCTTATTTATGTGAAAGAGGCTCGAGGTGCATTTTTTATGGATCATAAAAATTGGGTCATTACTTTTGTTGCTCACTGTGAAAAGTTGGTCTTGAACGTTTGGCATAGTCGCAGTGACCATAAAAGAAGGTGTTTAAAGGACCATGTTTAGAAGATAGAAATCATCTTTTTTTTGCAACATGACTTAAACTTGTATAATGTCTTTAAGTTAATGTCTCCGGGGGCTGTGTTTTGTACTTATGTATATAAAGTTAATAAAAAATAAACTCCAGCGTCATGCCTCTTCTCTTCAAATCTGGAGGGAGCTACTATAATTTATTCTGCAACAATAATCTATCATAAAGTTGGTAATTCAACCCCATACCAACTGTAACCATTGTGCACTGATGTCGTGTCCTTGAGCCAGACACATCCACCTTTCCTGGGTGTGAATATGATGTGGAAGCTTCAATCAGTCCATCCCAGCTACAGTGGCTACAGGAGAAACTTGCCATAAGGTGGGTGACGAATGATAAATGCCTCAAAATTCCAGTGTAAAATGTCTTTAAATGCAGCTTGTGCCCAACAGCGCAAAGTATGGAGAGTAAATAAGCCGTGAACTGGCCCAGAACTAATTTTTTATCAATTACACAGGAGAAGTTATTTGTGGCCAGTCCATCGTCACGGAAGAGCAACTCATCTCGACGCAGACGCGCTTTAAAACTTTATATTTGGCTGGCCATGCAAATAAAGCTGTCAGTCACGACGCAACTCCGCTACCTTTGAAACCGCAATTAAAAAAGTCCTCGCTCAAAGTTTCTTCCAAAATCCATAAACAGCTATTCTTTATTCTCAGCAAACTTTCTGCAGGTTACATCAAACAGCGTCGGGATTATGGATGATCAGGCGGACAGGGCCGTAGCCGGTATCTGTGACTTATATCGGCGCTAAGTTTACCTTGAACGGCTCTTTGCGCTGGTGAGTCGCCTGCTTTATTCTGCCCCACGCCCCGCTAACAGTGATCTATGGAGGATGATTGTTTTGTTGACATTGTGAGACCGGGCCAGTAATTTCGACAAGTCTTGGGGGATATATTATGCCGTTATAATTACCATTGGAAGGAGTAAGGGAGGTGTTTGTGCATTCATCATGGCTCCTCCTGCCTGTGGGCCGCTACCTGCGCCCTGTGATGGATGAGAGTCTTCACCCAGCGGGGTTCCTCCTCTGAATAACATTGAGGAACAAGGCTCCGGACAAGGAAGGTAAGTTGGGTTTCCTGGAGTTTTGTGGCACTGTACAGGAGCTAATGGTGCATGTTGGTGTTTTTGTGTTTGCTTTTGACCTGTTCTCTAAAATGAATGATAACGTTCAACATTTGTGGATCATGTTGGGTGGTAGGTTCTTAAACGAAACAGAAACACGCACACCAAAGTTCTTATCGAGGTGCAAATGCAAGGAGCAGCAACTTAAAAGTGAAAAAATGCACACTCAAATGCCCAATATCCAAAACTTTTTAAATAAAGAATTGTCCAAACATGTGTGAATGAAGCAAAACACAACTCCAGGTATGTTTTTGATGAGATAACAACATTATACTATAGCTTAAAGCTCATAAGAGTCCATATTCCGTCACATAGGACCTTTAAGTTCTTATTTCTGGATGTGAAGAGGAAGATGAAGCAGGTTCAGAGTTGAGTTTCTTTGAGTTTGTGATGCTGTTTTTTTCCCTTCATCCGTGAAAAGCTCCACTGGGACCTTCTGGACTGGTGCTTTGAAGGCCCTGCCACCTGCGCTTCCACTGAATTCTGTCTGTTAACTTCGCTACCTGGAAAAACCTACATAACTCTGATGCACCACTGGGATTGAAAAAGGTACTGTGAAATGTACTGGCAACGTGATCTATGTCATAGCTTCCATGTATCTGATATGAGCTCAGTTATGTCATAGGTCTATAAGTAAGTATACATAAGAGAAATATGTATCCAAAATAAGATGAATGGACAGTATAAAATGAACAAATATGTCACCAAGTGGGTTTTAAAAAGATTTTCCTATTGAATAAACTCATTTTTAATCTCTTGTTCACAGTTTTGAGTTGACTTCATGGTAATTTCTCTATGCAAACATTCAATTCAATGCACAGGTTATAGTAGAGTTTATATTCATGTGCCTTTACAGTGATGGTCTATCTGCCAATGACGAAAAGCTCTAAACTGGACTGTGATCACAATATTCTACACAAGTAAAGCCACTTATACCAATGCATGAAAATGTACTACTTTTCTAATTAGTATTCAACTGCATGCCCCTGGTTCATGCTCTCAAATATTTGCTATGCTCCCAGGCTGTGTGTGTCGGTGTGGACAGGATGTGTGTGTGTGTGTGTGTGGACTGAGTATGTGTGTGTTTGTGTGAACTATGTGTGTGTCTGTGAGGACTGACTATGTGTGTGTTTGTGTGAACTATGTGTGTGTCTGTGTGGCCTGACTATGTGTGTGTTTGTGTGAACTATGTGTGTGTCTGTGTGAACTATGTGTGTGTTTGTGTGGACTGACTATGTGTGTGTTTGTGTGAACTATGTGTGTGTCTGTGTGGACAGGATGTGTGTGTGTGTTTGTGTGGACTGACTATGTGTGTGTCTGTGTGGACTGACTATGTGTGTGTCTGTGTGGACAGGATGTGTGTGTGTGTCTGTGTGGACTGACTATGTGTGTGTTTGTGTGAACTATGTGTGTGTCTGTGTGGACAGGATGTGTGTGTTTGTGTGTCTATGTACGGCTTGTCCTCTTGTCACATGGTGAACTGACACAAAACACCAGCTTCTGTTTGACTGCTCAGGTCAGAGCTGCACTGAGCGGAAAGTGACGTCAAACACAAGTCCTTCAGAACTGTACAGGTGCATCCTGATCTCTTCTACCCTATATTGCATAGACTGCAGGCAGGTCAGTGGCCTGTGGAGTCAGTCCCTTTCTCTTCTAACGCAGTAGAGTCAAGCCCGCACATTTTGTCCTGTACCAAGCCCACTTGTGTATTTGTAATACTAATATAATCTAGATGACATTGTATGTTATTTAGAATAGAATATAGCTAACATACAATAGCATCTTACTCCCTTGGTGGTGGTAAAACACTGCTGTAGCCACAGCTGCCCTGGGACACACTGGGGCAGACAGACAGAAGGCTTCACTCACTTACAGACCACATTTTCACAAGTAGCAATGTGGGTGTCTTGCCTAAGGACACGACAACAGTTTACACCACAGCCACTGCTCCACTATGACACCAGGGCTTCTCTGTGGTCTCCCACCAAATACTAACCAGCTCTGGCTTTGCTTCTGAGGTCTGATGAGATTGGCTCTGACAAGCAGCTCTCAAATGCAGAAGACATTTCTCAAAAATGTTCATTCACAACCAAAAATATCTTATTTTACCTCAGATTTCCTTTTGCTTTCAAGCTGTTTCTCAGTCTTTTGAGTTATTTTTATGTAATCCACCGCCAAAAACAGACTATACCTTTCCCCTGATAGGTTAATCCGCCTGTCACTCATGTCCATACATGGGAATTCGGGGCCTGTTTTGGCTCATCTCCTGTTGCTCTCACCATACAAAAGTACCACACTTTAGGAGCTGTCTGGACTATGACACATGTGTGTGAAAGCTAAATCCCATTTGTATGCAGCTGTCTGTCAGCTGTGAGAGAGCAGCGTTAGAGCTGTGTTTAAGTTGTAATGTGTCTGTGAGCTGGTGTTTGGTAGCCGTCACTGAAGTGTTCTGCAGCTCTTTTTCACCGCCTGCTCTTCACTAGAACATCATTATCGTTTGAGACACAGAGGTGACAGAAGCAGAGGAGAGACATTTTAGCACAGGCTCACTCCAAAGCTCACAGCTCATCTGCCCCTAAAAATATATACGCACACCTAAAAACACACACCTTCTGAAAAGGAGCTAAGACAGGTTCATTTGCATTTACTGTCCATAAAAGGTGCGGATATGAGAATTAGATGCCTGTGCTCAGGGACCTGAACAGCACGTGAAGACATAACAGATCATTCTCTGTGTTCACTGTTTCAGCACTAGTTGATTTTAAATGGTTCAAAGATATTCCTCACTTACCAGAGCATCCGAATCATTCCCCCTGATGAGTTTATAGGAACTTTTCAGAACTTTCGAAGACCAGAGCAGAGTTTTGCCGTCAATGTAAAGCGAAAAAAAAACAACTAGCATGCCACCTGCTCACTTCCTGTTACCAAGACAGTAATTTATTTCAATCTCAAGAGCTGCTTTGTAGAGGTTTCATCTGTGTTTATCTGGACTTGTTCAGCTCCCATCCAGAAGCCATTTTCATTTGATGGAACTGGCTTGAAGCATTTAGCTTGTTATATTCATTGTGTGTTGAGTTTCTCACCATTCTGCACAGTTAAGTACCTGAGGAGCATTTGATTGCCTCATAGTCTTTGTCCAAGCTCTAAGAACACTTCTGTGAACAGGTGGTAGATTAAAACATAAGCTGCCATTTCTTTCCAAAGAAGGGCTGTCTTTGTTCATAAAAAAGCTTCCTTCACTCCTTTAGCTACTATTTTTTTCTCTCTGCTTTAAATCTTACCTCACTGCCTTCTAAAGACTGATTTGTAGTTTTGAGATGAAGGTGGAAAGCCGATTGTGCACCTGAGATTTGTCTCTTGTTTAGTAGTCGCTTAGTTTCCTCTATGAAATGTTCCTTTCAGTCTTGGGCACCGCTGTAAACAGAATACATGACGCTGTTTTTGTCCTTAAGATGAACCCGTTTCTGTCTGCGGAGGTTCACCGGCTTAAAATACAGGGGAATACGAGTGTCTGAAGATTCTTTATAGTTTTTTCAGACAAACCCAAAACGTATGAGATAGACACAGATTTCTCCTGGGTTCTGTTTACCGTTTGTGCTTTTTGGCCCTTTTGACTCTGCTGATTGCCTCAGATCACCACCAATGAAACCACTTCTACACTAGGATCGACTGAAAATGATGAATTTTTTATGCTATATTTGATCTGTGTTGTAATGTTCCTTCAGCTAAAAACTACCTGGAGATGTGTTTTGTTTGGTTCATACTGTCTTTCAAACAGAACACACACTCTGTTCCACTTTGTGATGTCATGCGGTAATACAGGAAGTGCTCCTCTCCATACACCATCTCTACAATCATTTGGATAACTTCAGCCCTGAAATTTCCACTCTCTAAAAATCAAAAGGTTCCAGGTTTAGCTTTATGTGGGATTGTCACAGATGCTAATCTCTACAGTAGTTCACCTGTTCAGTTTAGGCTTGTGGGAGGGGGGAGGGTGGAGGGAAGTGTGGGGAATTTGGGATTGTTCTTTTTTTAATCACTGTAAAGCATTTTGTGCTGCAATTTTTTATGAAAAGCGCCCTATAAATAAACTACTGATTGATTGATTGTAGCTGTTAACTTGAAAACTGCCACTTCAGGTTTGGAGACATAGAAAAAGTAATAAAAAATGATTACTCTGACGTGTGAATGAAATAAAACACAACTCCAGGTTTGTTTTTGAGGAGGAAACAACATTATAACCTGACTTAAAGCTCACAAGAGTCGATTTCTTATAATATGGGACCTGTAAAGGTGCAACTTTTCTGGTGGAAGATCCATCAACAATGCTTTTCTCCATGGCGATATTATTGCTTTGTCTGTTTCACATTATGGCATTTAACCAAATTAGACCAAGTGACAGGTCAGATCTGCGGAGAGGCGACCCCGCTCACAGTCAGAATACTTGTTTTTCTAGGTGTTTTTGAGCTGTAAAACCACCTGTAACTGAATAAATGTAAAGTAGAGCTGTTTAATGTGGAACAATCGAAACCATAGAAAGAATATCCATAGAAACAAGGTGATGGACCCCAACCAAAAAGATGCATACTGCACATTTAAGCACAATATACCTGTAATTAAATAAATGTCAAGTAAAGCTGGTTACTGTCATACTCTGCCAAAAAGTGAAGTATATGGCACCTTTGAATCATGCCTGAAAGAATAAAGGATTACACCGTTTCAAGAGCTGCATTTACGGTAACTCTGTACATTTTTTCCTGTTATTTTTTACTTTTATTCCAGGCATATGACCCGTTTACATCCAGACCCCAGAGAGATTCACTGTTTGGAATTCAGTTATGCTTCATTGGGACAGATACTCCAACAACTCCTCCAAATATGCATCTACAGTAAACCTGGGGAGCTGCAAAAGACACACACAAGTCTGTACTCGACGCATGAATCTATGTGCCCAGCCTGATGCATTATTTATTCAGGGAAAGGAAAGAAGACTTGGGACGCACCTACAACATTATAAATATTGCAGGTGGAAAATAAACTGCTCCACTGAGGGAACAGAATTATTAATGTATCTGTGTTTATCTGGTAAACAGGAGATGGTGTAGAAATATTTGGAAATTCTGAATAATTTAGTAAAACCAACTCGTGTTCATTTAAATGTGTGGTGGAAGTCTCCATATCCCATAAAGTTAAACTACTCCAGCAGAAACATGCCCTCTTGTTTTGTATTGTTTTGTATTTTTTTGTATTATTAAAGGTGCATTGTGTAACTTTTCTGATGGACGGTCCGTCAAATGCTTTTCTTCACGGAGATGTTATTGGTTTGTCTGGATTGTTTCACAGTAGAATGGCATTAAAACTTTCTATTTTCATGGAGACCAAAACGGACCAACTGACAGGTCGGATCTGTGGAGAGGCGACCCCTCTCACAGTCAGAACGCCTGTTTTTCTAGGTATTTTTGAGCTATAAAACCACTTGTAATTGAATAAATGTGAGGTAGCTCAAAAATACCTAGAAAAACAGTCATTCTGCACTACAAAAAAGGATTTTCTAGCATAGTTAAACTGACTTGAATTAAGCAGATTCATCTTAAAAGACCAATTTTAAGATTTTATACTTGTTTCTAGATATTTCATCCTGATTTATCTTATCTCGATATTACAACTTATTCTAAGCACTTTTTATATTAACTCAGTCCAGGTTAAGCCTCTTTAACTTCCTTCTCAAACCAATAAGGTGAAAAATCTGTCCATAAACACTTGAAACTCGTGTTTTCTGCTTAGAACAAGATTCATATTTCATCTTGTTTTAAGAAAACTTGGTAAGTGAAAATTTCTTACTGCACTGGCAGAAAATTTCACTTAAAATAGGACATTTTTACCTCAAAATTAAAATTTTTTTCTTAATTTTTGAGTGTCGTCTCTCCACAGAGCCGACCTGTAACTTGGTCTGGTTTGGTCTCCATGAAGGCAAAGCAATAACATCACCATGAAGAAAAGCATTTGACAGACGCTCCACCAGAAAACTTACAGAATACAGCTTTAATTTCCCGTTTGATGTGATTTCTGATTATTTGCGCTGTATTTTAGTTGCTAGAACTTTGAGTTTTTTGTTCACAAACCACAATCTACAGACACTGGCAGAGCTCACCTGTCCTTAAGAAACAGCTGCGCCAATCTGCCAGCATCAGACCAGAGGGGCAGTGGCACAGGCTGAGACAAGGGCGTGAAAGCAGCAGGCACAACAGGGGCGACAGGGGCCACACACGGGCACACACGGGCACACAGGGGCACACACGGCCACACACGGGCACAAAGGGGCACACACGGGCACACAGGAGCACACAGGGGCACACAGGGGCACACACGGGCACACACAGGCACACAGGGGCACACACGGGCACACAGGGCCACACACGGGTGCACATGGGCACACACGGCCACACAGGGGCACACACGGGCACACAGGGGCACACACGGGCACACAGGGGCACACAGGGGCACACAGGGGCACACACGGGCACACAGGGGCACACACGGGCACACACGGGCACACAGGGGCACACACGGGCACACAGGGGCACACACGGGCACACAGGAGCACACAGGGGCACACAGGGGCACACATGGGCACACACGGGCACACACGGGCACACAGTAAAGGCAGTGGTCACAGACAAAGACGGAGAAGACGAATGGATCCAGGTGCCCAGGGCGGAGGAGCCAGAGGAGCAGTGGGTCTGTGGTGCCCCAGGTGGGTAATTTATGGGACCCTTTTACCCCTCACGGGCACTATGTCTCCTCCAGAAGCACTGCGGGAGTAGGACAAGGAGCAGAAGCTGCAGGAGGAGGAGCAGGAGGAGCCACATACCTGGAACCATGACCATTCCCCCTCTTTTAAACCTGTTTGTTTAGTTTTTTTATTAAGAACTCTTATACTGTGGTTGGCTGACTGATTCTATTAATGAATTGCTTTATTGTGATATTAACATATTTGTAATAAAGTCACTGTGAACTTTTATTCTCCTGTTTTTTTAGTTCACTGCTCACGCCTTGGTTTTAATCTGTGGTTTTAAATGTGGCTCCTGGGATGCTGGTTTTTAGAGCAAATTACATTCACTTTTGCAAATGTCGGCCTTTTTAAAAGCCTCTCTCTGCCACAGTTATGCATCACTGCACTTAGTAATTCATAACAAAAACCAATGAACTATCAAATATCAAACTATCTGAGGCAAAACAATTAGTACACCAGACTATCGATGTAAATGTGTCCACAGAATAATGTTTGAAATAAAACTAACTTTGCATCACGTGAATCGTCGCATGTTGAGGTTCTATTTTCTCATATATCAGTCGCCGCTGCCGAGCTTCTGTCAGGAAGTAGAACTCACTGCTGTTCAGACATAAATCCTTCAAATGTAACGGCTGGTTTTACTTCTAAAATGATTCTGTGACACAGACATTCACAGGGACAGTCTGGAGCTCTAATAGTTTCCTCGGGTCTGTGGAGTGGGTCAGACTGTTTTTAGTGGCAGGACGACTGTGGCCATTGACCTGCACTAGCCCAGCACCAGCACCTCTGCAAATACAAGGACTGGAGGAAGATTTAAACAAGTGTCTCCACACGTCTCCAACACTCTGGATGAACAGGACATGAGGAACTATGTCCAAAACTCTGAACTGTCCCTGTAAAGTTTAACAAGCCGCAGATAGAGGAGTGCTCACAGTTAGCATCAGAATCCCCAAAGTATCAATTAAAACATGAAGAAAAATCAGGTAAAGCCTCTTTAACCTCCTGAGACCCGAGCTTTTGTCTGGTGTGCATTTTTCATTTCTTCTTGCTATTTGGGATAAGTAGGACCTCCTAAGTAAGTCTTCTGTATGACACCATTGGTTAAAAAATGTAAAAACATTAAAATGTATAAATAAATTACAAAAAACAAACAAACAGCAATTAGCTGTTTATTTCAAGCCCTAAACCTGCCGAATGTGACGTAGGTCGACCATGAGCGGGTTGGGGTTCAGTGAGTGAGGTTAAAAACACACAAAAAGGCCTGAAAATGTGGTCCACAGTTTTAATTTTTTCTGGTTTTCAATCGTTACAAAAAAAAGTAGAGGTGCAAAAAGTGGAGACAGGCAGCAGTTTCCCTATAGCAGCAGAAACGTCCAGCAATTTATAACTGTAAACTCATCTAAATATTCCCAAGTTTACCTAACAACATGTACAATCAATAATATAACACAGTCCCAATGTCTTCAGACGAGGACATTTCCTGAGGCTCTCGTCTGCTGTGGTCAATAAAATGTGTCAAATTTTAATGCGAAATGAAGATACATTAAGATACATGAGGAGACATTATTGTACATAAATACATTGGTTTTATTCATACATTTTGCATCTAAACTTTACCATGCAGTTTTTTTTTTACTTTCGGGAGCTGCTGTAGAGGTTTTTAGTTGATTACAGGTGAAAGTTTAAAATAATTGAAAATCATGGTGCTAAGAGGCAAAAATGTAATGTCCTCGTGTGGGGCCACAGGGTCTCAAGAGGATAAATCTTTGCCCGTGCTTCATGAGTGTTAATATAGGTTCAGTTACCGTACAATATTACCAAATCTGTGTATCCAACATTGTACATAGATGTTATCCAGTTGCAGCATTGCTATTCAAGCCTATACATATTCACAGACGTTTCCCGTGTGTCACATTCACTCCGGAGCTTTCACCAAACTACATGTGAAAGCGTCGATTCACTTTGCAACACGTAATACATTTAAAGCACCGCTCACCTGTGCTCGCCTGCTGCATTATTCAAACCCGTGGGCCCATTGCAATCCGCTTCCTGGTTCTGCAAAAGAAATGGAATTGGCTGTGGCACTCATTTGCATGTCTTTTTGTGAGAGTGTACAAATTCCTCAACGTCACTGAAAGAAAAAATAGACCAAAATAACATTGAGTTGTTGAATAAATGCAGCATTGGTGTACGTCAGTGAGCTGGGATCACTTTGGGAGCTGTGCGCTGTTCGTCTATGGGGGCAGAGTCACTGAGAAATGCTGTTAAATGAAATGCTAATGACATTCTGAGTGAGAGCTGCTTTCCTGGGGTCATGGTGCGCTCTATGCCAGGCTCAACAATAGTCTAAAATGCAAGCGCTGATGTACACAAGTGAAAAAGGAGTTGGATCCGTGGAGTCATTTTAAAGGAGGCATATTATACAAGCTCCACTTTCAGTTTTTTATCATATTCATTATAATGGTTCCCCGACATCATTCGCTAACTCAGAGTTGTATTTTGAGTGATTCATGCATGTTGGAGTAATGCGCCTTTGTCCTGCAATCCACATTTGAGTTCCCAAAGTTCCAATCTGGAGTTTTGAACAGGAAGTCTGAACCAAAAATGTAATATCCGTGTGTTACATAATGGGGAGATATTACTGATCCTTTCCCTGAGGCATGAACTGAAAATATTACTTTGTTAGAAGATGTATTACTCAAGACTTATTGTGAGCTTTATTTTAACATAGTCTGGCCAGAAAAGCCTGAGGTGAGCAGATTTGTGCTGTTAAACAAGTCACTCACTCTCATCTTTTTGTTAAAAATCAAAAGTTTGGAGCGTTCACAGGATCATAAACCACAGGGTCCTGAAAATGTGTTGTTTAAAACCATTTTGTGTTTTTTCTCGAGTTTTTAGACAATCCTAAAACACTTTGACAGTGTTTGGTAATGTGTGCATTGTGTCACCATGGTAACTGCTAAACATTCTACCAATGGAGATGCATGTAGAACACCCCCAGCATTATGTCACTGTATCAGTAATATCAGTGGCCTTGTTTTGGTTGGTTTTCATTGGAGTGGACAAGAAAGAGGGCAAAAAGCATATATGAAAATATACAATAATCTTTTACACTGGCTGTTGTTAAATTGCTCTATTTCCAGTGAAAGCGACTTACATGTTAAGCCGACATTAAGCCAAAGAGAAAGAAATGCAAAGAAATGCAAGAAATCAGAAGTATTTTTTTGGTGGGGGGTAATTCTATCTTTCGCCATGTCTCACAGAGCTATAAACACCTCTGAGAATTTCTGAGATCAGCCTTATGATTGAAACCCCTTTGGTTTACCCACTTTATCCTAACGGTCTGAACTGTGACGCATCTGAAGCCGGAGCACTGAGCCACGATGACGTTACATAAAGAGTGAAAGGGCAGCAGACCGACAGGTGATCACATCATATTGGCTCATTAGTTTAGTTTGTTTTACTAAGTGGCTCAAAGTGTTTGCCTGGAAGTGGCAAAGTGGAGTGGTGATAGGGCTATAAATGACCCAGAGACTGGCCATACTGCCCCAGATCCTCAAGTCTCCATCTGAACTTCATCATCTCCCTGCTCCTTCAACTCCAACTCCAACAGTAAGTTTACTTCTCTATTCACCACAAATTCACTACAAACAAAGAATATGTTGATATTATATAAGGATATAACATAAGGAATACAAGGATGTGTACAATTTGATTTCTGAATATTAATCTTAATTTGACGTCACATTTTCATGGTTAATCGTGGAGTAGACATGATTTAGTCCTGCCCTGGTTTAGTCCTGTTCTAACAGGGTTCATCTATGTTCAGTCTCAGTTTTGAGGTGGTGTGTGTGGGGCACCATGAAGTTTTAGTTTAACAAAAAAATCCACAAAGGCAATTGAAAAAGACCCCACTGAAATTCACCTTGCACAAATAATGGTGCTTTGAATAATAATGGTCACTTGAAACCTGTGGGAAAGTGTATTATGTTGAATTGACTAGAAGAGGCATTCAACTGTACAGGGTAAGAAACAAATATTAGACATGTGTTTGGACATTTACTCACTTGATTTAGGTGAACACTGATGAGAAACAACTGTTCCTCCAGGCAGAGACCAGTGAACTTGAGGAACGTTGGTCCAACATGTCTGAAAATCAAATTATATGCAGCTTACTTATGTTTGCCAAATGTAAGGTTATAGGTACAATAACTATATTTATTAGCAATTCGCAAAAGATCTGAGTGTCGTGTCTCATAAAAAACCCTTCTGGACACTCCTTTGCTTCATTCACTCCTGTTTCAATAATCCTGTTCGATGCATCATCTTGCTCAGAAATCACGTTTCAAATTTTCAAGGATTGTTACGTCATAGGTAGAAATCCAGTGCAGTTTTAAGTACATAAATCATTACTAGACTTTTTTTTTTTTTCACTCTCACTGCTACCAGTAGGTACTAAATCATAGTAAGGGCAGTGCAATTGAGTATTTAAAGCTCTAAAACGTGACGTGCCTATTCAAAAGTGCTCAAGAGAGCGTTTAAAGACCAAGAACGATTCGCATGTATTTCTAAACTTATATAATGTGATATAATATGTTAAGTGCTCAAATCAAGATCCATAATCCCAGTTGAAGTCATCTGATCCAGTATTTCTTCATGGCTGTTGTAAAATGAGTACATATTTTCACGCAGCTCCACTATGGCTGTGTCGTGGCTGCAGTCGGCCTGTCTCTTGGTGCTGGTGGCGGCTCTGTGTCCCGGGGCAGAGGCCTTCAGCTCTCAGCACCTGTGTGGCCCTCACCTGGTGGAGGCCCTCAACATGGTCTGTGCAGACAGGGGCTTCTACTACAACCCCCAGAGAAACATGCACCCACCCATCGGTGAGACGACACTGTTTCATGTGCACTAGTAAAGTGAGATTTGTTCTGCCCAAGTGCAGATGCTGTAAAAGCCGAATTTTGTATAGTGTTGTAATAAATGTAGCATCGGCCATATTATTACAACCACAAATTACTTATTTCTAACTCTAAAGTGTCTACATTTCTAAAAAAAAAAAAAAAAAACTGGTTAATTTCAACCATATGCATTCTGGGGATCCTAATTATTCACCGGGATGAATTTATTAGCTCTATTCACAACTTTCACAGACCAGAACTAAGTACAATGAAGCTAGCAACAGTAAAACTAATAACAACTAGCATGCTAATGTGGACTTTCTGATTATTGGACAATATTTTCAACATATGCTGACCTCAAATACAACCTGCTAATACAATATATCTGTACTGGGACAGTTTTGCTTAAAGACATGGATTTGATACAGCGTTTTAAGAGTTTCTGTAGCTTGTTTTACACAGTAAAAATCATTTCCCAAACTTACTTTTATTTTCTCTCTCCTCAGTCCATTCAGAGCGACGAGGCATCGTTCAGGAGTGTTGTGAAAACCCCTGCAGCCTGCTGGCCCTGGAGAAGTACTGCAACTGAAGAGCTCCCCGAAGGGACTTAGCTCGGCTTTGTTTGCTTGGCTTAGAGTAGCTTAGCATTGCTTAGCTTCCTGGCTAAATGAATACGCACTTTTTCACAGTTTTGCATCATGGAGTGGTCAATGTTGTCCATATAGAGCCCACTGCATTGAAATGGGGTGTAGGGGGTTAAATGCCATGAATGTAATTGATTTTTGCAAGAAAATAAAAAATGATTAACAAACAGTGTGTCTTTATTGTGGATGTTCTAAAGGAAATGACTGCACAATCTGTTGCTGTATTGTAGAGAGGCTATTCCACTGAAAAAGAGTTTGTCCAACGTTTGAAATTGAAATAATAACGAAGCTCCATTGCCAGATATTGGAGAGCCAATTCAGTTTAATAAGAAAAAGTCTCCAAAACATCACAGAAAGCCATGCCAGTATTTGTAGATGGCACTGAACGCTCGATAAATTCTTGCACAACAGAAGAATCCTGTTTACTCGGCCTAAATTTAGTTTTATAAAGAGCAGAGTACAAATCCACTGGCTTCAGTCATTATTCATCCTTATTGCTGAGCTGCTCCGGCTGTTTTACAGGTGAGGACTCAAGTTTAACACTGCTGGTGTTACTGTGATAGTGTATGTTATGAGTGCTGAGGCTGATGCACATTTGATTTAGTTCTGATTTACACGACATTTTGCCCCAAAATTGGAGACTTTGAAACTGTATAACGACTGTATAGTGACTCCTGTGTTAGAAAACTGCGGCGCCCAGTGGGACCTGACATGACACAAACATCACAACAAAGCGCCGTGAAGTTGTCATCACCTCCAGTGGAGAGTTAATTTAATATTCTAATGTCGCTGAGACCCAGTGATGGAAGGTAACAAAGTGGTGTATGAGTAACATTTTTAGGTATTTGTACTTTAATTACATAAAATGAGGTACTTTTTACTTTAACTTCATTACATTTCAAAGCATGTATCTGGAGACTACTTTCTACTCTACTACATTTTTGAGTTACTTTTATCCATTTTATGAGTTACCATCTCAACTCTGAGCAGACAAAATTTACATTTGATACTTAAATTGTTGTAAAATTACTGCAATTTTACTTGTTACTTTGACAGTACATTTTAAAACGGTACTTCAATTCTTTACTTAAGCAGATTTTTTCTTGCGTCTGTATATGTACTTAAAGGTCCTATATTACCCAGACTTTGCTCTTGTGAGCTTTTATCTGCGTTATAATGCTGTTACCTCATCAAAAACATAGCCAGAGTTGTGTTTTGTTTCTGTCTGCATCTCCAAAATGCTCTGTTGTTTTCAGGTGCACAGCTTTTACCTTTAGTACAGTCGAAGCAATTCCCGGGCTGAAATTATCCAAATGATTTTTAGAATAGAGTAGAATAGAATAGAAAGTCTTTATTGTCATTATACACAGTATAACGAGATGAGAAGCTGCTCCTCCAAAGTGCACACACTACTAGCTAATACACATAAACTACTCTACAATAAAACCTATGCAAAACCCACCGGGGGTCCGCAGACAGACAGACACATAACAGAGGGTCCAAGTGGCAGCAGCAGAAGTTCTCAGTGCAAACTTGAGTTTAGTACAGTGACAATTTTGGGAAAGACGCTGTCCCTGAGTCTCTTTGTTCTGGCAGGAATGGACCTGAAGCTCCAGAAGGAAACAGGTTGAAGAGATGGAAGCCGGGAAGGGGATTGTCCTTTATGGCTGAGACAGTGGGAGTTGTAGATGGTGGATATTGATGTCAGAGTGCAGCAAGTACCTTATGGAGTTTAAAAACACAATGGATCACTTCTCGTGTCACCATATTACATCACAAGGTGGAACAGAGTGTTTTCTGTTTGAGAGAAGAACTCAGCTTAAATATACTGTCGTACTGGATGGATGATAAACATGTGTGAATGAAACTGTATGTTTTCCATGTCAACATTATAACAGAGATCAGAAAATGATCATCATCATCATCCACTTTATTTATTTGTATTTTGTGTTTTCCTTTTATCAGATTGTCCATGGCAGTATCGTGGCTTCAGTGTGCCTGCCTCTTGATGGCGCTGTTTCCTCTGGTAGCTGGTGAAACCACGTGTGGGGCTGAATTGATAGATGCTCTTCAGTTTACCTGTGAGGATCGGGGCTTCACGTTCGCTCGGAGATCAAGATGTAGGTCATAGGAAACATTTAAAGCACTTAAGCTTTTCTGATGGAGGGTTGGTCACCTGCTGGTTTCTATGGATATGCCACTGGTCTGTTCCACAGACATTAAGCGGCTCTACTTTACACTTATTCAATTACAGGTGGTTTTGTAGCTCAAAAATACCTAGAAAAACAGGCATTTCCTTATATAGGCCCTTAAATTCCTTTTTTAATACTACTATTACTACTGTGTTTAGACTTCTTAGACCTGACTATTTGATTAGTTTCTAATTTTCAACTGATTTCCATTGTTTTTAATTTTACATAAGATCTTTCTATTCCTTTTTCAGCCCGGGGGAATGGTGCTGGTCTGGGGGCTCAGGGCGAAAAGAGACTCACGTGGGACTATCTAATTGATAGTTGCTGCCACAGAAGTTGTTCCTTGGAAATACTTGAGCAATTCTGCAACCCAAAGCCAACAGTGTGACACAAACATACAGGTGCTGAGGGTTTCATTTGAAGCCTAAAGATAAACTGTGTAATTTTTCTAGTTCATGAGCTGTAACCTGCCTTTTTCTTTTCTTAGGGTGACAATGTAACATCTGTCCAGGGACTGCAGATGAAAAACAGCCTCTTGGCTCAATCTGGTGCATTTACAGAAATGTTCATTAATGTACACTGTCCCTGTCAAATAAATAAATAAATAAATAAACTTTTGTATCTCGTTTGCTCATATGTTTACAACACTTTGCAGTGGCCCAAAGTTATTCCCCAGTTACCTTATGCTAGGGTGACCAGATGTCCCTATTTACCAGTCCCAGACAGTCCCAGTTTTGAGCCTTGTTTCCCCTTGTTTATCCAAAGCCACTGATTTGTTCCAGTTTTATACAAGAAATGTCCCTGGTGTCCCTGTTTTTAACTAATTTGATATCTGCCAACAGTAAAAGGAGGCATAAATTGTCACTTGTTTAGGTAAAATGCAGAAAAGCTGCTTAAAATGACCAGAGCACACAGAAAATGTGATTATACTGACTCACATGTGAGTCATGAATGGGTTGAGTGCAGAACAATTTTCCTTAATTACGACCTCGTTTCACAATTTTATTATTACCAACCACCTCAAACCGGGGCTGTCTCAGTTTTTAATTGGGAAAACCTGGTCACCCCTTATGCATTCAAAACATACAAGTGTTTTTCTTCATAAGTGCTTTTTTTTCAAAACCAGAGCAGTATTGTTAACAACAACTAGCATGCTAACCTCTGCAGCCTGCTGGCACTGGAGAAGTACTGCAAATAAAGACCCAGCTCCCCACAGCACTTTGCTCAGCTTAGAGTAGCTTAGTATAGTTTCTTGGCTAAATAAATGTGCACTTTTGAGTAATGTCAGTTATGGACTGTATAAAGAAGTGGGCTAAAGGAGTGTGACGTCACCCATAGCATTTGGCACAAGTCAAATGAAGCTCACTGTGGCTAGAGTTATGGGGAGAATTTGGAGCCAAGTTCCGTATTAGGAACAGGATTTATGGATGAAACTGTGAAATAAAAACATTAGAATCATGTAGAGAAGGTTAACACCTCCATCTACCTCCATCCACCTCCATCCACCGCCATCTACCTCCATCCACCATCATCTACCTCCATCCACCTCCATCCACCACCATCTACCTCCATCCACCTCCATCCACCGCCATCTACCTCCATCCACCGCCATCTACCTCCATCCACCGCCATCTACCTCCATCCACCGCCATCTACCTCCATCCACCGCCATCTACCTCCATCCACCGCCATCTACCTCCATCCACCACCATCCACCGCCATCTACCTCCATCCACCGCCATCTACCTCCATCCACCTCCATCCACCACCATCTACCACCATCTACCTCCATCCACCACCATCGACCTCCATCTACCTCATCCACCGCCATCTACCTCCATCCACCGCCATCCACCGCCATCTAACTCCATCCACCGCCATCTACCTCCATCCACCGCCATCTACCTCCATCCACCTCCATCCACCACCATCTACCACCATCTACCTCCATCCACCTCCATCCACCGCCATTTACCTCCATCCACCGCCATCCACCGCCATCTACCTCCATCTACCTCCATCCACCTCCATCCACCACCATTTACCTCCATCCACCGCCATCTACCTCCATCTACCTCCATCCACCGCCATCCACCGCCATCTACCTCCATCCACCACCATCCACCACCATCCACCGCCATCCACCGCCATCTACCTCCATCTACCTCCATCCACCGCCATCCACCGCCATCTACCTCCATCCACCACCATCTACCGCCATCTACCTCCATCCACCGCCATTTCCCTCCATCCACCACCATCCACCTCCATCCACCACCATCTACCTCCATCCACCTCCATCCACCACCATCCACCACCATCTACCTCCATCCACCTCCATCCACCACCATCTACCTCCATCCACCTCCATCCACCACCATCTACCTCCATCCACCACCATCCACCTCCATCCACCACCATCTACCTCCATCCACCTCCATCCACCACCATCTACCTCCATCCACCACCATCTACCTCCATCTACCTCCATCCACCTCCATCTACCTTTGCTGCTACAAACATCCTGCTTCAGATCCATGCTGACCACAGAAGCACTGTGGCACCTCAGTGTTTAGAAACACCAGTTATTGTCACAACGAAGGTGTAAAAGAGGAAGGATGGATGTGAGGTCAGAGGGTGAGCGACGTGAGGGGAGTCGTCTACTGACTGAAGCTGACATAAACGACCAATGAAAATGGAGCTCCTAAGTGCCAGAAACAGAGAATAAGAGTAAGAACGAGCCCACAAGACGTTACAAATAACCACAGTTGGTTCAGGAAATCAAGTCTCCAAAACATCACAGAAATCAATGCCAATATTTGTAGATGGCACCATGGGCTTGATAAGTTCTTGCACAACAGAAGAATCCTGTTTACTCAGCCTGTATTTAGTTTTATAAAGAGCAGAGTACAAATCCACTGGCTTCAGTCGTTTGATCTCCTTATTGCTGACCTGCTCCTGCCGTTTAATAGGTGAGGACACATCTAGCAGTGTTATTATTTGTGCTGCGATTTAATATGTTGATACACATTTTAATCCTGATTTACACTTTTTTCCCCTTTAAAGTCAAATAACTGGCAGCGATGGGAAGAATACTTTTAAAATGACTTAGTTACAGAAATACTTGTATTAATATGCATTTTTAACCTATTCAATTTCACATTAAGTTGCATTTTAAAGTGCACAAAGTAATAGGGTTGAAACGGGTTTATTTTTTTGCCGCACTCGTCTGCATATGTATCAGTAATCGAAGAAAGGGGTGTTTTTATTATATTATTATTATCCTTTTTTTTAATTCTGCAGTTTGAAGCCTAAATTGCATAAAAAGTACAGTAATGTCTTTATTTAATATTTAAAAAGTAACTATATTTTGAAATAGAAATACCAGAATATATTTCCTTAAGTTCTGAACACATCATTTCGATTCCGAGTACTTAGTAACTTTCCAACACTGGGAACTTGTAAATCTGGTAATTATTAAATTAAGACGAGTCGTAGACCTCAGTTTGTTATAGTTAAACCTTGTTAAGCCCGAGGTTTCAGTCCACATGATTTGTGTAAAATCACGTTACTTATTTGTTTGTTCCTTTTATTGTGCTGCAGAGCTCAGATCCTCCATGGCAGTTTCATGGCTCCAGCGGGCCTGCCTCTTGGTGGCGCTGTTGGTTCTGGTGGCCGGTGAGCCTCAGACCATGTGTGGGGGTGAACTGGTGGATGCTATTCTGTTTGTCTGTGGAGAGGGGAGCACTGGGTTCAGCAGACGCAGAAGTAGGTCAAAGGAAACTCGACTTTAAATATAACATCAAATATAAAAATTATTAAGTGGATGGAAAAAGCCCATATGATTTATTATTATTATTATTATTATTATTATTATTATTATTATTATTATTATTATTATTATTATTATTATTGACTTTTTAGATGTTTTTTTTGTTTTTTTTATCAACAAATTCCAAGATGTGTTGAAGGAAATTGAAACGGGCCCAAATGACAGAATCATGTCAGACCCATTTTGCTCTGATGAGATCATCAGATTCTGATTTGATTATCAAACCAAAAAGACCAAATTATAAATAAATGGGACGGCATGTCCTATGTTTTTGCAATTAAGATTAAAACAGCAGAATTGTTATTATAAAAGCAATATTAGATTTGAACATGTCATAACCTGTACCTGGGGACACAGGTCCCATATCCATGGAGACTGTGCAAGAGGCTCGTTCAGGAGCTAAGGACACTTGAGGCTTTTTACCCCATATGTGGTAGAAGACCTTCCCGAGGAAATACTCCAAGAGCTTCCAGAGTGAATGAACCATTTCATCACCAACTGAAACAACAGAGTGGAGTAAGAGAGTCTTTCGTGTTGTGTCCACCGGGCAGGACAGAGCAGGGACACTTTTGGCTCCTTTTCTCCCCTTTTATATAATATCATGTGTTTATTTGTTTATTTCCTCGTGCTTTGTTTTTCCAACAGCTCCGACAGGCGGCAGTGAGAGCAGAAATAAGAGGAGACTGGCCTGGGAAAATCTTATAGAGACGTGCTGCCTCAGAGAATGTTCCTTGGAAATACTGGAGAAGTTCTGCCAAACACAGCGGCCGCAGCAGCCGCAGCAGCCGCAGCAGCCGCAGCAGCCGCAGCAGCCGCAGCAGCCGCAGCAGCCGCAGCAGCCGCAGCAGCCGCAGAGTCAGGGAGCTCCCTGCTAGAACGGCCTCAGCATGAAGTGATACAAAGATATCAGTGCATTGATTTTGTTATTTACGATCATTGTTAACCTTCGATTCTAAAGTTATACTATGTAACTTTGCAAGAGGGTGAACTCTCACCTGCTTGTCTCAATGAAGATGCTAAAATGGTCAGATGTGAATCGAGCTTTTTCGCCTTCAAAGCAAAACACCCAAACAGTTAAGTGAGTCTTGAATTCTTGGGAAGGTGTCGTGCCCAAGGACACAACAAGAGTATTCATCATTTAGAGCTGGAATTGCACCTCCATCTTTCAAATAAGGGGATGTGGTCACTCTGACCAACTGAAATGTCCCACAGTTACACACAGCATTACATGTAAACTTATTTGTTCCCATGGAGACAGATGCAAGGCAATGAAATGAATGTAACTTTAATGCCATACTATGGAACACATCTGGAAAGTTTCATTGTTCCCCGTTAAATAAAACTGGATTATTGATTTATGTGATATGATTCATTCTTGTTATGTTATAATTAGTTCTGTCAATCGCGATTAAACTCATGAATGTCATAGTTAACTTGCGTTTAATCACAAATTAATCACACATTTTTATCCCTTGAATAAACATTTTAATGCTCTTATCCAGATAGAAGTGGATAGACTTTTTTAGGCTTTTTTTTAATTTAGTTTCTTTTTTTTTATTGCAACTGTTTGTCGTCCCAACGCTGCTGCACTAAAGGTGATGACGTCATCACACGGTGCTGTTTGTTTGCATGTGGCGCAGCAAAGCTAACGCTTTAGCAGAGAAAATAAGTCCAGCGGCAGAATTAAAGAAAAACACCAGCGCACCTGACAAAAAAACACCAGCGCACCTGACAAAAAAACACCAGCGCACCTGACAAAAAAACACCAGCGCACCTGACAAAAAAACACCAGCGCACCTGACAAAAAAACACCAGCGCACCTGACAAAAACACCAGCGCACCTGACAAAAAACACCAGCGCACCTGACAAAAAACACCATCGCACCTGACAAAAAAACACCAGAGCACCTGACAAAAAAACACCAGCGCACCTGACAAAAAAACACCAGCGCACCTGACAAAAAAACACCAGCGCACCTGACAAAAAAACACCAGCGCACCTGACAAAAAAACACCAGCGCACCTGACAAAAAAACACCAGCGCACCTGACAAAAAAACACCAGCGCACCTGACAAAAAAACACCAGAGCACCTGACAAAAAAACACCAGCGCACCTGACAAAAAAACACCAGAGCACCTGACAAAAAAACACCAGCGCACCTGACAAAAAAACACCAGCGCACCTGACAAAAAAACACCAGCGCACCTGACAAAAAAAACCCAGCGCACCTGACAAAAAAACACCAGCGCACCTGACAAAAAAACACCAGCGCACCTGACAAAAAAAACCCAGCGCACCTGACAAAAAAACACCAGCGCACCTGACAAAAAAACACCAGCGCACCTGACAAAAAAAACCCAGCGCACCTGACAAAAAAACACCAGAGCACCTGACAAAAAAACACCAGCGCACCTGACAAAAAAACACCAGCGCACCTGACAAAAAAACACCAGAGCACCTGACAAAAAAACACCAGAGCACCTGACAAAAAAACACCAGCGCACCTGACAAAAAAACACCAGAGCACCTGACAAAAAAACACCAGAGCACCTGACAAAAAAACACCAGAGCACCTGACAAAAAAACACCAGCGCACCTGACAAAAAAACACCAGCGCACCTGACAAAAAAACACCAGAGCACCTGACAAAAAAACACCAGAGCACCTGACAAAAAAACACCAGCGCACCTGACAAAAAAACACCAGAGCACCTGACAAAAAAACACCAGCGCACCTGACAAAAAAACACCAGAGCACCTGACAAAAAAACACCAGCGCACCTGACAAAAAAACACCAGAGCACCTGACAAAAAAACACCAGAGCACCTGACAAAAAAACACCAGCGCACCTGACAAAAAAACACCAGCGCGCCTGACAAAAAAACACCAGCGCGCCTGACAAAAAAACACCAGCGCACCTGACAAAAAACACCAGCGCACCTGACAAAAAAACACCATCGCACCTGACAAAAAAACACCATCGCACCTGACAAAAAAACACCATCGCACCTGACAGGGCGTCTCAGTTTTGTACAAATTGTTTTGCTTCCTGTTTACAGCCGGAACCTGTAGTTTCTAGCAGTGGCCACAGCTTATGACAAAAATAGTTTGCAATAAAAAAAAAATTTTTTTTAATTAACACTGTTAAAATTGTTTTGCGTTAACACAATATTAACGCAATATTTTTGACCGCACTAGTGATGTTGTTTCCTCATCAAAAACACCCGAGTTGTGTTTTGTTTCATTCTCTCAGGTTTAGCACACAAATCCTGCATATTTAGGCTGAGCTGTTGCACCTTGTGATGTCATGTGGTAGTACAGGAAGTGCTCCACTGTGTTTTTAAACTCCACACACCTTCACTAGAAACATTTAGATCATTTCAGCCCCGGGACCTGAGGTAAAGGTAAAAGGAGCTGTTACTCAAACATGTGTGAATGAAACAAAACTCAACTCCAGGAATGTTTTTGATGAGGTAACAACATCATAACGTGGCTAAAAGTTCACAGGAGGCCATTTTTGAATAAAACGTTAAGGATTTCTGGTAGTGCCAAAACACACAAGAAACACTGTTAATCTGAGAACTCAACAGAGTGAAAAGAGAACAACCTCCCATATATTTCTCAAATGATTAGAATTAATTTGTTCATATATTTGAGCCACATTTATCTTGCTCCAGTACAGATAATAATCCATGTCCAAAATTGTGAGTATAATGAAAAAGTGAAATTTTCTTTTTATTTTATGATTAAACGCTGAGTAAACATTATAACGCAGATCAGAGAATGGCACGATATGGGCCCATTAAAGCTGCATTGTGTAACATTTTTGGTGGAGGTTCTGTCATGCTTTCCTTCATGGAGATGTTATTGCTTTGTCTGGAATGTTTCACAGTACGGCTTTAAACCTTTCTATCTTCATGGAGACCAAACCAGACCAAGTGACAGGTCAGATCTGTGGAGAGGCGACACCGCTCACAGTCAGAATCCCTGTTTTTCTGGGTATTTTTGAGCTATAAAACCTGCCTGTAATTGAATAAATGATTGAGCTGTTTAATGTGGAACAATCGAAACCATAGAAAGAATATCCATAGAAACAAGGTGATGGACCCCAACCAAAAAGATACATACTGCACATTTAAGCACAATATACAACGAATACTGTACTGAAATGTTATAATACATTTGTCTGGGGTGCAACTGCTTGATCTGAATAACACATAGTCGTCGTGTAGTAGTATGAAGTATTCTCTGCACTACGAGTACTTGTGTGTAGAACCGGTGGGACAGAGCTGGCGATTTCCCTCAGTGGTAAATGAACTGCAGTGGAGGTTGACAGTGAATTGTATGGATCGAGTTGTCTCCAAAAATGAGCAGAAACACGACGTCCTTCTTGTGCCTGAGTGTTCGGAGTCATTTAGCAGAGACCAGCACTCCCCCCTACTGGCCACAGTGAGAAAAGCATGTGGGCAGAAGATGGACCTGTCAGAAAACCCCAGAATACAGGGGAAAATGGAGCGTGGTGGATGTGAGGGAACCGAGTATTTAGTGAATTACTTAAAGAGCTCATATTGCACTATTTCTGAAATGTGTTTTAATGTTTGCTCATTAAAATCAGACATTTAACACACAAATCCCGCATATTTAGGCTGAGTTCCTCTCTCCAATGGGAAGCACTTTGTTCCACCTTGAGATGTCATGCGGTCATACAGGAAGTGCTCTACTGCGTTTTTAAACTCCATACGCCTTCACTAGAATCATTTGGATGATTTCAGCCCTGGAGTTGTCATAAAGTGATACTCAAACATGTGTGAGTGAAGCAAACCGCAACTATAAGTATGTTTTTGACATTATAACACGGTCAGTTTTGCATAATATAGAATCTTTCAACTTATATTTATACATTTGTGTATGTCTAGTTGTCAGAATGTTTTCATTTAAGTAAAAAGATACACGGGCAAATAAGTTACTCAAGTAAAAGTATCACATTGCATCAATCTACTTAAAAAGTGGAGTAATAAAAGTGCTAATGTAAAAAATGTCGATATATTTCTAATACTAAAACATATTTCACATAGATTTTGAGACATGTTGTGTTAAATGTAGTAATAATGTTGTAGATATTTGGTGCACAATAGTAAAATGTATGTGTTTTTAATCTGCTAAAGAAGGGCGTCAATGGGCCCTTTAAGCACATAAAAGCACAGATTCAGTATGACAGTGTAGTGGGGTTGGGGTGAGTATTTTGTATTCAGTTGATACACTGAGCTCCACGTTGCAATTTCCTGTCGAAATCTTATCTAGACCGACCTGGCAAAGCATTCTGGGAAAATCTAATGCTGTCGCCTCACATTACCCCTTATTTTTGGCATTTGAGGATCAGAACTAACCACCTTCCACTTTGGTGCTATGTCACTGTTAGTCTGCAGTGTCGATGGGAACAAAAATACTGAGAAATCCTCATAATTTAATGTGTTTAATGTTCCCCAGTGCACACAGACTGTATTCACAGCATCTCGTTTGCATTTTATCAGGAATCACCGGGCTCCGAAATCTGAAAGTTGTGCAAAAGTAATGAACAAATTTCCTGGAATTCATGAGGGAAGTGACAAATAACTTTGACTGATCCTGTGCTCCTGTCGTCCCTGAGTGTTTCTGCCTCTCCTGCTGCTTCTGCCTGCTCCTGCCTGCTTCTGCCTGCCTCTGCCTGCCTCTGCCTGCTTCTGCCTGCCTCTGCCTGCTTCCGCCTGCTTCCGCCTGCTTCCGCCTGCTTCCGCCTGCTTCTGCCTGCTTCTGCCTGCTTCTGCCTGCTTCTGCCTGCCTCTGCCTGCTTCCGCCTGCTTCCGCCTGCTTCCGCCTGCTTCCGCCTGCTTCCGCCTGCTTCCGCCTGCCTCTGCCTGCCTCTGCCTGCTTCCGCCTGCTTCCGCCTGCTTCCGCCTGCTTCCGCCTGCTTCTGCCTGCTTCCGCCTGCTTCCGCCTGCTTCCGCCTGCTTCTGCCTGCTTCTGCCTGCTTCTGCCTGCCTCTGCCTGCTTCCGCCTGCTTCCGCCTGCTTCCGCCTGCTTCCGCCTGCTTCCGCCTGCTTCCGCCTGCCTCTGCCTGCCTCTGCCTGCTTCCGCCTGCTTCTGCCTGCCCCTGCCTGCTTCTACCTGCTTCTGCCTGTTTCTACCTGCTTCTGCCTGCTTCTGCCTGCTTCTGCCTGCTTCTACCTGCTTCTGCCTGCCCCTGCCTGCTTCTGCCTGCTTCTGCCTGCTTCTGCCTGCTTCTGCCTGCTTCTGCCTGCTTCTACCTGCTTCTGCCTGCTTCTGCCTGCTTCTGCCTGCTCCTGCCTGCTTCTACCTGCTTCTGCCTGCTTCTGCCTGCTTCTGCCTGCTTCTACCTGCTTCTGCCTGCTTCTGCCTGCTTCTACCTGCTTCTGCCTGCTTCTACCTGCTTCTACCTGCTTCTGCTTCTACCTGCCCCTGCCTGCTTCTGCCTGCTTCTACCTGCTTCTGCCCTTCTACCCTGCTTCTACCCGCTTCGCCTGCTTCGCCTGCCCCTGCCTGCTTCTGCCTGCTTCTCCCTGCTTCTGCCTGCTTCTACCTGCTTCTGCCTGCTTCTGCCTGCTTCTGCTTTCACCTGCTTCGCCTGCTTCTGCCTGCTTCTGCCTGCTTCTGCCTCGCTTTCGCCTGCTTCTGCCTGCTTCGCTTCTACCTATTCTTCTGCCTGCTTCTGCTATATCTACCTGCTTCTGCCTGCTTCTACCCGCTTCTGCTTCTCCCTGCTTCTGCCTGCTTCTGCCTGCTTCCGCCTGCTTCCGCCTGCTTCCGCCTGCTTCCGCCTGCTTCCGCCTGCTTCCGCCTGCTTCTGCCTGCTTCTACCTGCTTCTGCCTGCTTCTGCCTGCTTCTACCTGCTTCTGCCTGCTTCTACCTGCTTCTGCCTGCTTCTGCCTGCTTCCGCCTGCTTCCGCCTGCTTCCGCCTGCTTCCGCCTGCTTCCGCCTGCTTCTGCCTGCTCCTGCCTGCTTCTACCTGCTTCTGCCTGGTTCTGCCTAGTTCTGCCTGCTTCTGCCTGCTTCTGCCTGCTCCTGCCTGCTCCTGCCTGCTTCTGCCTGCTTCTACCTGCTTCTACCTGCTTCTACCTGCTTCTACCTGCTTCTGCCTGCTTCTGCCTGCTTCTGCCTGCTTCTGCCTGCTTCTGCCTGCTTCTGCCTGCTTCTGCCTGCTTCTGCCTGCTTCTGCCTGCTTCTGCCTGCTTCTGCCTGCTTCTACCTGCTTCTGCCTGCTTCTGCCTGCTTCTGCCTGCTTCTACCTGCTTCTGCCTGCTTCTGCCTGCTTCTGCCTGCTTCTGCCTGCTTCTACCTGCTTCTACCTGCTTCTGCCTGCTTCTGCCTGCTCTTAGTTGTACTGCAGATGTAAAATTCATATTCAGAGGCCGGAGCGTGGCCCTCCTGCTGCCTCTGCAAAAGAGCCTGTTCTGAATGTAATCAGGGGACCGCTCTGCAAACTGTTCCATGGCTTTAGTTTCTCTTTGGACAAAAACAACACATAAAAAACACATTGTCTTTACTGGGTTATATCACCTAAAGTTTTAATGTGTGTTCATTTAGGCTGGATTTCTCTATGGCACCATTTTGGCTGTTCAGTGTTGCTGCTTTATAGTTTGCACGGTTATTTTCAAGCAAATCACTTCTGACATCTCTCCCTTCTCTATACTTCTATAATCCTGTAGTGATGCTGTGTCCTTATCAAAACCACTGCGTCTGTACAGTGCACGACTAAAGATGACTGACATGGGCTGATGCATGATTCTGAGTGCAGGTCATGTCAGTGTTACCAGAGTGTTACTGTCATTTGGATTTATTTGGTTTCTATCTTGAGATTAGAGTTGTTTATGTGTTCATCTGGTGTCCTCATGAGTCAAGACAATGATCTTATTTCAATGTGTGTTCGGCTGGTTTTGAAATGTATTTATAAAACTAAAAAACAAAAAAAAATAAATAAAGTTAGCTCAGTGTTATAGTTTCATGTAAGATAAGTTCTACATCTTTCTCT
The DNA here is from genome assembly GCA_034769755.1 of Odontamblyopus lacepedii. Taxonomy (NCBI): domain Eukaryota; kingdom Metazoa; phylum Chordata; class Actinopteri; order Gobiiformes; family Gobiidae; genus Odontamblyopus; species Odontamblyopus lacepedii. The sequence continues at coordinate 1,574,069 of CM068352.1, read as the reverse complement.
CCATGAACAGACATGAATATAAACCAGCCACGAATACATTTAAATGTCAATGTCAACAAAATCTACCAGTATCTTAACTTTTTTTCTGACTTCTGCATCAAAAAAACGGTGGTGCCCAATGGCTCCATAAACGTCACCACAACAAAGAGTCTGCAATTCCAATGGATAACTGCATTTGTTTTTCATTTGCACCAAAATGACTGCGTGACAGTGCATGAATGTACAGTATGAAAACAAAACTGGAGAACAAAGTACAGAGCAGCGGCCGCATGTCGAGAACTGTAAACATGGAAGTTGATCGTCAATATGAGTAGCTTATATCTTTTTGTCGTTTTTTTTTACATCGGGACGAGGCGGGAGTTGAAAGTTCTTGAATCTTTTGTGTGGCTTACATTTCTGTATCTGTCTTATTCTAGTTGCTAAAGTCTTATCAAAGCACAATACCGCCATTATGTAAAGGTGACTTTAAAAATGTACTATTCTTTTTGATATATTATACCATATAATTAATATCGTGTTGAGAAGACTGTTTTCCTTCCTTCTGTTGCGTCTTGAAAATATGCGATTAAAGGTTGCAAAACTCACTCCAAATATAATTTTACACAATAGGACTGCTTTAAAGGTGCTTTGTGTAAATTTTCTTGCAAGGGGTCTGTCACAAACTTCTTACAATGGAGATATTATTGTTTTGCCTAAAAGGTTTCACAGTTCAGCATTAAACTCATGTATGTTGCATTTATTCAATTACACTTGTTTTACTGCTCAAAAATATTACAGAAACATGCATTCCTACAATGAGTGAACTTCACAGATATGACCTGTAACTTGGCCTGAAGGCATTGTGGGCTTGTCTCCATGGAAATAAAAATGTTAAGGCCATATTGTGGGACATTCAAGACAAAATAATATGGTTTTCATGAAGATAAGTAAGTGCCAGACCCTCCGCCAGAACGTTACACATACATCTTTAACCCCTGAAGACCTGAGGGCAATTTTAGTACATTTCTCCTCGCCTGGATTTTTTTCTTAATTTTGCTTTTAAAACTGCCCCTTTTACCCCTAATGAAGTGTTCTACCTCCTTTTGTTCAGTCCAACCTGTTATTTCACAATCTGCTGCTGTAGTTGTGTCATGAGGCTGTGAGAAAAGCTACAGGACCAGAAATAGAGATGAAAAAACAAAAAAGGAAAGAAAATTCACTCTTTTATACAAAACACACAGTAAACATGTAGAAACAACTTTTTGGACATAAAAATGCTTAATTTAGGGCCTTAGCTACAAAAATGCAAAATCTCAAGTCTGTAAGTAAAATAAAAATCTCCTTATTGCCCTAAAAACAAAAAAAGTGCAGTGGCTCCATGACTTTCCTGGTCCAGTCCTGGAAACAGCTCCTGTCAGGTCCAGGGCCAGAGCCACAGCACTTCTGCATTTCCAGGGTGGAAAATACATTTGGATTTGTTCATTTGGACTGAAATAAACCTTTAAATAAAAATAGAAAGAGATGCACAATTACACACACCAAGATGTGTCATTTTCCATGTGTGTGAGAATTAACTCCACTTAGAGCGACTTTTTCCCTCGTTATAAACACACACAGTCAGAGGAGTCGACCATCTTGACTCACTTCACTCTTTGGCAAAGTTTGGCTCGATCAAAATGGACGGAGCGCATGAGTTTGGGGAAAACAAAGTTCCTATTGGACACTCGTTTTGCTCCCGTCATCACACAGCGTGAGTGTGACGTAGGATAAAGCCGCAGAAATGTACGGAAACCTCTATGTCTGCACTTTCAGAGGGGAAAAGGACGTTTCTGTCTTTTACCGTTACAAAGTTCTGCACGGTTATAGAAAACATATTCCTTGGTATCGTACACGATACTGTAGGTCTTCAAGGGTTAAGTTTAAGATGCCTATGCCTAAAATATGTCAACAAATGTCTTCAGATATTCTCATCTGTGAAGCTCCACAGCCTCCAAAACCTGCTCCTCGTCACCGCTGTGAACCACAGGCTCCTTCATCCTGTTCTACACCAGCCCACGGAAGAGCCTTGATTTCACTGCATGTTAAATATCAGCTGCTTTTTGGAGGCGCGTTCAGCACATGGTCAACTTTGGTCTTGTACTCATGAATTATTCACGTCTTCTCCTGTCGCGGGCTCCAAAGGCTACACTGGAGATAAGGTCAACAGAGTCCAGCCTCCAGCGCACTGATGGATGAGAGGAAGAAACGCTGACAGAGCCATATTACACTTACATTCTCTGCATAACTGATTCACTTGATTTTAGGTGAACATTTGCATGGATTTTAAGTTTTATTTTAGCATACAGCACTCTGTTTTCAAAGCTTATTAAAATTAGAAAAGGTCCTGGGCGTGTTTTAGTTTGAAATGTTAGCTCCACCCACTTAGTCCTTCATTCTCATTCAACAGAGAAACAGCACGTCACTCTGACTGAGCAAAGCATTTTATAATTCTGCAAAGGCCCTGGAGCACATAAAATGAACTCTTGTGAGCTTTAGATCATGTTATAATGCTGTTACCGCCTCGAAAACATACCTGGAGTTGTGCTCAAAATGCTGTCATGAAGCTCTGATTTTCAAGTTAATTTTCAAGCTCCTTTTATCTTTAGTTCAATGGAGCCTGGTGATTCTTGGGCTGAAATGATCCAAATGATGAATGTAGGGTGTAAAAACACAGTGGAGCACTTCCTGTACTGACACATGACATCACAAGGTGGAACAGAGTGTTTCTGTTTGAGAAAAGAGCCCTAAATATGCAGCGTTTGTGAGTTAAACACGTGTGAAGGAAACAAATCACAGCTCCAGGTCTGTTTTACTGAGGAAACAACATTATAACAGATCAGATCCCGTCATATGGACCCTTTAAATAAATAGAACATTTAAATCAAATGGTCCCATGATCCTGGGGGAATCAGGAAATTTCATGATCCACAGTTCCTATGGTAACCACACAAACTATGTTATTTTCTTGTCATAGGTGTAATCACTGCAGTTTAGGTTGAGCGTTAAAGCTGCATTGTGTAACTTTTCTGGTGGAGGATCTGCTTTTCTCCATGGAGATGTTATTGCTTTGACCAAGTTACAGGTCAGATCTGTGGAGAGGTGACCCCAGTCACAGTCAGAATACCTGTTTTTTTTAGGTATTTTTGAGCTATAAAACCACCTGCACTGCAAAAAGGCCTATCGAACAATAAGAAAAAATTTAATTTTTGAGGTAAAAATGCCCTATTCTAAATGTGAAAGCTATTGTAAAGAAGTTTGTTGTCAAATTGTAAATACATGCAGTTTAGTATTATGTAGTACAAGAAAGCTCATGGAAAGTTTTCGGCCTTGGCTGCCTGGCTGCGGAGGGGGAGGTGGACACTGTATCGCACCCCCTCCTGCAGTATCGGACAGACACAAGGTCAGTCTCACGAAGTTTATCGATTGTTTTGCTTATGTGCAGAAACTGTATTACACTGTTTAAAGGGGGATGCCCCGCTCATGCTGAACTTAATAAAATGTACGGAGAGACAACTGGATTTTTGGAATAGACTGAGGGAAGCTCCGAAGTTGGGCACCCAGTGGGACGAGTTGTCAGAAGCGCCATTTGTCTCCCTGTGCACGTAAAAACTTAAGTTGAGTTGTGTCTTTGATTCCTGGTGTTAATGCTCAGTCAGTAGCAGGTTGTATTCTCCGCAGGGCTGAGACGTAGTCATCTCAGTTTAACACTGTCATTCTCACAACACTGTTTTGTGTGTGAAATTTCGTGACACTAAATGAAATTTTCTGCCAGTGCAGTAAGAAATTTTCAATTAATGAGTTTTCTTAAAACAAGACGAAATATGAATCTTGTTCTAAGCAGAAAACACGAGTTTCAAGTATTTATGGACAGATTTTTCACCTTATTGGTTTGAGAAGGAAGTTAAAGAGGCTTAACCTGGACTGAGTTAATATAAAAAGTGCTTAGAATAAGTTGTAATATCGAGATAAGATGAATCAGGACGGAATATCTTGAAACAAGTAAAAAAAATCTCATCTTATTAAGTAAAAAAAATATTAAAAATGATCTTTTAAGATGAATCTGCTTAATTCAAGTGAGTTCAACTATGCTAGAAAATCCTTTTTTGTCATGTGTAATTTAATAGATGTGAGGCAGAGCTGTTTAATGTCATACTGTGGAACATTCCAGGCAGAGCCGTATCCATAGAAACAAGGAAGTGACAGACCCCCAACCAAAAAGTTACACAGTGCACCTTTAAATCCCACTTTCCAATTTCCAAAACGTACTTACAGACGACCGTGAACCGAATCCATTGAAACTTTTAGACTTAGTTTTCAAAAGTTTGTTATAATTTCTTATTGATCAGCTGTTCCGTTGAGTCCGCGCTGTCTCTGCAGATTAGACCAGAGAAGTGCATCAAATAAAAACATGCCAACAAGCCTCAGCTCACCTCCACAGCCGCTCTTCACAGAACAAAATACAATGTCAATACAGCGTTTGGAGGCCACGGGGCTGAGATGAGATTAAAGTGGGAAATCGCACAGGATCCTACATGCATATGAGTCACCAATAACAAGCATGAGGCGCTGTGTTGTGTTGTATCGGGAAGGAAAACAAGATTAGCAGAAGAACAGAGGAGGAAAACATGCGAAATCAAGATGGTGCAGGCAGAGAATTGCAGTTTGATGTGTTTAGAAAGGTCAGACGGGTTTTGTGCACAACAGGGTTTGCAAATGTCAAAGATAAGACCTGTGTTATGTATTTGTTTATTTTTTGTGTAACCCTATTTCTTTAAAAGTCCATATTCTGTTATTCTCTGGTCTGTTATAATGCTTCCTCATCACAAACATACCTGGGGTTGTGTTTTGTTTCATTCACACACACAAACCCTGCAAACTTAGGCCAAGAAGAAGAATATAGAATTGCAATAACCACTGCAATAAAGGTTCATATAAAGTGTCCCCATTGAATTACAAGGTTCTAGCCAGTGTTTTAGTCGAAGTTCTGTTCATAATTCTGGGTGGCGTCTGGAGGTTCTTGGATTCGCCGTCTCTGTTGATGAAGATGGTGTTGGTGAGATGAACTCTGTTCTGTCCAGTTTGAGCCTGAGCGCAGTGCAGCTTTAAATAAACTGTTAGCGACACTGAGTTTTGCGCTAGTTGAATTCAGCGACAACAGCCTTGTGACGTCATCGACCCAGAACAAATATGGCGACCTACTAGCGAGGGTATTTTCCTTTTTTATGAAAACAAGTACTACAAACGAACATCTTTGAGCTTTTTGGTATTAGGTATTAATAATGGGCTCCAACGTTAAACATATAAGACCAGCATGTTAAAGTAGCCAGGGATCCTTTTAATACCTTCTGTGCAGTTTGTCAGGATTTGGTCAGGTGTTTTTGTAGCTTTATTTGAGCAAACCCCATTTCCTAATTCCATCGCGCTGAGTGATCAGACTTTAAACTTCAATATCTCAGAATTAACCAAAAGGACAAGAGGAGTTTCCCCTGGGTGCTCCCTTAGAGATGAGGTGAGGGGCTCAGTCATACTGGAGCTGGAGGATCTCAGAGTAGAGCCGCTGGTCCTGGACATAAAAAGGAATCAGCTGAGGCTCCTGGATGCCACAGGGACAATGAGCAATCTCAGCTGGCCTTTCTTTATTTATTTAGTGTATTTGACAGGGACCATGTACATCAACATTAATCACAAAAGAAAATCTGCCTAGTACCAGATTTTAGCTTCACAACTCATTTCCATCTGTCGTCCCTGGACTAACAAGACACAAACATGTATTAAACACAGAACAAAGCAGGAAATACAAAAGTTCAACATTTTATAACAAAACAGTAAAAATGACCATAAAAAGTGCATCTGAACAGCCCTGTCCCCTGGAAAGTGCATTGGGACAGTTTTCTGACAAGGGGAAAAACAACATTTAGTGCTGACATGTGTATTTAAAACATGTTTTTTATTTCTGCACAGAATGTACCAGCTTGGAGACACTCTGGGGTCCTGCTGGAGGAAGATTGTTGCCCCTGTGATCCGGCCCTGGATAAAGCAGAAGAAAATGGATGGATCTCACAACTGCACAACAGAACAGACAGAAACATCGTCCGCGGGGAAATTACGACTCACTTCTTACCTATCGGAGTGCACCGCCGCTGTACAGTGTATGAAGATTTTACTCTATCCCCCTCACCGCCCCCTTTGCCTCCTCTACCCTCTCTCACCTTCAGACCCCCGACCCCCACCACACCACATTAATCACCAGGTAATTGGATTCGAAATTAGGCGGACGTTGTCTTTGTATTCCATTAGCTGCGAGTGGGTTTCTCATCACTCTCCAGCACTGAGCAGGGCGTCTTTCTTATTTTGGGAGCACTTGATGTTGTGCCCGCGGGGACTTCAGAGAGAAGAATATGGGAGCACGGACAAAATGGATGATGAGAGAGTAGAAAAAGGTTGAGTCACTTCATATGGGCAGACTGAAAAATTGATTCAGTCATTGTGATAAATGAGTTCATTTAGTATACTGACCGATGGACAGGGCACATGTGTTAGCAGACACTCTGGAGTATGTTCATTTTCAAGCTTAAGACATGTATGTGGTGGGAGATATAGTGACTCGAGAGAATCTGAGAAAGAGTTTAAGGTCCTATGTTACTGAAAATTGACTCTTGTGATCTTTAAACCATGTTAATAATGTGTTACCTCCTCAAAAACATACTTGGAGCTGTGGTTTGTTTCATTCACACATGTTGTCATTCTTACATCCTTTAAAATGAATAATAAACCTGTCTACATCTCCAAAGCTCAAAATAGTTTGTTCCAACTTGTTCCAACTTGTGTTTCAATTCCAGGGCTGAAATTATCCAAATGAAGGTGAGGGTGTGTGGAGCTTAAAAACCCACTGGAGCACCTCCTGTACCACAACATGACATCATGAGGTGGAAAAGAATGTTTTGAGAGAATAACTCAGCCTAAATATCCAGGGTTTGTGTGTTAAACATGTGTGAATGAAGCAAAACACAACTCCATACAATAACACAACATAAATCAGAAACTAGTGTAATATGAGCCCTTTAAAGGTTCACTGTGTAACTTTCTGGAGGTGGCATTTCCTTGGAGATAGAGAAGTGTTATGCCATTCAGGCCAAGTAAGAGTTTGTGGAAGTGTTTTCTCAGTACAGAGACATTAGTTTAGTTGGTCGAGTGTTAGTGAAGTGATCTGAAGTTTGGCAGATTGAATCCTGCTGTTGTTGTGTTCTTGGGCAAGACACTTCGCCCCCAGTGTCTGCGTACACTGGTGTGTGAATGTGTGTGTGAAATGTGTGTCTGGGTGAGCGGTTCCTTGGCGTAAAGTGCCTTGAGAGCATTGAAGGCAGAAAAGTGCTAAATAAAAATGACCTTTGACCATTTGCATGTTTTTCTACGCACAAAAACACAACCAAAATGAAAGAAAAAAAAATAAAAACATGTTTTCATCTTGACTTTAAAGCCGCACTGTGGAGTATTACAGAATCAGAAATAGTTTTACTGTCGTTGTCAGTGAGCAAACTTCACAAACTGCCAACATGTTCGACCATCAATACATCATACATATCAAGACAGTAACATACAAATGAAAAAAAAAACACATAATGACATTATACATATGGCTATTTTGTTCTATCTATACAATATTTCCTAAACATAATGGTGATGGTCAGGGAGACAAGGATTAAGGCATAAACGCCGCTGCCTCCCCGCCTCCCCACCCCTAGAAATGTGGTTAACTGTTAGAAGCAGAATTATGTGCTAAACAAGAATTATGAGATAAATGTGAATGGTTTATATCATATAAGCTAGAAAAATTGTCATATACTTTAGAAGATCTATTTTATACAGTGATTTGATAATTAAACTATTATTATATAAAAGATTTTGGGGTTTTGTTTTGGGGTCAGTGACGATTATTAACATGTGTTAGCGAAGCAAAGCAGCACGTCTGAAACTGAAAAGAAGTTCATGCACAAGTTGTTCACGGCACCATTACAGGTTCACCTCTGTATCCTCCAAATGAAATGAAAACCATTGAAAACTACTGCCTCTGTGTGTAAACGTGCGGATCTGCTCCAAACTGTAAAGATTTCCATTTGAAGTCCGGTCTGACCTTTGTGGAAGTCTGCTCAGTCCATATGACCTTTAGCTAGTGTCAGGAGAGGAGGCGTCTACATTAGCATCTACAGACAGGGCCCATTAACACCTCCAGAGAGCTCCAGGGTCCACTTTATTGAACTGAGTTTTATCATTATTTACATTAATAGGAATATTGAGGAAGACCTATTGGGTCTGCTAACGATCTATAACACCTGTGGATCATTATGTTAGAATTTGCACACTTTAAATCACAATATTCCTCAAAAATGACTTAACGAAGAGCAGGGAAGTTGACAGCAGCTCCGATGGACAGCTGCAGATCATCGCTTGTGAGCAGTGAATTTTTTTTTCATTCATACCAAAATGCTGAAGTAACTACAAAGTAATGAACGTTTGCTGGTGGCAGTAAAAACAGGAGATGATCAGTAAAATTGTGTCTTAAAAATAAGCAATAAAAGAAGGCTCAAACATGCAAAATCACTCCAAATACGACTTCATTCACACACAAACCCTGCACACTAAGGCCATGAAGAAGAACATAAAAGTGTTGTGTGGAAACATCTATCACATGGTTAAAAGCTCTGAAACCTTCATTTTGCAGAATCGGCTTTAAACATTTTGTGTTATACACATTACTATTACAATATACAGTGTTTGGCCAAAAAAAAGTCTCCGCCTGGATTTAACTCAGTAAACAGGTACGAGGCTGCTGCTGGTCACACTACAAAAAAGGATTTTTTCAACTTAAAAGACCTATTTTAGAATTTTTAACTTAATAAGATGAGATTTTTTTTGCTTGTTTAAAGATATTCCATCCTGATTTATCTTATCTACATATTACAACTTATTCTAAGCACTTTTTATATTAAATGAAACCAGGTTAAGCCTCTTTAACTTCCTTCTCAAACCAATAAGGTGAAAAATCTGTCCATAAATACTTGAAACTCGTGTTTTCTGCTTAGAACAAGATTCATATTTCATCTTGTTTTAAGAAAACTTGGTAAGTGAAAATTTCTTACTGCACTGACAGAAAATTTCACTTAAAATAGGGCATTTTTACCTCAAAATTGGTATTTTTTCTTATTTTTGATAGGGCTTTTTTGCAGAGTAGGTCCAGGTTCAGCAGCAGTGTGTGCTCACAGAATGAGCTCAGATGAACCTGAACATACTGAAGGACCAGGTTATTCCATCAGTGGATTTGTGATGACACGAGCTTATTCCAAGACGACAATACCAGGATTCATCAGGCTCAGACTGTGACAGAGTGATTCAGGGAGCATCATTTTCACACAGGGTTTGGCCACCACAGAGTCCAGACCTGAACCACACTGAGAATCTTTGGGATGTGCTGGAGAAGCTTTGTGCAGCGGTCTAAGACTAAGAGTAAAAAGTATTTGGGGAAACTGTAAGAGTGGACGTAACATTTGCTCTTTTTTTTTTTAATTGGAAGGATAAAACTACTCACAGTACAGTACAGTAGCCACAGTATTATTTTTATTCAAGTAAGAGTAACACTACTGTGAGATACATTACTCAGATATGACTGAGGATTTCTGAAAACTATAAAGTTTTCAAGTTACTCAATTAAATATGCTTAAGTAAATGTACCTGAATACTATACCACTTATACCATTCTCTGTAAGTACGACAGTGTGCTGGATTTTTTTCTCTATGTTCTGGAGCTGCTTCAACGTTCCCGCTTCAAGCAACTGATGTGCAAAGTTCTCATTATTTTGCTTCTACATGAGTAACTGTACAATTCCTGGCCACTATATCATCAATAATGACAATATAGTAATCAAACATAATGGTAAAGCTGGTCATTAGCATCATCAAATCAAAGTTGCACAGATGTTGACTTGCTGGCACATTTTCTAGGATTTTTAACAGTAAAGGCGCCTCGTATGTGTCTTCATTACAGCGACAGTGTGACTGCTGACTCCTCTCCAAAGTAAGGGCCTTGTTAACCAAACCAGCAAAACACAACACACAACACGGGATCATTGCCTCTGTACGGCTTTTCATTTGACATGTTGTACCTAATAGGACCCACACAGGCTGCTCCACGACCTGGAGGATTACAGCTACAACGGTGCAGAAACAAGCGCCTGAGACGAACCCAGAGAGGGACTATGTGGGCGGGGCTCATTATAAAACATGTCCATAACTCAACATGCTTCAACTGTAGCTACGTATTTCTTATGAATACACCAAATGAATAGTCTGTTTGTAGATGCAGAGCTAAGAATCCAGAATGATCACAGTTAATATTATAGTAAATGGTTAAAAAATAATATCAGACACCCAGATGGAGGGAAGGAGCCATATCTCCCTATTGATTATATTGTATTTTGCCATGAAATATCCAAAAGGAAAATGCAGAAATGTTGAACCTGAGCTATCAGATTTCTATCAGTGACTGGGCCCATTAACTTCTTGTATTACAACAAAAATCTGCAATTTAACAATATTCGTTTTAGCTGCCCCTCATTATATTATTAAATTAAATATTGTCTATAGAATGTGGTGATGCCGTCTGAAACCCAGCAATAACTTTCATGACCTGATTATTTCATGTTTTTAGCTGAGGCGCCCTACAGAGATGAGGTCCTGAAACTCAGCAAGTGAAGTGCAACTAACAACTTGGCTTTGAACATCACCAAAACTAAGGAACTTATCCTGGATTTCCGGAGGAACAGAGCTGCGCCTGCTCCTTGTACATCAATGGCGAAAGAGTGGAGCGAGTGGAGTCCTTTAAATTTCTTGGGGTTCACATGTCTGCAGAACTCTCCTGGTTGGTGAACACCTCTACACTGGTCAAAAGCAGTGGCTACTCTTCCTGTGGGGGCTCAGGGAGGAGCAGCTGAACACAAGGCTGATGGAGACCTCCTACTGTTCCCCCACGAGAGCCTGCGGACCTCTGCTGTGTCAGTGCGGCACAGAGGCAGACGGGAGGGTGACCAACACGGCACAGAAAATCACTGGCTGCCCTCTGCCATCCATATCTACCATATCTAACATCATAAAGGACAATCCCCATCCCGGCTTCCATCTCTTCAACCTGTTTCCTTCTGTCAGACGCTTCAGGTCCATTCCTGCCAGAACAAAGAGACTCAGGGACAGCGTCTTTCCCAAAACCGTCACCGAACTAAACTCAAGTTTGCACTGAGAACTTCTGCTGCTGCCACTTGAACCCAAGTAGCTCTTATCTGTTTGTCAATTTGCACTGTCAATGTCCACGTCCATTCTGTTTGTGCACTGAAAACTGCAGCGTTTGTCCTGTCACTGATAAACACTTTAGTCCCAAGTCTGTTTCACTCTCATGTGTCTGTCTGTGTTCCCCCAGCGGGTTTTGCACAAATTTTATTGTATTTATGTGCATTAGTTAGTAGTTTTATTAATATTTATGTGCACTTTGAAGGAGCAGCTTCTCATATTGTTATACTGTGTAATGACAATAAAGGCTTTCTATCCTATTCTATTCTATTCTATTCTAAATGTGTCTTGCCCCAGTACAGATATATTGTATAAGCAGGTTATGGTCACATTTTTATATCGCGCTTTTCCACCTTCGAGGCACTCAAATCACTTTACAACAAGGAACCACTCACCCATTCACACACATTCACAGTGTACACAGACACGTGAGATGAGTTAAGTGTCTTGCCCAAGGACACAACTACAGCATTCCTCTGTGGGAGCAGGATTCGCACCGACATCCTTCAGATCAGTGGACAAAGGCTCTGTCAACTGAGCTGAGTTGTTGTTAGCGTTACCTTAACGTCAAACTCACTTCTGGCCTCTGAAAGTTGTGAAAAGCTCTGATAAACTCACGGTGAGTAATGAGAACGTTCAGAATGCCGAAGGTAAGCGAGAAATAACTTTGGACCATTGCAAACAATTTAAAATGGACTAATTCATATCTGTTTATCAAGTTTTAAGCTGCAGAACCTTTCGAATATTAGAAACATGTTGTGTTTATAATAACTTCTTCTATTCTAAGTCGTCCTATAATAATGTGTTTACTGAAAGAGCGTTTTTGCAAGCTGCCGCTCAGCACCCTGTCACGTCCTTCTTGTTTGTCTCATTAAGTTAATTTTAAACACTTTCCAAAATAATGGCCCCGCGCTGTCTGCACGCAGCTCTGACATATCGCCCACTCAGCTTTACTTTGCTGCAGACAGGAATAAAGTGTGAGCCGGTTTTGCATATTTTTAGAAGAAAAATACATATTTGATCTAACCGCAGTGATCATCGTTTAATTGCCTGAGTAATTATAGCTGTACTCATTATGTAAAACAAATGCACAAATTAAAGAGCGGTGTCTTGTTTTTACTAACTCATTTTCAACAATTTGACACCTATTTTGTGCAATCAAGTAGTGTAATGTATTGGAGGAAAGTAGCTGTATTCGTGTTACAACAATCATAACTTCGTAACCACACGTTCTACAAAGTTTTGATTAGATACGATTGCCTTGTGATTGGAAGTTACTGAGAAAGAGGGAGAGATACTGCATTGATCCTGAGGGAAATTCAAGTTTTGCTGCAGGAACATTTACACTGCGCCTCTCAGTGGCCTTTGTGTCTCAGCCAAAGGTCTCAGTGCAGTTTAACAGGAGGATTGGCCAGGTAGGGTCAGCAGATCTGTGTTTTGGGGGAAATTTGAGGTGAGAAACATCCCTCAGGACAAAGGGTCCCCTCCTCTGTGTCCTGGAGCATCGCAGCAGCCTCTAGGGGGCGCTGAGGGAACACAACAAGAAAGGCCTCACTCAGTCTTAATCCAATCTGTTGTTTTGGACGGTGATGAAATGGGCCATTCCCTCAGAGTATTTCCTCTGGAAGTTCTGCCACATTTGGTGCAAAGTCTATAGCATCTCAAGGGTCTAGAGCCAGCTCCTTAGCGAGCCTCTTGTCTCTATGGATGCAGGAAAAACATACAGCTCATTTCATTCAATCCAGTCCTTTTTATGTCCTTTGAACTGCGCATGCTGCACTTCTTAGTTGGTTAAAATCCCACGATATGATAGTATATGATCAGTATAAAAACTGAAGTGTTTGAGGCAGGTAGCCACCAAAGCAGCCAACCACTCTGTTGCCATGGGAGCAAAAGCTAAAAATAAATTGGTACATGAATTCACATAAACAAATCTCTTCAATCTCTTCAACAGCAATAGGCTACTTGTGTTATGATCTTAAAGAAAGGGTGCAGCATGTTTGTATGAAAAGCGCTTGATTGATTGAAAGGGTAAAGGGTTTTATGCAGCATCAACATTTTGGAGCTTTCTACCAGATTATAAAGTTATTCCCTCATCAAAAACATCCTGAAGAGGTTTGAGATGTCATTCATGTATGTCTGAGTAATTTAGTGATCTCTCCGGGACCCTTTTCGAACCCTCCTTACGGTTTGGAGTCCACAACTCAAAGCTCAGCCCATAAGCCTATTGATAGAAAGTGCCAGCGTTCTGAAGGGGAAGTGAGCGAGGTAGAGATGTCCCGATCAAGAGTTTTTGGCTTCCGATCCAATGTTTTTAAGGAGGGCTCTTTCCGATACCGATCTGATACCTCCGCCAGTGTTTGCTTTGTAAATCACAAACTCGTCCGGATGATTCTTTTGTAAGTGACGAATCAAACTGGAAGTGCTAAAGTGGCTCTGCTGGTTCCTCCACGAGTAACTACTTGTTTGCAGCAATGTCGCTGTTTGACTCTCGTTTTGTTGTACAGTCGTCCTTCACTATAAGATAAAATAAGACGGGACTTTATTGATCTCGCAGTGGAGAAATTCAACAGTCACAGTGGCTCCAGGACAGTTTAGTGCAAAAAAGGAAAAAAGTGTGATGCAATCGAGATAAACAATAATAATAAAAAATAGAAATAATAATAAAAATAATAATATAAAGTGAATAAGTAATTTACAATGAGAATGGAATTGCACTGGTGATAAGAAGATAAGAAAATAACAGTAAAGTAAAGCGGGTCTCACTACTGTACAGAATGGAACGCTGTAAAGTGCAGATGAGTGGATAATAGAATATGAATATATATATCAAATAAAAAGTACAAAAACAGTACAGGTCATCACAGTCCAGTAGTGGCACAGACATGATTATTGCCCAGAGGAGTTGTACAGTCTGACAGGGGCATGTCGCTGTTTGACTCTCATTTTGTTGTACAGTCGTCCTTCACTGTAACGCGGTTCGCCTTTCGCAGAGTTTTTTTAGTGCAATTTTGCATGCTTTTTTAACAGTGTATGAACGGGCATTGTGTTCAGCGCTCTGATTGGCTGAGGGAGAACCCGCGCATGGTTTTCTGCGTAATCGAAGGTGGCCCGTTTATAAGAACAAAAAATAACGTCAACAACTCCTCATATCTATGTTTTTCACCCCCGCGCTCCTCAGTTTAGATCGCGGCCGGTTCGCGCGGAGCATTTCCACTTCCTGCTCATATCGTGGAGGGTCTTACCGTTTTTAAAGGGTTATTCTACTTTGCGGATTTCGCCTATCGTGGGTTATTTTTAAAACGTAACTCCTGCGATACACAAGGAACCACTGCTGTGAAAAGTCCCACACAGCGACACGGCAGCGTTTTGATTTACAGCTGCCGTAAAGCGCGTTGATGCTGCAAAAACACGTGAAACTGGATCGGTCCAATCACTTGACTGAATCCGATACTGTCCGATACTCATAAAAGAGCCAGACCGGGAGCCGATACTGATACTGAATATCGAGTCAGGACATCCCTAGAGCAGGATGGAGAAGACTCAAAAATGGAAGTGAATTTAATAAGATGTTTTGGTAAATATGGCATTTTGAAAACAATAAAATGTAACTGGTGATCTAAATCCTGTATATTACATGTTCGCAGTTAATCCCGTCTTTAAAGACAAAAACAGGAAACACAATAAGCAGCATTAGTGTTTGCTTTACCCAGAGTAACCTGGCGACAGCATGAATGAGCCCAGCAGAAACCACTTCCCTGTCACAGTCCTCACTTGTCCCTGCGCTGCTGCTGTCACACGGAGACTAAATGAGCCTAATTAGGTTTAGTTTAATTAAGACTGGCTGTGCAGTACATTACCTGAGTGTTCTGGACTCAGCGTTTGGCGAAAACAGCGTGAGACTTTCCATTGAATCCAAGCTTATAAAATCTACGCACTTAAAATGGCATTATATATTTTCTATAATGGACTTCAAGGACAATAGTGACTTTGTGGACTCAGATTATACAAGGTTCCTATACATTTCTCATGGAGAGGACAGCGTATGTTAATCACAATACAAATGCAGACAGGAAAATATCTTACTATTCAAGATGGTACTATCTCTTAGGCTTAAGGACTGTACAGGTTTTGGTCCGGTGAGTGATATTCGCCCTGGAGTGTCGGTCAGGACACAGGAGACAGGATGCAGATGGTAATTTTAGGGTTTTATTGAAACTCGAGCATCATCACAGGACACTCTGGGTGTGAGTGTGTGTGTGTGTGTGTGTGTGTGTGTGTGTGTGTGTGGTCTATAAAGAAAAAGAAAGAATAAAACAAATTAAGTCTATTGCACTCTATAGCAACACAGTAAACTCAAAAACAGACATACATAACACAGGGTGACTAAACAGGAGGCACTGAATAAAGACGTAATCTAACTATAAATAATGAATGTACACGGCATGACACACCCGAAATAGCATTAGCTTCTAAGCTACGCTAACTTACTTATAGATCGAAAACTGAACAGATGATGTACAACAAACATAAACAACATACCCCGATTTGCATAAACAACACTAAAAGACTTATAAAACGTCTAAACAGCCCTGAAGAACATAACTTACTTCTTTGTCAGCGACGCACAACTTGAGCTAACAGATGACTGCGCGCTCGAGCCTTGTGAACTAATTAAACAGCGGCGCAGCTTGATCTAAGCTAAAATGTGTATTAACTATCAGCACCACTAGTGGGCGCTCCTCACCAACCTACTGCCTTTCCAACAATTACACAGAACTGACCCTTGTGAGCTTTACGCCATGTCACAATATTGTTGTGTTTTGTTTCATTCACACATGTTTGAGTAATACTTTATTATTAGCCTGTCTACATCTCCAAAGCTCAAAATGCCCCGTTAATTTTAACTTGTAAATTACCCTTGTTGAGCCTCCTTGAGAATGTTAAAGAGGAGTTATTATTCAAAATCCATTTTCTTTCAACCATGTCATAATGTTGTTCCCTGAAGAGGTGTTAGATCTTTGAGTACTTTATAAATCTCTCCTGGGCCCTATTCAAACCCTCCTCAGCCGTACGATTCTTTGCAAAGCTCCGCCCACAAGTCACCCACACTCGCACACGACAATCCTCCAGAAATATATAAAAACATGGGACAAATCTCGACACAGCAACTCGACAAACCCAATGTGACATGCAGAAGTTTCCTTAGCGCTCTGAAGGGGGAGCAAACCAGGGGAGACTCAGGACGCCTCAAAATGAAAGTAAAAGTTGTGAAACACGTTAATATGTTGTTTTTTTTGGTGAATTTTCAAAAGAATAAAAGGTAACACAGTGATCTAAATGTGTTTTACCCCATAGAAGCGTAATACCTTCTCTTTAAAGGTCCATTGTGTAATTTTTCTGCTTTTCTCTATGGAGGTGTTATCGCTTTGTCTGAAATGTTTCACAGTATGATATTCAACCTTTCTATCTTCATGGAGACCAAACCAGATCAAGTTACAGGTCAGATCTGTGGAGAGGCGACCCCCTCAGTCAGAACGCCTGTTTTTCTCGGTATTTTTGAGGAATAAAACCACCTGTAATTAAATAAACATAAGATAGAGCTGTTTAATGTCACACTGCGGAACATTACAGGCATAGAAACAAGCAGGTGATGAACCAAATACTGAAAAGTTACACAATACACCTTTAAGACTGGTGGTTCTCTCGGTTTAGGTGCTATATTCTACCTCCATCTTTAAATAAATATTTCATTTTCTGAGATTAGCCAACCATCGTATCCTGTACCTATTTGCATTTCACACATTACTCCATATCTTTCCACGATTCTGTTTGCACAAGAAGACGCCACATTTTCGTACCAACAAATCAAATCTCCATAATCGCTCTCGCTTTAATTAAACCTCACATCAGAAAGCTGCACAGAGAGACAAACATCTGCGTTGCATGTAAACAGTGCATTATGACTAAGCCTGATTACGTGGTCCAAATGAATAAAACATGGGCATTTCCACAGCGCCGTCATTGTGAGTCAGTATAATGCTAACGCTAACCTCCACCAGAGCCAAAAGGGCAGAGCCTCCGGAGCCTTGAGCGAGCCCCCAGAAATCATCTGTGCCGAGGTTCTATATATAACACACGGACCGCTGTAAAGTGCAACGTGTGAGGACAGGCCTGGCACAGGGCATTAGAGGGGCAAACAAACAAACAAAAGCTCCTCTTGAAAGAACTGTTTCGCTTTTTTAAAGGATCCGTATTCCACTATTTTCTGATCTATGTTATTAATATTGTTGATTTATGATTTATTTTGTAGTAATTGTAGTAACTCTGCATTTCACCCGTCTGTTCAGGAGTGGGCAGCACATGGGGTGCTCGAGGGCCCATCATCTTGTTGCTTGGCTTGGGCAGGACTACCTTAGCTGGAGGATTTTTACTGACCTGTGGTGGATGTTTTTGGGTTGATTCGGGAAATCGAAGTGCCCGGAGGAAACCCACCCAGACACGGGCAGAACCATAGACTGTATAAAGAGGTGGACTAAGCGAGTGTGACGTCACCCACAGCGTTCAGCTCCACTCAAATGAGGCTCGCAAAAAAAAAATTGTGAAAACATGAACATGAACATTTTAAGACCAAAATGACGAGGCCACTGCAGCAGTTACAGAGAGAGGAGCCACAAGATTAGTGTGACCAGACGTCCCTATTTCCCCGGGACAGTCCCAGTTTCGAGCCCTGTGTCCCCTGTCCCAGCAGATTTATACAAAACCAGTGATTTGCTCCAGTTTTTTTGCAAGAAATGTCCCTGGTGTCCCTATTTTTGACCAATCTGATCCCTGCCAACAGTAAAAAGAAATATAAATCAGTCACTTGTTTAGGTAAAATGCAGGAAAGCTGCTTAAAAATGACCAAAACACAAAGAAATGTGACTATACTGACTCACATTAGAGCCAAGTGCATAAGAATTTTCCTTAATTACACTCTTGTTTAACAATTTTATTATTACCAACCACACAAACCAAGGATTTCTCAGTTTTTATTTTTTTATTTTCAGCATCTGGTCGCCCTACACAACATCCCAATGTAAGTTAACTGGAGCCAGGGTCAGAAGGAGCTGGAGGAGCCGCCTGGAGCACTTCCTGTTTGGCACATGACGCTAGCGCATTAGCTCTGTCTGTTTATATACACTGTCTATGGGCAGAACATGCAAACTCCACACAGAAAGGCCCAGACAACCCAGGGATCGAACCCGCTCAGCCACTGTACCAAATCATGTCGCTTCTTCATCACAAACAGATTTAACACACAAAGCTGCTTCACCTCTAAAACAGAAAACACTTCTCTTCCACATTGTGATGTCATGTGGTAATACAGGAAGTGCTCCACTGTGTTTTTAGACTTCCTACACCTTCAGTAGAATCATTTGGATCATTTCAGCCCTGGAATTGCCCATCTCTGTTAAACTAAAGATAAAGGGTAGATATTAACTTTAAAAAGTACCACTTCATGACATCACAAAGAGGAAAAGAGCATTTTGAGCTTTGGAGATGTAGACAGACTAATAATAAAGCGTTAATCGACTATTGTAACCCTTTACAGTAGCACATCTCCAGGTATGTAAGGAGTATAATACGTCTTAAAGCAGATTGAAATCGATTTTCAGGTGGAAGACAAAACTTCCTGATTTGAATAGTCCAGACCTCTGAAAGTTCCTATTTTTGAGACAACTTTTTACTTTTTAGCCCTTTTCTAATGTTGTGATGTCCTCAGAAATCGATGTGGAGCTGTGTTTTGTTTCATTCACACATGTTTGAGGAATCCTGTTTTATGAGTCTGTCTCCAAACCTCAAAATGCTCTGTTCCACCTCATGTTCTCATGAAGAGTTCATTTTCAGGTTAACAGCCATTTTTAATTGTTTGTTCAGTAGAGATTGGCAATTTTGGGGCTGAAATGATCCTGTTGGAGGGCAGAACGGAGCCTAAATATGCCGGATTTGTTTGCTAAATGTGTGAACGAAACAAATCACAACTCCAGGTACGTTTGTGATGAGGAAAAAACATTATAACACATATGAAAATAGCGTAACATCAGCTTGAATAGCAAGAGTACTATAGTATTTCACAGTACTTTACTTTTACAGTGGCGTACTTTAAACTCTATATATCTTGAATTCATTATAGAAATGAACTGAATAACACAAACTATAATAAGGTCACGTAGGATTCTAAATTTATCCCCTTTAGTTTGAGTGTGCAAAGCCGACACAAGATTGACACGTTCAGCACATTTCCCATGATTCATAGCTGCTGCATGGCTCTTAATTGGCATTGTGTCGCGGTGTGTCTGAGAATATGCTTAACCTGTCAAACCCGGAGAGGCACAGAAGACAGCAGCTCCAGGCACACAAACAGCCATTACTCCATCCCACTCAGGGCCACGGGAATCTATAGGACGTTTAGCCTGACTGACTCGGCGTGTCATGGGAAACGGAGCGCTGTATGGAGGATATCAACCAGGAGAGACGGGAAAACACGCGAGGGCGACAGTTTGTGGCATTAAGCTAACTAGTGGCACTGTTATGTCTAAAGTTCTGTTCGAAGGTTTACGCTTTCAAGGTCCTATATTACACAAGTGTGACTCTTGTGAGGTTTAAGTCATGTTAGACACTGTTATCGCATCAAAAACATATTCAGAGGTGTGTTTTGTTTCATTCACACCTTTATTATTCGTCTGTTTACCTCTCTAAAGCTCAAAATGCTCTGTTCCACCTTGTGATGTCATGAAGTGGTAGTTTCCGAGTTTACAGCTGCTTTTTATATTTTGTTCAGTAGAGATTGGCAATTCCTGAGGTGAGATGATCAAAATGATTCTAGTGAAGGTTTATGATGTTTAAAAACACAGTGGAGCACTTCCTGTATTGACACATGACATCACAAGGTGGAACAGAGTGTTTTCAGTTTGAGAGACACAGGGTTTGTGTTAAACATGTGTATGAAACGAAACACAGCTCCAGGTGTATTTGTGATGAAGAAACAACACAAAACACAGATCAGTTAAACAATAAATGAAACTTCATTTAGTGTAACATGAACCCTTTAATCTGAGCTTTGATTTACAATGAACACTGCTAACTCTGCTGCCTGTGCAATACTGGGACCCTGTGCAATAATGTAAGATTGCAATTTATTGTATATATAGTTTTAAGATAGCAATTTATATGATACATAGTTTTATAATCCTTATCTTTATAGATCTTTATAGTGTTTGTCTATTTTTAACTTTACTGTGCTTCTATTGCTGCTACTGTTTCTTGCTGTTCTCTTTACTGTGCGTTGCAACACTGAAATTTCCCCATTGTGGGACAAATAAAGGATATCTTATCTTATCTTATTGAGCACAATCTGACCAGAAAGAACTGACAACGTTCAGCTACAACCAGAGGTGAATTTTGTGCTGTAAAACAAGTCCTCAAAAACCATGACAGTAACACTCACAGTTACAGTCACAGTAACACTCACAGTTACACTCACAGTAACACTCACAGTTACACTCACAGTAACACTCACAGTGACACTCACAGTGACACTCACAGTGACACTCACAGTTACACTCACAGTAACACTCACAGTTACACTCACAGTAACACTCACAGTAACACTCACAGTAACACTCACAGTTACACTCACAGTTACACTCACAGTAACACTCACAGTTACACTCACAGTAACACTCACAGTAACACTCACAGTAACACTCACAGTTACACTCACAGTAACACTCACAGTAACACTCACAGTTACACTCACAGTAACACTCACAGTAACACTCACAGTAACACTCACAGTTACACTCACAGTTACACTCACAGTAGTAACACTCACAGTAACACTCACAGTTACACTCACAGTAACACTCACAGTTACACTCACAGTAACACTCACAGTTACACTCACAGTTACACTCACAGTAGTAACACTCACAGTTACACTCACAGTTACACTCACAGTAACACTCACAGTTACACTCACAGTTACACTCACAGTTACACTCACAGTAACACTCACAGTTACACTCACAGTTACACTCACAGTAACACTCACAGTTACACTCACAGTTACACTCACAGTTACACTCACAGTAACACTCACAGTTACACTCACAGTAACACTCACAGTAACACTCACAGTAACACTCACAGTTACACTCACAGTAACACTCACAGTAACACTCACAGTTACACTCACAGTAACACTCACAGTTACACTCACAGTTACACTCACAGTAACACTCACAGTAACACTCACAGTTACACTCACAGTTACACTCACAGTTACACTCACAGTAACACTCACAGTTACACTCACAGTAACACTCACAGTAACACTCACAGTAACACTCACAGTTACACTCACAGTAACACTCACAGTAACACTCACAGTTACACTCACAGTTACACTCACAGTTACACTCACAGTAACACTCACAGTTACACTCACAGTAACACTCACAGTTACACTCACAGTTACACTCACAGTAACACTCACAGTTACACTCACAGTAACACTCACAGTTACACTCACAGTTACACTCACAGTTACACTCACAGTAACACTCACAGTAACACTCACAGTTACACTCACAGTAACACTCACAGTTACAGTCACAGTTACACTCACAGTAACACTCACAGTAACACTCACAGTTACACTCACAGTAACACTCACAGTAACACTCACAGTTACACTCACAGTTACACTCACAGTTACACTCACAGTAACACTCACAGTTACAGTCACAGTAACACTCACAGTAACACTCACAGTAACACTCACAGTAACACTCACAGTTACAGTCACAGTAACACTCACAGTAACACTCACAGTAACACTCACAGTTACACTCACAGTAACACTCACAGTAACACTCACAGTAACACTCACAGTTACACTCACAGTTACAGTCACAGTAACACTCACAGTTACAGTCACAGTAACACTCACAGTAACACTCACAGTAACACTCACAGTAACACTCACAGTTACACTCACAGTTACACTCACAGTAACACTCACAGTTACACTCACAGTAACACTCACAGTTACACTCACAGTTACACTCACAGTAACACTCACAGTTACACTCACAGTAACACTCACAGTTACACTCACAGTAACACTCACAGTAACACTCACAGTAACACTCACAGTTACACTCACAGTTACACTCACAGTAACACTCACAGTTACAGTCACAGTTACACTCACAGTAACACTCACAGTAACACTCACAGTTACACTCACAGTAACACTCACAGTAACACTCACAGTTACACTCACAGTTACACTCACAGTTACACTCACAGTAACACTCACAGTTACAGTCACAGTAACACTCACAGTAACACTCACAGTAACACTCACAGTAACACTCACAGTTACAGTCACAGTAACACTCACAGTAACACTCACAGTAACACTCACAGTAACACTCACAGTTACACTCACAGTAACACTCACAGTAACACTCACAGTAACACTCACAGTTACACTCACAGTTACAGTCACAGTAACACTCACAGTTACAGTCACAGTAACACTCACAGTAACACTCACAGTAACACTCACAGTAACACTCACAGTAACACTCACAGTTACAGTCACAGTTACACTCACAGTTACAGTCACAGTAACACTCACAGTAACACTCACAGTTACACTCACAGTTACACTCACAGTAACACTCACAGTAACACTCACAGTAACACTCACAGTAACACTCACAGTTACACTCACAGTAACACTCACAGTAACACTCACAGTTACACTCACAGTTACAGTCACAGTAACACTCACAGTTACAGTCACAGTAACACTCACAGTAACACTCACAGTAACACTCACAGTTACAGTCACAGTTACACTCACAGTTACAGTCACAGTAACACTCACAGTAACACTCACAGTTACACTCACAGTTACACTCACAGTAACACTCACAGTAACACTCACAGTAACACTCACAGTGACACTCACAGTAACACTCACAGTTACAGTCACAGTTACAGTCACAGTAACACTCACAGTTACACTCACAGTTACACTCACAGTAACACTCGCAGTAACACTCACAGTAACACTCACAGTAACACTCACAGTTACAGTCACAGTTACAGTCACAGTAACACTCACAGTAACACTCACAGTAACACTCACAGTAACACTCACAGTAACACTCACAGTAACACTCACAGTTACACTCACAGTAACACTCACAGTAACACTCACAGTAACACTCACAGTTACACTCACAGTAACACTCACAGTTACAGTCACAGTTACAGTCACAGTAACACTCACAGTAACACTCACAGTTACACTCACAGTTACACTCACAGTAACACTCACAGTAACACTCACAGTAACACTCACAGTTACACTCACAGTAACACTCACAGTAACACTCACAGTAACACTCACAGTGACACTCACAGTTACACTCACAGTTACACTCACAGTAACACTCACAGTAACACTCACAGTGACACTCACAGTGACACTCACAGTAACACTCACAGTAACACTCACAGTTACACTCACAGTAACACTCACAGTTACACTCACAGTAACACTCACAGTGACACTCACAGTGACACTCACAGTAACACTCACAGTTACACTCACAGTAACACTCACAGTTACACTCACAGTAACACTCACAGTAACACTCACAGTTACACTCACAGTTACACTCACAGTAACACTCACAGTTACACTCACAGTAACACTCACAGTAACACTCACAGTAACACTCACAGTTACACTCACAGTAACACTCACAGTAACACTCACAGTTACACTCACAGTTACATTCACAGTAACACTCACAGTTACACTCACAGTTACACTCACAGTTACACTCACAGTAACACTCACAGTTACAGTCACAGTTACACTCACAGTAACACTCACAGTAACACTCACAGTAACACTCACAGTTACACTCACAGTAACACTCACAGTGACACTCACAGTGACACTCACAGTAACACTCACAGTTACACTCACAGTAACACTCACAGTTACACTCACAGTAACACTCACAGTAACACTCACAGTTACACTCACAGTTACACTCACAGTAACACTCACAGTTACACTCACAGTAACACTCACAGTAACACTCACAGTAACACTCACAGTAACACTCACAGTTACACTCACAGTAACACTCACAGTGACACTCACAGTGACACTCACAGTAACACTCACAGTTACACTCACAGTAACACTCACAGTAACACTCACAGTAACACTCACAGTTACACTCACAGTAACACTCACAGTAACACTCACAGTTACACTCACAGTTACACTCACAGTGACACTCACAGTTACAGTCACAGTAACACTCACAGTAACACTCACAGTAACACTCACAGTAACACTCACAGTTACAGTCACAGTAACACTCACAGTAACACTCACAGTAACACTCACAGTAACACTCACAGTTACACTCACAGTAACACTCACAGTAACACTCACAGTAACACTCACAGTAACACTCACAGTTACAGTCACAGTAACACTCACAGTTACAGTCACAGTAACACTCACAGTAACACTCACAGTAACACTCACAGTTACAGTCACAGTTACACTCACAGTTACAGTCACAGTAACACTCACAGTAACACTCACAGTTACACTCACAGTAACACTCACAGTAACACTCACAGTAACACTCACAGTAACACTCACAGTGACACTCACAGTAACACTCACAGTAACACTCACAGTTACAGTCACAGTTACAGTCACAGTAACACTCACAGTAACACTCACAGTTACACTCACAGTTACACTCACAGTAACACTCACAGTAACACTCACAGTAACACTCACAGTTACAGTCACAGTTACAGTCACAGTAACACTCACAGTAACACTCACAGTTACACTCACAGTAACACTCACAGTAACACTCACAGTAACACTCACAGTGACACTCACAGTTACACTCACAGTTACACTCACAGTAACACTCACAGTGACACTCACAGTTACACTCACAGTAACACTCACAGTAACACTCACAGTTACACTCACAGTAACACTCACAGTTACACTCACAGTAACACTCACAGTGACACTCACAGTGACACTCACAGTGACACTCACAGTGACACTCACAGTAACACTCACAGTTACACTCACAGTAACACTCACAGTAACACTCACAGTAACACTCACAGTTACACTCACAGTTACACTCACAGTAACACTCACAGTTACACTCACAGTAACACTCACAGTAACACTCACAGTAACACTCACAGTTACACTCACAGTAACACTCACAGTAACACTCACAGTTACACTCACAGTAACACTCACAGTAACACTCACAGTAACACTCACAGTTACACTCACAGTTACACTCACAGTAACACTCACAGTAACACTCACAGTTACACTCACAGTAACACTCACAGTAACACTCACAGTAACACTCACAGTAACACTCACAGTTACACTCACAGTAACACTCACAGTAACACTCACAGTAACACTCACAGTTACACTCACAGTAACACTCACAGTAACACTCACAGTGACACTCACAGTTACACTCACAGTAACACTCACAGTAACACTCACAGTGACACTCACAGTGACACTCACAGTAACACTCACAGTAACACTCACAGTGACACTCACAGTAACACTCACAGTTACACTCACAGTAACACTCACAGTAACACTCACAGTGACACTCACAGTGACACTCACAGTGACACTCACAGTGACACTCACAGTTACACTCACAGTAACACTCACAGTAACACTCACAGTTACACTCACAGTTACACTCACAGTTACACTCACAGTAACACTCACAGTAACACTCACAGTTACACTCACAGTAACACTCACAGTAACACTCACAGTTACACTCACAGTTACACTCACAGTAACACTCACAGTTACACTCACAGTAACACTCACAGTAACACTCACAGTAACACTCACAGTTACACTCACAGTTACACTCACAGTAACACTCACAGTTACACTCACAGTTACACTCACAGTAACACTCACAGTTACACTCACAGTTACACTCACAGTAACACTCACAGTAACACTCACAGTAACACTCACAGTTACAGTCACAGTAACACTCACAGTAACACTCACAGTTACACTCACAGTTACACTCACAGTAACACTCACAGTAACACTCACAGTTACACTCACAGTAACACTCACAGTAACACTCACAGTAACACTCACAGTTACACTCACAGTTACACTCACAGTTACACTCACAGTAACACTCACAGTAACACTCACAGTAACACTCACAGTTACACTCACAGTTACACTCACAGTTACACTCACAGTAACACTCACAGTTACACTCACAGTAACACTCACAGTAACACTCACAGTTACACTCACAGTAACACTCACAGTAACACTCACAGTAACACTCACAGTTACACTCACAGTTACACTCACAGTTACACTCACAGTAACACTCACAGTTACACTCACAGTAACACTCACAGTAACTCTCACAGTTACACTCACAGTTACACTCACAGTAACACTCACAGTTACACTCACAGTTACACTCACAGTAACACTCACAGTAACACTCACAGTTACACTCACAGTAACACTCACAGTTACAGTCACATTTATCTGACAGACTCCAGCTTTTAAAACCCTGTGGCTGAAGTGTCTCAGGACACAACAGGTTTTTGCCAAAACAAGCGTTTAGTTACCTGGGCTTTATTTGGACTGTGTTTTGATGACACTTTGTAAAGCACTTTGTGATGTTTATCTGTGAGAAGCGCTCTAGAAATAAACTTTACTTACTTACACTGGGGCCCCACTGTGGCCCCTGGTATTCCCACTAGTCTCTCATCCAAGTACTAACCAGGTCCAGTCCTGCTTAGCTTCTGATACCAGTTTTCACAAGGAGGTTTGGCCAAGTAGAAAAAAAAAAAAAAAAAGCAAAATTACTACTTAACAAAATGAAGTCAGGGGCCTCCTTTAAAGAGCCGGTACCTGATTTGTTCCCATGTATTTGAGTAAAATAAACTCTTTGCAGATCCAGCAGATGTTAGTTCGCCATGTCAAAGCTAATGCTAACTTTTATTAAAAGCGTAAAATATAAAATAAAACCAATTCAAATGAATGAAAGTCAACACTACTGCAAAAACAAAAGCTAAAATGACTTGGATTAAGAAAGTTTTACCAGGATTTGAGTAAATTTCACTTGACAAGTAAAAGTATCTGCCAGTGCAGTAAGATTTTTGTACTTAAAATCTGTAAATACATCTTGCTACAACTTTTTGCACTTAAAATAAGAAATGCAATCAAATGTTGCTTGAATTAAGAAAAAAAAAACACTTATTCCACTGCAGATCATTTCACTTGTCAAGATGAATCTACTCAAATCAAGTCAAATGTTCTTAATTTAAGTCATTTTAACTCACCTAGATATAGTTTTTTTCCCGGTGTAGATCACTTAAGTGTGTGACATTATAAATATATATTCAAATTAGCAGTAGAGAGGAACATGTTTCACATCTGACAAACAAACAAACTTATTTTAAAATTTAAGGAGGCAGAGAATTGACACGTGGAGCAGACAAAATAAACCCTGACATGGAGCAACAGCAGGTGGGCCACAGAATCTGCACTGTTCAATACGCCGCACGCTGACTCTGCCCAGGGCAAAAACACACCAATACTTGTTTGGAATTAGTTAGAATATATTTTCTTTTTGACTGTTCATGCACAAAAGGACATTTGGAGCGTATTGGCAGCTCGGCAGAAGCTCCTGTGAGCACCTTGTATCTGTGGAACACTGAAGGACTCAGAGGGACTTTTGTTTTGTTCATGTAAATCTGATTATATGAACGAATGAGGGATGTGTCCAATAAACTTCCATCTTTTGTTTTCTTTCCAATCTTTTCATTTCTACATGTATTAAATGACTTGTCCTCAGCATATCTCTCTTGAAGCGCTTGTATGAAGATTTGTTTCACATAAATAAGTCAAGTCTGTTTTGCTGGAGTACAAATGTACAAAAGCAGCTCTTGGGTGAAAATGAGACTCCTGTGTTCAGTCTGCTTATAATTATAGAGCATTTTACTCTCAGAAAAGCAGGAATGGTGCAGTTAAAATGCTAGTAGTTGCTTTTACTGTGCTTTACTGTGAAATCCACTCTGACCTTTAAGTTGTGAAAGAATTGACTAGTTAAATTTTTGATGTTTTAAAATCAGGCAAAGGAGAGAATTCAATGCATCAACTGGACAAAGTTTATTTAGTTGAAAACATTTCGCAGCTCCACCTTCAGTTCTGATCAGAATGTTGCAGGACACTGCTTTAAATCTGTCCATCAGGGGGAGGAGTTAGATATCAGGAATTACTCTGAAACTAACACCCAACTCGTTTACAGTTTCTGCTGTTAGCTCGGCCCATTAAAATCAGGTACAGCACCTTTTCATTTGTGCATTTTTGTCATACAAACATTTATACTTGATGGACTGTGGTGGAGTGGTGGAGGCGGCACGGTGGCAACACTCAGGCCTCACAGCAAGAAGGTTGCGGGTTTGATCCCCGGGTCGCCCGGGCCTTTCTGTGTGGAGTTTGCATGTTCTCCCCGTGTCTGGATGGGTTTCCTCCGGGTGCTCCGGTTTCCCCCATCAACCCAAAACATGCAGCACCTGAACTAACATCAAGGACCATGACGTCCACCTCCTGTGGCTCCACCTGCAGAGGGGTTCATAGGGGGTCAGGGGCTATGAGGATTGAGCAGTAAACTGCCCCCGTGACCCAGCTGGATTAAGCGGGAGAAGATGGATGGACTGTGGTGGAAAACTTTTACTTTGTTTTCTGTTGGGATCCATTTAAACTAAAGAATGTATTTTATGGGTTTAGAAACTGTTAACTCAGAACTGCTGAAGCATTTCTGTTCCTGCACATGTGATGGTGTAAATGTGCTGTTCCTGGAGGATCTCAGGTCTCTGCTCTGTCTTTATCCAGTATCGTCTAAACAAAGAGCTGCTGCTTTGCTTATTCTCCTCATGTAGAACAGTGGATCCTTGGGGTAAATCTGCTCGATGCCTCAGCTGAACCTGACGTTTAGTCTCTGTCTGGAGGTTCAGATACTGTAGTTTGTTCTGTCTCACGTTGTGACGTTTGTCGACTGTAGAAGAGCCTGTTTTTGTTTTAACCTGCATCAGATTAGAGAGAGACGGACTTTGTGTGAGGGACAGAAGGTTTAGTTTTCATTTTCTCTGTAATTGTGGCACAAATGCTTTAATAAATCCAGACTCTTTGATTTAAGAAAACTTCTCTCCAGTTTTATTCTCCTCAGATTTAAAGATCCACAACAGGACCAACGTGTCTCAAGATGTTTCTTGTTTCAATACGTAACTTCTTATTTAAATGTGCATTGTGTAACTTTTCTGGTGAAACTTGTAGTTTGTTTTGTTCATGGAGATGTTCTTGCTTTGTCTAGAATGTTCCACAGTGTGGTATTAAACCTTTTTATCCTCATGAAGACCAAACCAGACCAAGTTACAGGTCAGATCTGTGGAGAGGCGACCCCGCTCACAGTCTGAATTTTTGTTTTTCTAGGCATTTTTGAGCTATAAAACCACCTGTAATTGAATAAATGTAAGGTAGGTAACCAGAAAGTTACACAATGCATCTTTAAAGCCATTAGATTCATTATTTATGCATACATCATCTTCGCTAACAAAGAAGTTTAAACCTCCTTTAATCTGTAGATGCAATCACTCTATAATCCAACTTTCCAGTTTCTCACTGTGTAAAACTGATCTGGGAAACACTTTGTTGTTGTGAAAATCCTGCTCCGGCTGAGGCTGAAGTCGGTGGAGCAGCTGCCGGAGGGAGGACGGCCTCTTTGTTGCAGCGCGTCGGGGTCAAAGGGCGCGGTGATCAGTATGGATGCTAAGTTAGCGTCTCTGCGGCGGGGCTGGCTAATGTTATGTAAATATGGAGGACAGTGCGTGCGGACGGAGCAGAGCGAGACTATCTGAGCTGCATAATAAACCCCCGTCCTTAGTCACGGCGCTGGTGCACGCGATGAGCGAAAGTCCTTTTAATTTACAAATTCAGATAACTGTATTGATCCAATGCAAATGTTACAAGAAATATTACCCCACAAGCAAGGCTGGGTGAAGGTTAAAAACGTTCTGATAATAAATTGAGCTGAACTTTAAAATGCTCGTCATGTCCTCTACCGACAGCAGCCTCGAAAGCAGAATGAGCCTCAGATGAGTTCCTGAATTTGGGCTGCAGATGTTAGTGATTATATGTGTGAGCCCAATAGTAATAAGCAGACACAGTTAGTAATGCTGTGATTGGAAAGCACCAAACCTCATGTTTTTCATTATTTTGTATAAGAGTTGTATATTTTTAATGTATATACTGAATGTGCACAAGAAGCAAGTAAGATTTTCGATAGGAGATCCGCTGTTGGGGGGACGCAGGTGAAGGCAACTCGGGGGGTCCTAATAATAAAGTGTGCGCGGACTTGAATAGTGAGGTCATAGGTGTGTCTCTTTAGTCAAGCTGGCGCCACCTAGTGCCTCCGCTCAATTTCATTTCTCTCCAGCCACTCGGTCAGGAATCGGGACACACTCGGTGGTTTGCGAGAAACTGGAAATTGTAGTTGGCGCAGTGGACAATCAGAGCAGAGCTGAAGCCCTGACGTCAAACTCAAACGCCTCTGGGTCCTTTTGTGTTACTGTGTGTTACAGCGCAACAGTAAAGAAAGCGAGATTCCCGACATCGAGCATTTAAAGCCGGAACAAAGAGAATGTTTGGTGAATTGTATCAAGAGGAAAGACGTTATTGCCCTTCTTCCTACGGGATTTCAATCAATCAATCAAACTTTATTTATAGAGCACTTTTCATACAAAAATGCAACACAAAGCACTTTATAGTGATTAAAAAAAGAACAGTCCCACATTTTCCCTCCACAAAGCTAAACTAAACAGACGAGTCTAGAGATTATAATCCCACATAAAACTGAACTAAACAAGTGAGTCTAACTGTGACAGAACTGTCTTTATTTACCACTAACTGAAACAGGAAACTATGAGATTACTACTGTGACAGACTATCTTTAATAACTCTTTCATATCTGTCTCTATATGATCTTTAATAACTCTCTGCACTAACTATAATAACTCTGACTAACTACTACAGAGAAAGAAGGAAAATAGAGGAAGAACAACAAAAAGAACATATATACATTATGACACGACATTAGATTTTTGGGGGCATTTGCTGTTGTGCCGGTGCATTACAGATGTCACAACCGAATAGCAGCGATTGGTTAAATAAAACAAGGGCTCCGCCAGCGGGGCAAAATACGCCCGTACTTTGAATTATTGTATGTAGAATTAAGTTGTCAAACCTAGTTAAAGATGAATTGTTGGTGCAGTTTGGAAGATTCCAATACTGGCGTCTATGGCACATACCGGTAAGCACAATAAGGCAGTTCACTACCAATATAATAACAAGTGTGAAAAAACCTGAAGTCACATAAAATTGATACCACTGACCTACAGCATGGATCGATACAAAAATATACAATAAAATACACAAATACAGTAGACCTTATATATATATCGGCGCATGCCCCACATGTTTTGCCTCTTCATGAAGACAAAGCTTCAAAGACTTCAAAGCTTTGAAGTTTGAAATTGTCCACAGACGGACGGACGGACAGCGCCATACCATAATACGTCCCGTCTTACAACGGGCGTATAAAAAGTATCCGCCGACCGTCGAGTGAACGAATCCTAATGACAGTTTCCACCAAGTGAAACCGGCTGAATCAGGTTAGTGTCTCTTGTGTTTCAGGTGAGAAATGACAATTTAAGTGAATATTTCTCTTTTATAAATATAATTTTGTAATTTCAAAGTGTGTCCGGACGTGAATAGTCTGGTCATAGACGTGTCTCTTATGTTTCAGTGCGTACAGCAATCAACGGAAGTAAAGTCCCATCATTTTCAAACTACAAGTCACTACTTTTTTCTCTCACTGAACCCTGCAGCTTATACAACGATGCGGCTAATATGTGGACTCTTCTATTTGTGTTTACCAAAGCTTAACAGTGACACCAATGAAAACTAAATAGAAAAAAGTGTAGACAGTATCTGAATCAAGTATAAACAACTCAATTTCGACAAAAATATCAGACAGACTACGAAGTTTGAGAAGCTGGCTGAAGATCTTCATGTTTACGACACAAATGGCTGAGCAGTTGAAAGGTGATCCCACAGGAGGGTTGCCGGGGAGATTGGAGAATTTAGCAGAAGAATGGAGGTGAGCGGGCAGCAGCAGAGAGGAGCAGACCTGGACTGAAGACCGACCAACACATTTGAATACAATGCACCGTGTGGAGCCAGGACTGAACAAGAAACAGTGTCTGGATGGAAATGAGCCTGAGGGAGTTTGCTTAAGATTCTGTAAGAAAATGAACTTCACTGGACCACTTCATTAAGGTGCATTAAAAAGTGCATTGTGTAACTTTTTCTGGTGGAGGATCCGTCAAATGCTTTTCTTCGTGGAGATGTTCTTGCTTAGTCTGGGATGTTCCACAGTGAGGCATTAAACAAATCTACCTTATATTTATTCAATTACAGGTGGTTTTACAGCTCAGAAGTAGAAAAACAGGCGTCCTGACTGTGAGCAGGTCGCCTCTCCACAGATCTGACCTGTAACTTGGTCTGCTTTGGTCTCTGGTTTGACTCTTGTGAGCTTTAAACCATGTTATAATGTTGTTACCTCCTCAATAACATACCTGGAGTTGTGTTTTGTAGCAGTCCTTTAGTCTGTCTGCAGCTCCGCAAAGTTCAAAATGCTCTGTTCCACCTTGTGATGTCATGAAGCAGTAGTTTTCAAGTTATTAGCTGCCCATTACCTTTAGTTCAGTAGAGATTAGAAATTCCAGGTCTGAAATTATCCAAATGATCCTAGTGAAGGTGTGTGGAGTGGGGCTCTGTTGAATGTTTGGCCATTTTGTCTGCAAGTTTATTAGGAAATTCTGTATGTGGTGGTTATAATTCTGTATGTGGTGGTTTTTAGATCCTTATTGTGTTTGTCTATTTTTAACTTAACTGTACTTCTATTGCTGCTACTGTTTCTTGCTGTTCTCTTTACTGTGCGTTGCAACACTGAAATTTCCCCATTGTGGGACAAATAAAGGATATCTTATCTTATCTTATAAGACACATCGTACATCATTTGAGTGTCAAGTTTCAGCAGAATATTATGACTAATTCCAGTGGTGGAAGGTAATGAAGTACAGAAGTAAAAGTACAGTACTCAAGTACAATGTTTAGGTATCTGTACTTTACTTAAGTGCATTTAACAGTGGATATTTGTTGCTTTTACTTCATTACATTTGAGAGCAGGCATCTGTACTTTCTACTCCACTATACTTTAGATTCAATTTATTTTCAATTTAATTCAATTTATTTTTGTAGCGCCCAAAATCACAACAGTTTCCTCTAAGGGCGTTCCAAGAATTGGATGAGTAAAACACACACACAGACATATCAAAACAGGAATAAACAACATTCATGTAAAGCAGCAAATGAAACATGGTCCAGTCATCCCCTGTCCTTAGACCCTCCTTCTCAGCAAGGAAAAACTCCAAAAAACCCAGGGTCCTGGGAAAAAGAAGAAACCTCGGGGAGAACTACAGTGAAGGAGAGATCCACTCCCATGGACGGACAGGCTATAGATGTCCAGGCCCGTGGGCCAGTTCGGTATGAACACAGCTACCCAGGTGGGGAAGGAGCCGGGGAGGAGGAGGAGCCGGGCGAGGAGGAGGAGGAGCCGGGCGAGGAGGAGGAGGAGCCGGGCGAGGAGGAGGAGCCGGGCGAAGAGGAGGAGGAGCCGGGCGAGGAGGAGGAGATCTGAACTAAAAAGTTAAAAGTACTTTTAAACTTTTGTCCAGGTGACAAATTTAATTTCTCCTTTTGCCGTGGATTCTACCTGGACGACCGAGGGATTTTACACACATCTTGAGTACTTTGCTTCTGGAGACTTGCTGAAATGGCTGAAACTTATTTTTAGCATTTAATTTGAGTTTCCGTTCCGACTTTGAGCAAACCAAATACACAAAAACAGCTACAAAAATTAAGAAATCAATTGAATCACTTAAAATCAGCTAAATTTGTAAGCAAAATCATTACATTTCATCCTTTAATGGTTCTAAAAACTTCTGCAAATACTTCTTAGTTTTGTCATTTCAAATCTAGTTCTGTACTTGATCTGGTATCTGCATCCTTTGGCTGCTGAGGCACTTTTTATCTGTCATGTTGGACGGGCCCATAATTGGATTTGAGCAGAGTAAATAAACAGAAAGAGTGTGGAGACGGTGATGGGACAGGAGGCAGGAGACTACTTTAGGTTTGAGCTCATTTCCCATTAAACAAGACGGATCATCTACCGAACCGGACGCAATCTGGGAGATGGGAAAACCCCGAGAACATCCATCCACTCCAACGTGGTGAGATCGAGGAGCAGTGGAGTCGGAAAAATGAGGTGATGTGTGTAATTTAGTGAGAAGCGGCCAATTCGACCGCTGTGTTTAATTGTTCGCCGCGTGTGATAATTAACTACAAGCTTTTCGGTTCAGAGTCGTGGGCCGTTTTGAGGTTATGTGCAAACGAGGAAACTCTACAATACATAAGACCAGCCAGAAGCACACGCTTCGACAAAACTTTACAAAGACAAGTGGACAAAGACAAAAGAAGTGAAAAATTTTGCTCTGAATGATACGAGACATTTTGAGAGGAGATGTTTTCGGCATTTGAGGGACACGTGCTACAAATGAGCAGTGTTTGGATCGTCTCGTGTTTGGACAGAGGATTTTCACCTTCTATTTTCAGTTTCAGTCGCTTCTGGATGCAAACAGAATGTAGATCAAGCAACTGGTCAAGCAACAAGAACTGAGGCAGAGAAAATGCCAATGATATTGTCTCTTTTATCAGGACTACAAGGGGTAAAACTGTCTGACAAAGCAGGTGGAAACTTTTGCCCAGTACAAACTACTGCAGTTGGTAAATGGTCACATTTTTTATATGGAGCTTTTCCACCTTCAACGTCCTCAAAGTTCTTTACATCAAGGAACCATTCACCCATTTACACTTGTGTACACAAACACTGACCCGTGTTTGAGTAATCCTTTATTACTGTCTAGATCAGAGGCACTCTATACCCAAACACAATGACATCCGGACCGAAATAAAAAATCTCTCTCTCTCGCCTCTGTTCATAGTGTTCTGGATCCACACAATATTTCATTGGCCTGTGCTTTGCCCTGAAGCTGTGTTCTCCATCCCACCTTTCGCCAGCCCTTTCTAGCTCACTCCAAACATTCTTGCTGCTTCTCTATTACTGTTTTTTTTTCAGTGGTACAGAAGTGTCGGTGCGATCGACTGATACCAGACAGAACAGCGGCTCTTTCTGCAGGAGGCATGAGCAGTAGAGCGACAGTGACAGTGGTACAGGAGATACAGACACACAAGCCTCGAACATCCTCTCACCACTTACGCAAATGAGCCGTGTGGTTTTAAGTTTTGTTTCTGTAAAACGTAAACAAATGTGCACAAAGCTGCATTAAACACATTATTACTCGTTGTATATGTTGGCGCAGACGTTTTGCCGCAGAATCATAAATTGGCCTTAATTTGGCCTTTAGCTTTTCACACTGATTCAGACGGAACACACGATACTTTGTTCTTAGTTCAAATCTTACATGTGGATTTACTACATTTTTAATTAGAAATTCTTAGTTTGGAAATACACCGTCACTTTTTTGGACCCTTGAAACACCGTAAATCTGGTAAGTCGACCTTTTGAGTTTGTAATTGAGTCTCGATCCGGTCTATATCGCCAAAGCACATAACGCTCTGTTCCACCTTCTGAAGCTGTAGTTTTCAAATTAACAGCTGCGATTTACCTTTATCTCAGTAGAGGTTGAATTCCACGACTGAAATTATGATAATGATTCCAGCAAAAGTGCCTCACTTTCCTGTATTACCACATGACATCACAAGGTGGAACAGGGTGTTTTCTGTCTGAGAGAAGAACTCAGCCTAATTATGCAGGATTTGTATGTTAAACATGTGGGAATGAAACAAAACAACTCCGGGTCTGTTTGTGGTGAGAAAACAACATTATAACATACTGTAGATCAGAAAAGAGTGTAATATGAGACCTTTAACATAAACGTCTATACAACCATTAACCTTCTTCAAAATCTGTCGACAAGACCTGAACAGTGCGTTCATTGTAAAACGATAATAACATACTGCAAAAAAGGTCACACACACAGAATATATATGTACATGTGGTTGTGAGTAATACAAAATTAATCAACACTGGCTTCTGCAATTGCCCTTTCATAAGAACATCTGCGTAACCTTTCCATTTGGATGTAAATACAGCAGAAGCAGCATCTCCAGGCCAAATGAACCCCAGCTCGGCCCGAGCGTGAAGCAGAGATCATCTAATTGGGTCTGGGGTTCAGGAGAGTCACGGAAAAGATGAAATTCAAACATGACCTTTGGAAGCTGCACCATTATAACTCTTAACATGTTGATTTTCATGTTTTTAGGAAGTAGTAATGATCATCTAAACCTAAATCCATGTGGGAGATATTACCTAGTTAAAGGTGCACTGCGTAAGTTTTCAGGTTTGGGGGTTTTAAACTTATATGAGATGCATTTATTCAATTATGGGTGTTTTTATGGCTCAAAAATAGCTTTAAAAACGTGCATTCTGACTGTGAGTGGGGTCGCCTCTTCACAGATCTCACCTGTAAACTGGCCTATTGTGGCCGTGCTGTTAGGATTATGCACAATGTGGGGCTCAGGGAGCACACAAACAGCTTATTTTTAGAATCAAAACTCTTAAAATTTCCTGATTTCGTAGAATATTTACTATGTTTAAAGCAAGAAATCATCAATTACCTGTAAATATTCAAAATGTATTTGTAGAAAGAGAAGTGGGGAACAGCAGAATATAAACCTGCTCCAGCACTGACACGAGGAAGAGGTTTTGTGTATCCGTCTGTGGGGTGAAAATATGGAACAACCTGAGTGACGAACTGAAACACTGTTCAAACATTAAGCAGTTTAAAAAAATATACAAATCTAATATTCTGAGTGGTTATAGTGATGCAGTGATGTAATGGTTAGTAGAATAAATGAGTGTAAATGGTTTTATCTGTGGACATTGTAAATACAAGTTGTACAGGATGTAAAACCAGATAAATGTGATGAAGACGGTTCAGAGGAAACTGGACGTCGATACTAAAGCTTAAGTATGTGTAAGGGGCTTAAGTATGTGTAAGGGGCGGGATTCAAAACGTGAACACTTCTTCACATGACCCTTTGAGATACGCTTACATATGTGAAGGGAATTATATTATCATGTATTATGTACTGTGTATTGACTCAATACTCAATAAATTCACTTTCACTTCACTTTCACTATTGGCGTTTCCCGCCAGTTTCTATATGGAGATCGAAAAGCTTAATGCCATAGTTTGGAATATTGGAGGTAAAGCAGTAATATCTCCATGACTACAAGTAACCGGAGGGCTCTCTACCAGAAAAAGTACACATTGCACCTTTATTATACGACCTGTTACACTGATCAGTGGAAAAATGACACTTCAGAATGACTTTTTAAAGCAGACGTCTTATGCTAAATTGACTCTGCAGACCTCTGAACTGTGCATGTTTCGTGCATGTTCGAGTGATCGTTAATCGCTTATTTTCAAGATGCCATTTTGCAGCTCAAGCCCTGTTTTCACCGCCCACTGCTCTGTACTTACTTTGTTCTTTAATTGCATTTTCTTAAGTGGTGATATACACAGGACGCAGCAGTGTGCTGTAGTCATTCTCTTGTACGATTTGCAGCTGTCCAGAGGTGGTGCTGACTCCAAATTGTACAAAAATCTGTTGCGGTGCTTTTAACAGAAACTCCCAGGACATCACACATCACTCCGGTGCTTTCATCCCTCCACGGGCTTCCTGTAAAGTTCAAGATTGATTTTACAGTTTTAGCTGTTTCATTTAGAGCACAGGCAGACCCCCCAGTACATCCTGAACCTTTTAACCCCTACTTTTCGAGACGCCCCCTCCGTTCCTCCAGTCAGAACCTGCTGTGGTCCCAAAAAACAGGTTTAAAACTCAGAGACTGGTCCTTTCACGCTGGGGTCCCAAAATTATGGCCCTTTCCCTCTTGACTGAGTCCTATGAACCTCTTTTACTTATTGTTCTTTGCTTTGTATTGTTGGTTTATCTGTGAAAAACAGTATCTGAATAAAGTTCGCTTACTTACCGACAGCTACACGGCTCTTTGTTATCAGGATGTTACGTCAGCTCCCATCGCGTACGTGGAAATCAGTGGACTTGTTTCTTTTATTAAGTTGTTTTAGAGGAATTTTGTGATTTAAAATGTCCAAATTGTAACATAATGATCCATGGGTGTCATAGATTAAAGCACAGCAGACGAAAGCACAATGTCCTTTTTAAACTAAATTAATGCTTTCAGAACATATTAGAAGCTGCACTGCGTCACTTCTCAGATGTTTGTTTTCATAGAGATGTTTACAGAGATATATTCAAGCAACAAAAGTGCATTTTTTTACCTCCCTGTAAATGTATTTATTTATTTACCTTTATTTAACCAGGACGTCTCATTGAGATTCAGAATCTCTTTTTCAAGAGAGACGTGGCCACGGCAGCAGCAACACAATGAACCCAGTGCAGAAAGAATCACATAAAGACAAAGAATTACATCATAAAAACACAACTCTCAAGAAAAACATGAACAATTTTCACTCACCACTTTTTATAATTTCCTTAAACTTATTAAGAGACACTACAGCTTTTAATTTAAGCTCTTTTTGGAGCTTATTCCAAGTGCACTGAGCTGAGTAGGAAAAAGCTCAGAGAAGAGGCTCAGTGAACAGTCGTCGAGATGATGAGTGAAGCCGGTGATGCTGGAGTTTCCTCAGATCTGCTTTGTAAATGAAAATGAACCAGTGTTTTCTGCGACAAAGAACAAAGTCCAGCCAACTGAAGCGAACAAAGTGCAGTGATGAGGGACGGAGCAGTGATGAGGGACTGAGCAGTGATGAGGGACTGAGCAGTGATGAGGGACTGAGCAGTGATGAGGGACTGAGCAGTGATGAGGGACTGAGCAGTGAGGAGGGACTGAGCAGTGATGAGGGACTGAGCAGTGATGAGGGACTGAGCAGTGATGAGGGACTGAGCAGTGATGAGGGACTGAGCAGTGATGAGGGACTGAGCAGTGATGAGGGACTGAGCAGTGAGGAGGGACTGAGCAGTGATGAGGGACTGAGCAGTGATGAGGGACTGAGCAGTGAAGAGGGACTGAGCAGTGATGAGGGACGGAGCAGTGAGGAGGGACTGAGCAGTGATGAGGGACTGAGCAGTGATGAGGGACGGAGCAGTGAAGAGGGACTGAGCAGTGATGAGGGACTGAGCAGTGATGAGGGACTGAGCAGTGATGAGGGACTGAGCAGTGATGAGGGACTGAGCAGTGATGAGGGACGGAGCAGTGATGAGGGACGGAGCAGTGATGAGGGACGGAGCAGTGATGAGGGACGGAGCAGTGATGAGGGACGGAGCAGTGATGAGGGACTGAGCAGTGATGAGGGACGGAGCAGTGATGAGGGACTGAGCAGTGAAGAGGGACTGAGCAGTGATGAGGGACTGAGCAGTGATGAGGGACGGAGCAGTGATGAGGGACTGAGCAGTGATGAGGGACTGAGCAGTGATGAGGGACTGAGCAGTGATGAGGGACTGAGCAGTGATGAGGGACGGAGCAGTGATGAGGGACGGAGCAGTGATGAGGGACTGAGCAGTGATGAGGGACTGAGCAGTGATGAGGGACTGAGCAGTGATGAGGGACGGAGCAGTGATGAGGGACTGAGCAGTGAAGAGGGACGGAGCAGTGGGGATAAATCGCAGTGATGCAGCAAACACAGAGTCCAGTTTATGCAGAATGGAGCTGGAGCTGCAGATATAAAGTATCACCTAGGAATGTCAAACTTCCAAACTGCACCAACAATTCATCTTTAACTAGGTTTGACAAATTCTAACTTAATTCTATATACAAAAATTCAAAGTAAATTTGTTTGAGTTTTTTTTCATTGTTGAGATATGGATTTTGAATGTGAGACAGTGTTAATCCAAATCCCCAAATATTTATATGAATAAACCATTTCTATGGGCATCACGTGTAAAGATATTATGATCAATGAAAGATCGAGCTTTTGAAAAGATCATGAGTTTTGTTTTTTGCACATTTAATGAGAGTTTTAGACTCAGTAGAGCAATTTTAATGAATGAAAAGCTATTTGTAATTTTTGCATAGCCGCTCCAACAGAAGGGCCTTCAGTTCTTACCTGAATCATAAGATCTGTGTGAGGAGCCGGGGTCAGAAACGTTACATGAAGGAAAATAAATTAACCAATAATAAGAATATGTTTTTTGTTTTGTTTTGTTTGTTTTTATTCCACAGTCATGTTCATCCTGGAGTTTGTCTATTATAGTGATAGAAACTCCATTGTCAAAGGGAATTCCAATGAAAATTTAAAGGTGCATTGTGTAACTTTTCTGAAGGAGGATCAGTCATCTGCTTGTTTTTATGGATATGTCATTGCTCTGCCTGGAATGTTCCACAGTGTGACATTAAACAGCTCCACTTTACATTTATTCAATTACAGGTGGATTTATAGCTCATAAATACCTAGAAAAACAGACATTCTGACTGTGAGCGGAGTCGCCTCTCCACAGATCTGACCTGTAACTTGGTCTGGTTTGGTAATCTACTTAAATAAAACCATTAAAGTACCAGTTTAAAAATGTGGTGAAGGAGTAAAAAGTAAAAGTATTTTAGCAGAACTGTAGTTTTACAGGATGAACTGTAGTGATTTTGAAAAAGAATTTAGCTGATTTTTAGCAGTTCAATCGACGTCTTATTTTTTCTAGATTATTTTGTGTTTTGGGGTATTTGGTTTGCTCAAAATTGCGGTGGAAACTCACAATAAATGTGCTAAAAACAGTCTTTTCAGCAGGTTTCAAAGCATAAAGAAAAGTACTTTTTACTTTTCGGTCCAGATCTAAAATGTAGTGGAGTAAAAGTAAAAAGGGTCTACTGTAACATGTTCTTAAGTAAAGTACAGATAATTCAAATTTGTACTTACCCATTGTACTTTTACTTTTGTACTTTGTTACCTTCTGCCACTGGTTATAACGCAGTAAAAGTACATCCACGTGTGTTTTGCACGTTCGGTTGTAAATCTCTCGGTGTGTCTGGGTTGGTCATGATGCAGACGCTGGGGGCCCCTGTCAGGTGATGGAGACGCAGGGACACAAACACGATGCTGTGAGCGCGTGCGGTGAATTTAAATGGACTTTCAGTGACAGCGTCTGACCGTCAAAGTGTGGAAGAGGAGCCACAGTCGAGCACGTGCACCCAGATGTCGGGTGTCGAGGTGATGTATGATTTATTTGTACAGATTTAATGCACAGGAATATATTAAAAGGTCCATATTACACGGTTTTCTGATTTATGTTCTAATGTTATTTCATTAGCTTTGGCTACTGCCCTGCATATTTACAAGTACGTTTGTCTCTTACGTTATCGGCTCTTTTAATATGCGCTGTCCCTTTAATAAATAAATATAAATGCAAATCACAAACAGACCTGGAGCTGTGTTTTGTTTCCTTCACACGTTTAACACACAAACGCTGCATATTTTTAGGAGTTCTTTTCCCAAACTGAAAACACTCTGTTCCACTTTGTGATGTCATGTTGTGACACAGGAAGTGCTCCACTGTGTATTTAAATGCGATACGCCTTTACTCGAATCATTTGGACAATTTCAGACCTGGAATTGACCATCTCTACTAAACTAAAGGTAAAAATGGAGCTGCTAACTTGAAAACAACCTTTTCATTCACGCATTGTTCTGTTTAGATGTATCGCCACATCTCGTATCGTGAATCAGGTATCGGGTATTGAATCATGAGGGACACTGTGATTCCCAGCCGGACTCTCCTGCTTCTCGCCTTATCTTACGGCTCACTCCGTCGGTTGGATAACGTCAGTCTGTTCTGAGGTCGTGTCAGTCGTGTGTTCTGATCTGTGACGGGGCATGTGGCGCTTTGTCAATAATAAAAACAAACAGTTATTACGGAGATGACAGACGGACAGAATATCGAACACACGGGTCGATAACTCTTCATCTGACGCATTGATCAAGACAGTGAATGTGAGCGCTTGAGTTCAAGTCAGTGCTTCGCAATTAGAAGTTGTTCTCTTATTTTTATAGTAAACAGCATCACAACTACAGTCTCCCTCAGCGCAGTCCTGTCATTATGGAGTTCTAACCATTTTTTATTTTTTTTGCTTTGTTTGAAGGGGCTAAATTAACTTTTATGCATTAAAGGTTCTATATTACACAGAATTGATTCTTGTGAACGTTAAGCCATGTTTGAATGGTGTCACCTCATCAAAACCAAACCTGGAGTTGTGTTTGAGTAAACCTTTATTATTAGTCTGCATCTCCAAAGCTCAAAAGGCTGTGCTCCACCTTGTGATGTCATGTGGGGGTAGTTTTGTTAAGTTAATAGCTGTACCTCCTGCGTTTTAGTTCAGTAGCGATTGGCAATTCTGGGGATGAAATGATCCAAATGATTCTAGTGAAGCTGTATAAAAACACAGTGGAACAGAGTGTTTTTTTCTGTTTGAGAAAAGAACACGGCCTATAAAAAAGGCCTATCAAAAAATAAGAAAAAATAAAATTTTTGAGGTAAAAATGTCCTATTTTAAGTGAAATTTTCTGCCAGTGCAGTAAGAAATTTTCACTTACCAAGTTTTCTTAAAACAAGACGAAATACGAATCTTGTTCTAAGCAGAAAACACGAGTTTCAAGTATTTATGGACAGATTTTTCCCCTTATTGGTTTGAGGAGGAAGTTAAAGAGGCTTAACCTGGACTGAGTTAATATAAAAAGTGCTTAGAATAAGTTGTAATATCGAGATAAGATAAATCAGGATGGAATATCTTGAAACAAGTAAAAAAAAAGTCTCATCTTATTAAGTAAAAAAATCTTAAAATTGCTCTTTTAAGATGAATCTGCTTAATTCAAGTCACTTTAACTATGCTAGAAAATCCTTTTTTGTACTGTGCATATGCAGGTTTGTGTGTGAATGTGTGAATAAAACAAAACACAGCTCCAGGTCTATTTGTGATGAGGAAACAACATTATAACCGGGTCCTTTAAAGGATAAATTGAGGTCACTCACGGTTCCTTTAACCTTTCCTCAATGACAGGGAGAAATTGCATTATAAAATCAGACCTTTTGGTGACGGCCACTCCGGCTAATTGGCTTTAATATGGGCGCTGCTACAGGGTTTACAGTGTTTACAGTGTTTACAGTGTTTACAGTGTTTACAGGGTTTACAGTGTTTATAGGGTTTATAGTGTTTACAGTGTTTACAGGGTTTACAGGGGTTACAGGGTTTACAGGGTTTACAGTGTTTACAGGGTTTGCAGTGTTTACAGTGTTTACAGGGTTTACAGGGGTTACAGGGTTTACAGGGTTTACAGTGTTTACAGTGTTTACAGGGTTTACAGGGTTTGCAGTGTTTACAGTGTTTACAGGGTTTACAGTGTTTACAGGGTTTACAGTGTTTACAGGGGTTACAGGGTTTACAGGGGTTACAGGGTTTACAGGGTTTACAGTGTTTACAGGGTTTGCAGGGTTTGCAGGGTTTGCAGGGTTTACAGTGTTT
The DNA here is from genome assembly GCA_034769755.1 of Odontamblyopus lacepedii. NCBI lineage: Eukaryota > Metazoa > Chordata > Actinopteri > Gobiiformes > Gobiidae > Odontamblyopus > Odontamblyopus lacepedii. The sequence continues at coordinate 1,529,802 of CM068352.1, read as the reverse complement.
ACAGGGTTTACAGTGTTTACAGTGTTTACAGGGTTTACAGGGTTTGCAGGGTTTGCAGTGTTTACAGTGTTTACAGTGTTTACAGGGTTTACAGTGTTTACAGGGTTTACAGTGTTTGCAGGGTTTACAGGGTTTACAGGGTTTACAGTGTTTACAGGGTTTACAGGGTTTACAGTGTTTACAGGGTTTGCAGTGTTTACAGTGTTTACAGTGTTTACAGGGTTTACAGGGTTTGCAGGGTTTGCAGTGTTTACAGTGTTTACAGTGTTTACAGGGTTTACAGTGTTTACAGGGTTTACAGTGTTTGCAGGGTTTACAGGGTTTACAGGGTTTACAGGGTTTACAGTGTTTACAGGGTTTGCAGTGTTTACAGTGTTTACAGGGTTTACAGGGTTTGCAGGGTTTGCAGTGTTTACAGTGTTTACAGTGTTTACAGGGTTTACAGTGTTTACAGGGTTTACAGTGTTTACAGGGTTTACAGTGTTTACAGTGTTTACAGGGTTTACAGTGTTTACAGGGTTTACAGGGTTTACAGGGTTTACAGTGTTTACAGGGTTTACAGGGTTTACAGGGTTTACAGTGTTTACAGTGTTTACAGGGTTTACAGTGTTTACAGGGTTTACAGTGTTTACAGGGTTTGCAGTGTTTACAGTGTTTACAGGGTTTACAGGGTTTACAGGGTTTGCAGGGTTTGCAGTGTTTACAGTGTTTACAGTGTTTACAGGGTTTACAGTGTTTACAGGGTTTACAGTGTTTACAGGGTTTACAGGGTTTACAGTGTTTACAGTGTTTACAGGGTTTACAGTGTTTACAGTGTTTACAGTGTTTACAGGGTTTACAGTGTTTACAGGGTTTACAGTGTTTACAGTGTTTACAGGGTTTACAGTGTTTACAGTGTTTACAGGGTTTACAGTGTTTACAGTGTTTACAGGGTTTACAGTGTTTACAGGGTTTACAGTGTTTACAGTGTTTACAGTGTTTACAGGGTTTACAGGGTTTACAGTGTTTACAGTGTTTACAGGGTTTACAGGGTTTACAGGGTTTACAGTGTTTACAGTATTTACAGTGTTTACAGTGTTCACTCAACCGAGCCAATAATTTCTCATATGAAACTATTTTCATCAAATTATCCGTTTATCTGTTAAAGTCTGGAGGAGAACGACCTGAGCTGCAGTTATCACCACCTTTAACACCACATACTCACATTTTGATCCCCCGGAGTTACTGATTTATCCCCAAGTAAACAGAATCTTGGAGACCTGGGTATCGTCCTGCTAATGCACCTTTCTAAATACATATACACTTAATAAAACACTGACAGTGGAGCGGTGGCAGAGGTGAGAGAGTGGAGAGGATTGGATAATATGGATGTTTCTTACCCCATGCAGTTAACGCCTCTCCCTGCCTGAGCCTAATGTAACTCGGACACTTACATGAGGCTCCTCCACATGTTCTTGGGACGTAAGGTTTTATTTATATGATGTGGGAGATTCAAACCATAGAAAAAAATGCTTTAAATTGGACTTGTCCAGTTGTGCAGTTTTTTTGAGCGACGTTCACTGTGTAAAAAGCATTTGGAAACTTGAAACATGAAACACTTCCCACAATTCTCTGCGTCCCTGTGACTGAAGCTGTCACGTATGACCAGTGATGGCGGCACATCTCCTCCGGTGAGAGGAAGCAGCGTTTCAGACGTGGCCGTGACGGATTCTGACAAGGAGCATTTGTGGTGAGCGGGAAAAAGACGAGAGGAAATGTCGACGCGTCAGTCACAACTTTATTATGAAGAAGCGTCTGAGCTCCTCTGGGCTCAGGGTGGGAAGCTGCATCATTAAAACGAGTCGCACCTCATATCCCGTTTTGTGTGATAATGTGAAGCCTTTTTTTACATGCAACTTTCTAACGGTCTCCATGGAAACTGCTACGCCTGGAATATTCCACAGGAGCTATTCCCAAATGACCGTTCCCCCCGATCCATGAGCGGTTTTCCTTACAACCTCGTGCATACAGATGAGATATATATGTATTATGACATTTCTATTTTTATTTTGTTGTTGTTGTTTTCACTTGAACACACATATTTGTATATAATTATGCCTTATTTGACACCATCTCTTGCTCTGTTTATTACAACTTATTTAGAATTTGTACCATTCATATTTTTTTTTCTCTTTTATTATTTTAATACATTGTGATGTGTGAACTTGTGCATCAATAAAGTTTGTATAAGTTTAAGATCACACAGCGTCACTCAAATAATATTTTACACTACGAATAAAAGAACATTTCTCTTTATATGATTTATAAGGTTAATAAATGCATATGTTCAATAATACATTCATGTGCCTCTACTGAAAGAATAAATGTTTTTCAAAGCTGAGACAGATTTTCATTATGATTCTTTTTTGTTGTTATTTGTTTTTACTTGCACATACACATATACAAATGTATTATTACCATTTATATTTTTTCTCTTTGATATTATGTGTGGCCATACCGGCTCGTCAAAGCCTGATCCCGTCAGATCTCAGAAGCTCAGCAGGGCCTGGTCAGTACTTGGATGGGAGACCACTGGGAATTCCAGGTGCCACAGGGGGGCGCCAGTTGCAAAAACTGCTGTTGTGTCCTTAGGCAAGGCACTTCACCCACATTGCCTAGTATGAAAGTGGTGTGTGCGTGAGTGTTGGTGGTGGTCGGAGTCGGATGGTGCAGATTGGAGCCTCGCTTCCGTCAGTCTGCCCCAGGGCAGCTGTGGCTACAATAGTAGTTTACCACCACCAGGTCTGGAGTGAATGAATAATGCTGTAAAGCGTCTTTGAGTGTCCTGAAAAGCGCTGTATAAAACTGATGTATTATTATTATTATTATTATTATTATTATTATTATTATTATTATTATATTATATTGTGATGTGTGAGCTCCTGTGTCCAAATAAATAATATTCCCCTTGTGTTTCAATAAAGTTTACTTATGGCCTCTTAAATCATATTTTACTTTACATATAAAAGAATATATCATTTCTCTTTAGATTTATATGTTCAAATACTACATTCATGTGGTCTTTAAGGAAGTTGAATTAAAACTATTTTCTTTCTTTCTTGTTGTGTGGACAGACTTTGGAGCCTCTGAATATTGAACTCTTTTTTACCAGTGAGATCTGTGGAAAGGCCGCCTCTACTGAAAGAATAAATGTTTTTCAAAGTATTCTAAATATCTATAAAACCTCGTCTCTCTCACATTTCACCATTTAACTAAGTATTTTCTTCATTATGAGGAAGCGATCAACAATAATCCTGGATTCTGGAGCCTCGTCCTGTGCATCTGGTTTGGTCCGGTCCTGGTTTAGTTCTAGTTTAGTCCCACTTTAGTCCTGTGTGGTGTGTGAGTCTGTGCGTCCACAGTGGTTTCATTTAATGCTGTAAAACACACGGCCTGTATTTATCTTGTGTATTTATAGACAGGTTTATTTCCATAAGGACACACGACAGCACAAAAGACTTGAGTAAATGTGCGAGAACCAGTCAAACAGGCTTAAGTCTTCAAATGCAGCTGCCTGGACGTATAATTGAATTAGATGCTCAGAGCCAAAGGCAGAGGAGAAACAGGTGGTGATTTTAAACCAGTCGAGTCTCTGTCAGGTCTCTGGGGAAATAGAAAGCAGCTTTATTAGTTTGCCTGGACTTATCTCTAAAAGCAACAAAAAGCAAACAAACCGCCCCAGTAGCAGCTTGTTCTTGTGCTCTGACTGTAATCCTCAACATCTTACTGGCATTTCAGTTAAACTTGATTTAAATGCTGTGACATTTGACTAAATCTGCTGAAATTTTGGTGCTTAAACAGTAAATCTGCAATGCTTAAAAGGCTCGTGACAAGTTGGAAAACTCACTCAAACAAATAAACAACTGAGATGTTTAGATTTTCAGTTAAAATTCACATTTTCCAGGTTTGGACATTTCTGTTGTGTATAATTTTACTCACAGATCGGAAACAGGGACATGTCACATTTCCATAATTGCAAAGTAAGATACAAATTCAGGCATAAAAATGACACACTTACTGTGGAAATAGGCAGTGGATCAATTTTGAAGTTATGAAGTTATTTAACAGAAAACATGTCATTCAGAAATCTTTCGGCGAACTGCTTAGAAGTTACTGGGAGCTGCCGTGTTACAGGGTGCAGACTCCCTGCGGTTTACACATGGGGCCTCAGATCATCATATATACATATGGACACAGGCAGGTCCACACCCGTATGGCCTCAGATCATCATATATACATATGGACACATGCAGGTACACACCCGTATGGCCTCAGATCATCATATATACATATGGACACATGCAGGTACACACCCGTATGGCCTCAGATCATCATATATACATATGGACACAGGCAGGTCCACACCCGTATGGCCTCAGATCATCATATATACATATGGACACAGGCAGGTACACACCCGTATGGCCTCAGATCATCATATATACATATGGACACAGGCAGGTCCACACCCGTATGGCCTCAGATCATCATATATACATATGGACACAGGCAGGTACACACCCGTATGGCCTCAGATCATCATATATACATATGGACACATGCAGGTACACACCCGTATGGCCTCAGATCATCATATATACATATGGACACAGGCAGGTCCACACCCGTATGGCCTCAGATCATCATATATACATATGGACACAGGCAGGTACACACCCGTATGGCCTCAGATCATCATATATACATATGGACACAGGCAGGTCCACACCCGTGTGCACATGTGCTGTGTACACATCACATTCAGATCTCACGTATGCACAAAACTTTAGCATCGATATCTGTTTGAAAAGGAGAAATTCAAATTCTCATCTGGACAAATGTTTATTTAGGTCAAAAACGTTTCGCAGCTCATTCAAGCTGCTTCTTCAGTTCTGGTCTGTGTGGAGTTTGCATGTTCTTCCCGTGTCTGGATGGGTTTCCTCCGGGCTCCGGTTTCCCCCATCAACCCAAAAAACATGCCCTGTAGGTGTGAGTGTGTGAGTGAGTGTTGGTGGTGGTCGGAGGGACCGTTGGCGCCGCTTGGCCTGGCAGCCGCGCCTCCGTCAGTCTGTCCCAGGGCAACTGTGGCTATAACAGTAGTTTATCACCACCAGGTCTGGAGTGAATGAAGAATACTCTGTAAATTGCTGTGTAAAGCGCTTTGGGGACATGTGTCTGTGTAAAGCGCTATATAAATAAACCTTACCTTACCTGGTCAGACTCTAGGGGGCGCTGCCTGATATCTGTCTGAAGGGAGGAGCTAAATACACTGGAACTACTCTGAAACTAACACTCCTGTTTGTTAACAGTTTCTGTTTGTTAGCTCGGCCTATTGAACTGTACTGATTGAGGGTCATTAGCAGAATCATTCAGGCCCATAATGAGGGTTTTCACACCTCTGGCCCTGACCCGATCGTCCCTGTTCTCTTTGTTTCTTTGTTGTAGGTTTGAGGATGGAGCTGTAGAACATAAAACAAAGAGATCCTCAGGGATAATCAGGTCAGGTGTGAAAGCCCCATTATGGGCCTGAATCATTCTGCTAATATGAGCCACACTCAGCGCAGCTCAATATTCCTATGGCTAAACCGAAACTGTAAACAAGTAAGGTGTTAGTTTCAGAGTAGTTTCGGTGTATTTAGCTCCTCCCTTCAGGCAGGTATAAAGCAGCATCCACCAGAGTTTGACAGAACTGAAGAAGCAGCTTGGATGAGCTGTGAAACGTTTTTGACCTAAATAAACGTTCATCCAGTTGATAAATTGTGTTTCTCCTTCACCACAGATTCTACCTGGACTGAGGGATTTTACACATCAGTATCTGTTATATCTCTATTATCTAATATTATACTGTTCTTCCTTTTTACTGATCCCTTCCCCACTTAATTAGAAATCCCTCACCAAAATAATACTGAAATAGCACTAAAATGTATATTAAATTAATATCAGTCAATGAATAATGTAAAATGTTATAAAACATCACATTTTTTCCCCTTTTGCAGGTTTAAAATGTTTCTTCCTGTTTGTGAATCATGACATTATGGCAGAGAATGTTATAACTGTTCCTACTGTACACAGAAATAATGTGTTTCTTATGTAAATGATGTCTAACTTTTGGATCATTCTCCCTGGTGTGAGGCCATCAATGTGGAACTCTACTTTCTGTCATTTTCAACATTTCTTTCAACTTTTCCTCGCAAAATGCTTCATGATCGGAATAAAACTACAAATTAAGTGAAACTGTTCTCTGCATTTTCATCCTTCACGGCCAGTAGACATTTTGAGGACCCAGGACCTTTCTAGGATTTTGACTATCGTGCAGTTTTAGACACCCAAAAACAACGTGTATTTTTCGTTCTATTTTTTACACTGTCTCTACCGCAATCCCAGCAAAACTCCACTTTACCTCAAATGATCTCGCCTGCTACTCCCGGGGACACCATCCAGACCCTCACCTCATCATGTCTCCAATAAACGCTACAAGCTGGATTTATGGCCCATGGAAAATACACAGTGAAATAAAACTAGTTGTAGCTCTGTTGGGTTCTTGTAAAAATGTCCCCGAAGTGATAAAGCGACAAAATAAAGTCTATTCCTGGCGAGACGTACGAGGTGGTAAAATGGCAGCGGGTTCAGGACGGGGAGTTCTCTGTACATCGCCCACAAACACAAGACGAGCTCATTCGAACGGCACTGTTCTCTTATTTTCTTCCATTACGGACGTCGGCCATTTTGATGATTTTGCCCATTACAGAAGCGCAGCGTGGCACCTCCACCAACGGCGTCTAATGCTCCGCTTATTATTGTGCAATCCTCTCAAGATGCCCCAGCCGCTACAGCACTGATACTGTGCAGGGACATCGCGCCGGGGGTGTTCTACATGTATCTAGTGTTATCATGTATTATTTGATCCCACCTGCACCTTTGTATGTTATTATATTTTATTACATTTTTATTATATCTGTATTTTATTATATTTTATTATATTGTTTACTATATTTTTACTATTTCCCTTGTATTTGCAAACACCTTTTAACAGTATTATTTATCACAGCTGTTAGTACTTGTTGAATATTAGCGAGTCCAATGGTTCTTCTCATCCTGAGCGTTTCATTGCACTGTCGACCTCGTGTTGAACCTGCATATGACAAATAAGCAATCTTGAATCTCTAATAGTGGAATGTTTAGTTTAGTTTATTTGATTTATTTCACAGGGACAATGTGCAGAAGCATTAATCACAAAAATGAAAAGATGCTTGTACCAGACTCTCACTTTTGGTGTTAGTTTCCATCTGCAGCCCTCAGACAAAGACAATGTTTGTAACAAGTGAGGCTAAGAAACACGAAGGTTGAAATGAACATAAGGCATAAAACAATGTTATTTATGATATTTACAGTGTTGGTGATACATTTCATCAGTTAAAGTAAAAGTAAAATTAATAAAACCTGTTTCCTGATGCCCCTTCTCATGTCCAGTCTAACTTTAATGCAGACACATCTGCACTCTACAGTTTTTTTAAGTTTTTGCATAATTTTAGCTCAGTTTAGGGGTTATCATGGTGACAAGATGCATACATTAGCGCTCTAACACTGTGAAAATCGTTTTAGGATTGTCTGAAAACCTGTTGTAGTTCCAACCAAGACACTTCTTTATGTCAGATTGTGTTAAAATAAGGCAGGGATTTAAGTGTAATAACGCCTCAGACAGAGCAGAGCCTACAGTTAGCATCACACTCTCAGAGCATGTTGATGGTATTAGCTGCGAAGTATAAATTCTGTCCTTTAGATTTTTTGTAAATCCCCTAAAAGTGTGTAAAATCCCTCAGTCGTCCAGGTGGAGTCCATGGCAAAAGGAGAATCAATCAGTCAATCAATCGACAACTTTATTAATCCCAGAGGAAATTCAGTTTGTATTTCTGGTCGTGCACAATCCACAAACAATATAAAGACAAACACACACAACACACACCGCACATTCAGACCTTAGTGCATCAGGGGCCGTTTAAAAGCCTTATGGCAGAAGGGATAAAAGATATAACATAGCGGTTGGTCTTTTGTTGTGGGGTGACTGACCCCTTTTCCACCAGGGCAGTTCTGGTGCTGGTTCGGAGCCGGTGCCAAATGTTGAACCAGTTCTTTCTTTTTCCACACAGATAAACCTTTAACTGGCCCCAAAGAACCGGTTCAACTCAGAACCAACTAAAGGCTCCAGAAAAAAGAGCCAGTGCCGTAGATGCTGGTGGTGGTTATAGTGACGTCCATAAGAGTCCTGCTAATGGTGACGCCTTTGCCTTTGAATTCAGACGCCCGCGACACACGTCTTGGTGCCGTGTTTTCCCGGTCGAGACACTTTAGTGGATTTATTACATAAAACACATCAGCGAATCAGCACCGTTTAGAGCTCCAGGCCCGTGGTTCTCCTGCCCGCCGAGCTCCAGCCTGCGCAGATACATTTACTTTTCTTCGGGAACGCATCCTTTGCCCAGAGCAATGATGAAGAGTTGTATGTTTAGTCTTTGGATTGACAAGAACGTTTGTAAAATGAATATCAGCGATAATTGACCTGTAGCGATTAGGGGTGGGCGATATCTCGATATTTAAAATATATCGAGATATTTTTGAAACTCGATATGAATTCTGACATATCGATATACCGCTATAATGCTTATGTTTACTTCTGGTTTCGCCGCTTCGCTTGTTTCGCCTTCTCTGTGCCGCGCTCGCCTCCGCCTCCTGCTTTTGTCCCCTGAGCTCCTCCGCGGAGCCCGGACCTGGCCGCGGACTAAACCAGGACTAAACGCGGCCTCAGAGCCCGGGGCGCGGTCGCGGACTAAACCAGGACTAGAACTAAACCAGGACTAGAACTAAACCAGGACTAAACGCGGCCGCAAAGCCCGGGGCTCGGCCACGGACTAAACCAGGACTAGGACCAGGGCTCTGCAGTGCGCCCATTTCACTCGCATTTGCGAGCAAATATTTCGTCGTGCGAACGTGGAAAACCAAACAGGCGCATCTGTGCGAGTGTTTCTGCAGCCACAATAAGGAGCTGCGCACAGACGCAACGTGACGAGTTAAACTTTCTAAATGCACGTTTCCCAGTGCGAGCGCAACCACATGACACCTCCGATCGCGCACGACCCCAGCACACGAGCTCCGCGTGTGTGCAGATATCACGAACAAACTCCGCTTCAAAACACACCCACGCCCCCTTAAACGAGGAGCCCCCGCAGCAGGACCCACACCTGCCCCACCACTCACAGACACCCGCGTGCCGCTGGACAAAGCGAGAGCTTTGGCTTTTGTCTTGGTCTTGTCTCGGACTCGAGCGCATTTGGACTCGGTCTTGTCATGAACTCAAGGTCTGAATACTGAGTGCGGTCATTTTTCATTAATGCCGCTGCTGTTGCCAATAAACTCATCCCGGTGTGCGGGAGCGTGCGGGAGTGCGCGGGAGCGTGTGGGGCTTCTCTCTGCAGCCTGTGCCAAATGCCAAATAAATCCGTTTGTCACACTGTGCGTTTGATTTGGTAAATGTGCAGAGACTAAATACCACTTTAAAACAAGAGAACGTAACTCCAGTTTGGAATTTGAAAATAGAGGTTTAAAAATCCTGCACTTTATTCACTTTGAAGCAGTTTTGTGTCAGTGGAAGTCCTCTTAAAGAAGAGGTTCTTAAACTGTGGGTGAGGGTCCAAAAAGGGGTGTCAAGAGTGTTTAAGTGCAGAACTAAATGAATATTAATCAGATAAAATTTGTTTTTTTGTTTTTGCAGTAGTTTGGGGGGGCTGTATTTTTTCCTGTAAAGATATCGAGATATATATCGTATATCGAGATATAGCAAAATATATCGAGATATATTTTTTGGTCCATATCGCCCAGCCCTAGTAGCGATCATGCTCCAGTGTCGTTATCGGAGCTGTTGAGTCGCTAGGACAGGAGCTCATGCAGGGAGCGACGTAGCTCTTCTCCAGCTCTCAGCTGGTGGACAAACAAACCGGTTCTTAGATAATCGGCAGGAAACACCAGCACCGAACCAGCACCCGGTTTGTTGTGGTGGTAAAGAGGTAATAGAGAAAAACAAAAAAAACTGGACAAAAGTGAATTTTGGTCGAATACGTTTTGCAGCTCATCCAAGTTCAGTTCTGAACTTTATGGACTGAAGCAGCAGCTTGGATGACTGTGAGACCCCATCCCCCTCACTCTCTCGTCCCCCTCATTCCCTCGTCCCCCTCACCCTCTCGTCCCCCTCACCCTCTCGTCCCCCTCATTCCCTCACCCCCTCATCCTTTCGTCCCCCTCGCCCCCTCGTCCCCCTCGCCCCCTCGTCCCCCTCACCCCCTCGTCCCCCTTGCCCCCCTCGTCCCCCTTGCCCCCCTCGGCCCCCTCACCCCCCTCGTCCCCCTCACCCCCTCACCCCCCTCGTCCCCCTCGCCCCCTCGTCCCTCTCCCCTCACCCCTCCCCCTCACCCCTCGTCCCCTCACCCCCTCGTCCCCCTCACCCACTCGTCCCCTCACCCCTCACCCCTCGTCCCCTCACCCCTCACCCCTTGTCCCCTCACCCCCTCGTCCCCTCATCCCCTCACCCCTCACCCCTCGTCCCCTCTCCCCTCGTCCCCTCCCCCCTCACCCCCTCGCCCCCCTCGCCCCCTCGCCCCCTCCCCCCCTCGCCCCCTCTGCTCGTCCATGTGTTGTATGAGTGTATCAGGAGCACACATGTTCCAGTCTCCAGCTCCGTGCTCCGCCCCCTCCTGCCGGCCTCCTGTCCCCGTCCTCTTTGGGACATATGGTTTTTCTGGACGCGCTGGACCGAAATGAAACACAAGTCTCCACCCGCTGCAGCTCAGCGCCAGGTAACAACCACCACAGATGCACCGGGGCCGATACCGAAATAACATGAAGAGGCTTTGGATCACACTGCTCCCGTCATGTTCACACTCCTGCTCCAGTCATCGGGCCAGACTATATTTATGATGTGATGCTGTCGGGTTAAAGGTGCATTGTGTAACTTTCCTGCTGCTTGTCTCCACAGAGATATTATTGCTTTGCTTGGAATGTTCCATCATTAAACACATCTATTTATCATTTATTTGTTACGGGTGTTTCTATTGCTCCAAAATACAGTAATTCTCTCTGTGAATAGTGCTGCATCTCCACAGATCTGACCTGTAATGTAGCCTGTAGTTGTCTCCCTTTAGAAGCTGCATTGTGCAACTTATATGTCAATCGTCCAGGGAAACAATTTTAAAATAATAACTACATATTGGAGCTGAACTGTGACCGTCCACCTCCCGCTGTGATCTCTTTGAACTCGTAATATTTCAGTTTTTCAAATAGTCTACGTGAAAAATGAGTGAAAAATGTCCTTCTCGAGCCGGTGGTCACAGTTGAGCTCCATTTACAGCCTCATTATAACAATTCACTGCTCAGATTTGAATAATATGCAGCCCTGGAATTGCAAAAACTTTTAAATCACAGATAAAGTTTTAGTCTTGTTGGAACATCTTATGGTGTCTGTTTAGGATCCTTGGCAAAAGAAAGATTTTATTCTGTCAAGTGGTTAAAGGTTTTTCATTTTCACTCGAAAAAAAAAAGGTCCAATTCACAGAAATGAATATTTTCTTCTGCTATAAGCAAAGGGTAAAAGAAAAGACAAGTATTCATGGTTGTTCTTGTGTGTTGTGGTATGAAGCACTAACGTTTACTTTAAAGCTGCCATTTTGAACATTGGAGATGTCGTGATAGGATTTTTGGCTCTTTTGTGGGAGCTGGAGCTTTGGATCTGTTCCCTTCAAAGAGCCGTTCAAAAATGGCTTTGTGCTCTTTATTTATATGACAGAAGCCACGATGAAACTCATTTTAACACCAAACACAGAGGCAGAAATGGCCAAGGCTCACAAATGGTTCAAACTGAGAGTGGGAGTGTGTTTCCCCATTGAAATGATGCATGATCGAAATAAAACATTGCACTACAGTAATGACTATGCAAAAATGAACTGTTATTATGATGCCAAAAATGTTTTAGTGTAAAAAATCTGTCACTTGTCTTGCTTTCCTCTGTGCTGATTCTTATGTCGGTTCAGCATCTGTGTAAAAATGTACAAAAACTACAAAGAAAAAGATTCAATTCTTTTAAAAATGAGATCAGATTCCAACCATTTAATTCATTAAGAACCATTCGAAAGGCTAATAATGCAGGATTACTCACACTCAAACACGTGTGAATGAAACAAAACACAACTCCGGGCATGTTTTTGATGAGGAAACTACATTCTAACACGGCTTAAAGCTATAGGACCTTTAATATAATATCTAAAATAAACCGAACATACAACAGAGTGTAATTCCAGGCCTCACGCTGTTCGCTAATGAGCCCGAAACTCAGACACTCCATTCTGTCTTTTTGATTCCTCACAGCCGGATGAGAAGAGGTTTGACCTTTCCCTCAGCAGAGACAATCCCGTATCTGCATCTTCCGTGGATGTTTGCCCCGCTAATGATGATGCTACATGCAATTAGCCGTCGCCCATTATAGCGAGTGCAGCTAAGGTCGCTAACGAAGCTAATTAGTAAACTTCAATGGGTAATCCTCATTAACCCCAGGCAAGATCAATAGAGATCAGCTATGATATGATGAGCTGTTAGCCTTTCCGCTAAAGGGTCAGAGCGGGATCAGTGGGGTGACCTTGAACGTGTTTGTCTCAAGGATTTGAAGTCGGTTGAGTCGCGTCATGCAGTCATTCAATAACAGAGAAAAAATGCTAAACACGCTTCTTACTGTTAGTGTGTTCGCCACTCCACAGATCTGGGTTGTAACTTGGACTGGTGATGTCCTCCTTCACTCTAAACCAGCAGTGTCCAAACTTCTGTCATCAGGAGTCGTAAATGAAAACACAGATGAAGTGGAGAGTCGGTTGAGGGCCATAAACTGGTGATCAGTACAGACAGTCACTCATATTTGTGCATTTATAAGCAGTTGGAATGAGCCACTAGACCAGGGGTGTCAAACTCATTTTGGTCCGGGGGCCGTATGCAAACTACTTTGATCCCAAAAGGGCCGGATCAGAAAACTCAGTTCTCTCTTCAAGTTATTGTATTTTTCTCCGTGTCTCGTAGTGGTGTTTAAGATTATATTCCTCGAGCAACGCCACTTGTTCCAAACACACTGAGCACAGATTTCCCATTCACCTCTGTCAACAAATAAGAATTAGACTATTTTTTTGGGGAAATCCTGAACTCAGCATCTGCTTTTCTCATTTTTTGACATTTTGCTGATGAGGGTCACGGTCGACAGTCAAAACGATCGTCCTTTAAGAGCGTTTGGAAAGAGGAAAGTCTTCATTTGTGCTGCTCTGGTGGGAGTCGCAACGTACAGAAACGCCGGAGACGCTGCTATGCTAAACGGTGCAGAAAATTAACAGAAAAATCAGAAAATTTTAAGTATTTTAATAGAAAAATCAGCAGAGGGCCAGATTAAGGGTCTTGGAGGGCCGGATCTGGCCCCGGGCCGCATGTTTGACACATGTGCACTAGACCTTTATTCATGCTTAGAGCTTCACACAGTTTGGTATTTTTGCTACATGTGGTTAAAAACTACTGCTTAATGTAACACAGGCCAATTCATCCTGAAGCCTGAGGGCCACGATAAACTAGTCTGAGGGCCGCACTTGGTCCCCGGGCCATAGTTTGGACATGCCTGCTCTAAACCGCTGTATTTAAATAACTGTTTTTAGTTTCTTAACTTAAACGTCAGTAATACTACTTTAGTCATTAAAAAACATGCATTCATATTGTTTTCAGAATTGCTTCTCCACAGATCTGACCGGTGGCATTAACTGCTTGTCACCATGGAGACAGATAAGTAAACTTAATGTCATATACATAGTGCACGTTCAGGATTATCGGGTATTTGTGCCCAGATTCATTCACAGCTCTTGACTCCCCCTGTTGGTGTAAATGCACATTACAGTCTTACTGAACAGAATTTCCAGGTGAAGGTCATTCAGTCACAATGTGGAACTGAGAGTTTTACAGTCACCAGGGCTGCCTCTCCACAGATCTGACCTGCACCCTGGTGGTGTTACCTGCTGCCTCCATGGAGATAAATATGTTTAATTGACTCCACTTTTGGATACACACATATGATTATACACATCTTCAACAGTTTCACAATTGTTCTCTGCCTGCTGGTTCCAGACAGTGTCCCAGATTCCACATAGTTAGTGGTAAAAAACGATAGTTATGTCACAGTAATCTCAAGACCTGTTTAGCTTAGCTGTGTGTGGGGGAAATGTGGGATTGTTTTTTTAATCACTGTAAAAGCGCTTTGTGTTGCATTTTTTGCATAAAAAGAGTTCTATAAATAAAGTTTGATTGATTGAATGACTTAAGGTCTGGAGTGAATGAACAATGCTCTGTTAATAAAGCTCTGTAAAGCGTCTTTGGGGACATGTGTCTTGTGAAAAACACTATAGTTGTTGTTGTGAGGTGACCTTGAGTGTCCAGAAAGGAGCCAAATAATTTTCTCTAACTCTTTCAACTTTTACTGCTCCCTTACGAAACACAAAACACTAAAAAATGCTTTGGTTAATTCACACCAGGTGAGTTGTTTGAGGCTTCCTGCTGTTTTGAACATATCACTTCATCATCCCCCATATATTGTGTCCAGTCTGGTCAAATTCACCATCAGTACCAATACAAAATATATATAGGAGTATACAAACTTCGAGTGAGCAGAGCTGCCTCTCCACAGATCTGACCTGCATCTTTGTTTGATGGTGTTACCTGCTTGTTACCATGGAGATATTTAAGCTTAATGCATGGACCCTCCGCCAGAAACGTTACGTCCAGCACGCTTTCCTTTGGGAGTTTCTTCCAAGATTCATCCAAAGCTCTTGACTCCCCCTGGTGGCTCAAATATACATTACACACTTTCTCAGTGAAGGTCTTTTAATTGAATTCTCTCCTTATTCCTCACTCACATCTGCTTTCTTTCTAACTCTGTCAACTTTCCCCGCTCCCCAAAACACAAAACAGTAAAAATAGCTTTGGTTCTTGGGTTTAATTCACACCAGTGGAGTAGTTTGGGGCTTCCTGCTGTGTTGAACATCTGTTTTGAATATACGAGTCCGCTTCACCACACCTGCACCAGCCTGGTCATGTCAGCCGAGCCTACGGAGAAATACAACATCTCACACTCCTGCTCCGACTGTTTTTCATTTCACTTCCACAACAGCCCGAGCAACACCAGAAAACATAGTTTTATATACTGTGTCTTGTCTGTAGGGTTTGCTCATATCAGACCTGTTTCCCGCACGTTTTCGTTACAAACCAGAGACAGATGCGAAAACAGGAGGTGAGATCAGCGAAATGAATGAAAAACATCTGCAAACAGTGGATTAATGAGAAGGATCATGTGCGAATTATGAACAGAGACGATTCATCTGCTCTGCCGTGCGCCGAGAAAGAGAAATGGAGAGAGAAACGAGGAGGAGAGGAAAGAGAGGAAGAGACAGAGGAGGGAAAGAGGGTCCAAAAGGGAGTCAGAGTAAAATAAAAACAACAGAAACATTACAAAAACTTTACAAAAAGGCACATTGTGTAACTTTTCTGGTGGAGATTCCTTCACCTGCTTGTTTCCTCTGTCTGGAATGTTCCACAGTGTGACATTACAGCTCTGCCTTTATTCAAGTACAGGTGGTTTTATAGCTCAAAAATACCTAGAAAAACAGGCGTTCTGACTGTGAGCTGAAGTGTGAGTAAAGTGGGAGTTCCTCTCCACACGTCTTTACTTTACTTATTTTATTCATTTATTTAAAGGACAGTGCAGAGTTAAACATGAGGCCGAGGCAAAAACGTCTGCACCAGATCAGAGCCACATCTGTCGTCCTTAAACATTTACAATTATCATTTCATCAATACACAGAAATAACAATCAGATTAACACAATAATAAACTCATCTGTATTGAATCTTATTAAAACTACATAAATAGTCATTCATTATCATTATTTCCCTTAAAAAAGAAAAAAACAATCAATTCATCATCAAACCCTAATATAAAAGTTCACGTATTATTTCATGAACATCATTCGCAGATAAAAACTATATACAATAAACACTGTGTCAGCAATAAAACTCTTCTACAAAAAAAAGTAAATAATAATAAGTTAAATTCTCATTATCATAAATATTTGTCCCACTTCAGGCCACACAAACCCCACTGCACCAACGTTTACTGTGGATTAAATAATCAAACTGTACAGTTCCTCAAGGACCTAACGATATAATCCCAAAGTCCAGCCACAGATGTGAATGTTGAAGTTCATGTGGACATGTCTGTTTGCTCAGGAGCCGTCGCTTTAACCCGTGGGAGGAAGTGTGGTATCTGACCTGTAACTTTTTCTGGTTTGGTTTTGGTGAAGATACAAAACGTTTAATACCAAACTGTGAACCAAAAGCAATAACGGGCAAAGCAACAACACGGAGAAAAGCATTTGACGGACAATTTCTTCCGCCTTTAAGATAAGAAAAACAACAACTCTTTGCGCTTAAAATGAGAAACGAAATCAAATGTTGCGTGAATTTTGCGGTTAAGAAAGATGGAGAGAGACTAGATAAGAGAAAGGGAAGAGAGAGAGGGTCAAAGCAGAGGTGAAAACTGAGAGAAAGAAAGAGGGAGAGGGACGTACGGCAACTCCAGCTGATTCATGTGTGCCGAAATTACTATGAACCACTGTCAAATCCAACGTATATCCCTGATTATGAAGAGAAAGAAGAAAGAGAAAGAATAAAGTAAATACAGAGCAGTGGGCGTGTGCTGGTCTCGAAAATAAGTGATCAAAGATGCATTACATATGTCTTTGTCTGGAATGTTCCACAGTGTGACATTAAACAGCTCTGCCTTACATTTATTCAATTACAGGTGGTTCTATAGGTGAAAAGTACCAAGAAAAACAGACATTCTGACTGTGAGCGGGGTCGCCTCTCCACAGATCTGACCTGTAACTTGGTCTGGTTTCGTCTTCATGAAGATAGAAAGGTTTAATGCCGCACTGCGAAACATTCCAGACAAAGCAATGACATCTCCATAGAGACAAATCGATGCAAATACAACTTTAAGAGAAAAATAAACAGCCACAAAATGGTTAAAAGCTCTGAAAAGACGGTTTAGTAGAAGAGGTCTGTTTAAAGGTGCATGTTGGGAGATTAGATCACAAACAGTGAAATATCTACAGTTTTATATAAATGCCAGTCTCCTACCACAATTGAGGATTAAATCACCTTAGCCAGTTCTCTTTTTACGTGCACACGGGGGAGCCGAGACGTGCGCTTCTCAGAGCCCGTCCACGTCAGACTCCTAAAGCTCCGCCTCCCTTGGCACGGTTTTTATTGTGTCGTTACAATACATCATGTCAGTGTTAGGTTTACAATAGACAACATGGTCAAAGTATATCATGGCTAGGTTTACGTTTCATCAGATAAGCACAGAAATATGGTCTGGGAACCTTTCCGTCCCCTCAAGTAGAGTTCAAAAAGGTCACACATCTGGTTTTTAGTGCTGGGTACCTCACAACCTCTTTAACAAAGGCTCTTTCATGCCAAAGGAGCCTGGTTTATATCATTGAGACTACTTTTAGCTTGATGTACATTTTTAATAACTTCATCATTATAAGCATTTTATTCTAACAGTGCAGTTTGTTCATTTGCAGTCACCAGCTCTGATGTGAGTCCAGAGGGAGACGAGGGTCACGGTGGCACTGATGTAACGCCGGGCAAAGCTAAGTGAAGGAACGTGACTCCACTTCCTCTTGTGCGCGGGGCTAATCTGTAACCCAGAGCAGACACTGAAAGCCCAGTCCAGCAACAGCGGCACAGAGACTCCCCTGAAAACGTTTAGCAAACTCTGCTCAGAACAGACGACTCGATCCACACGTCCACAACAAACAGAAACTGTACGATTCCACAAAGATCCTCGGCCTTTGCACAGTCGCCTTTTCATTTCTATCTATTAATCAGTGGGATAAACCTCCAGACTCTGAAACAGTCTGGAGACATTCAGCATTTTACTCCAAACCTACAAAAGCACATTCTAGACACTCAAACGTGCCCACATCAGTCAGGCTCATTAGACTGGACATTTTTACGAACAAATTCAGCACAACTACATTTAATCTCATTATTGCTGTGATTTTAGGACGTCAGGTTTTATGAATTGTGATGTTTTATTGTGTATTTTTAGTGCTATATTGTAAAGTGTAAACCTGCAGAGGGAAAGTAGCAGGAGCTAAATCTCTTCTTTTATAAAGATTCATGAATTTTGTACATGGTCCCTGACAAATAAAGACTAAACTAAAGTGGAAGTGAGCATGGACACGTTTACGGCTCCAGCAACTCAGAGTCACATTACACTGAAAAGTTCTCAGCCCGTTCTGTAACTGCTGCTGTCTCATTTTCGTCTTAAAATGTTCATCCGATTCCACTTTGAGTGATTCTGGTGTTTTTATTTCAGTTTTTTGTCTGTAAATAAATTCCTGCTCCGAATATGAAACTCGGCTCCAAATTCGCCCCATTTCTGCTTCATTTGCAACTTCACATGACCCTAGTGTATGAACGGTTCAGACACTAAAAGAACTCTGTCTTATCCAAAGTCAAGTGCGAGGTGTAGGAAAAGACAAGAGTGTGAACCAGACAAAAGTGCACACCAGACAAGAGTGTGAATCAGACTAGAGCATGGACACCAGACTAGAGCATGGACACCGGACTAGAGCATGGACACCAGACAAGAGCATGGACACCAGACTAGAGCATGGACACCAGACTAGAGCATGGACACCAGACTAGAGCATGGACACCAGACTAGAGCATGGACACCAGACTAGAGCATGGACACCAGACTAGAGCATGGACACCAGACTAGAGCATGGACACCAGACTAGAGCATGGACACCAGACTAGAGCATGGACACCAGACTAGAGCATGGACACCAGACTAGAGCATGGACACCAGACTAGAGCATGGACACCAGACAAGAGCATGGACACCAGACAAGAGTGTGAATCAGACTAGAGCATGGACACCAGACAAGAGTGTGAATCAGACTAGAGCATGGACACCAGACAAGAGTGTGAATCACACTAGAGCATGGACACCAGACTAGAGCATGGACACCAGACTAGAGCATGGACACCAGACTAGAGCATGGACACCAGACTAGAGCATGGACACCAGACAAGAGTGTGAATCAGACTAGAGCATGGACACCAGACTAGAGCATGGACACCAGACTAGAGCATGGACACCAGACTAGAGCATGGACACCAGACTAGAGCATAGACACCAGACTAGAGCATGGACACCAGACTAGAGCATGGACACCAGACTAGAGCATGGACACCAGACTAGAGCATGGACACCAGACAAGAGCATGGACACCAGACTAGAGCATGGGCACCAGACAAGAGCATGGACACCAGACAAGAGCATGGACACCAGACAAGAGTGTGAATCAGACTAGAGCATGGACACCAGACAAGAGTGTGAATCAGACTAGAGCATGGACACCAGACTAGAGTCTCATATATGTTGAGTTTCAATCATGTTGTTGATCCAGTAACAAAGGCTTTTATGTCATGGGGACTTTTTGTTCCCATAAGTGAGGCAGGTCCCCATGAATGAGTGTGTACAGGCTTCAGTCCTCATAATGTGATTAATACTCGGCCACACACAAAAAGAAACACACAAACACACAGAAATGTCTCTTCACAGATGGATTATGCAACAACAGAGCGATTTGAAAATTAAATCTATTTAAAATTAAGACTCGGCTCAATGTTTGTGCAATGAATATAAAGAAAATGTGTAAACCTTCACGTTAAACACCATCTGCTGTAGTAAAGCAGCAGGTGTTTAAGCAGCACAACCCAGTTTACGCCTGTCGCCCCACCTGGCCCTGCTCAGCATAGCCTGGTTTTATTTCTATTTTTAGGTCAATTTAGCTCCATGAAACTCACAGTGACATTTACCAAAGTGATTGGTAATGGTTCACTTTGTGCACTGCACCATTCATAGAAGAAGGGATCTTCTGGTTGGTGGGTGTGTGCTCTACTCACTGAGCCACCACAGTGAGGCTTTATCGAGCAGGTAGAGCACTTTACAAGTGAACACATATTCAGAGCTGGAATAAACTGACTGTAGCCCCGAGTCTAAGAACCAAACATGTCTGAAACATTATGAAAACATGAGACTGAGGGAAACACACAGACTAAAGCATGTCCAGTGTTCCAGACTTAAATCAGCTCTTCACCAGGATAAGCCAAGGGCCTCTTCAGTGCTAGAGCAGCACTGACATCATGCTGGGACTGTTCTATATACATGTGTATATGTGTGTGTAGGTGGAATACAATCACTACTACAGTGACCATGGATTTATTAAAATAACTGGATATGTATTGGTAGCTTGAGGCTGTCTTCAGTTGCTGTTGAGGCCACTCAAAAAATTCCCTCTGGTCCAGAAAGGATTTTTCTCATAGAGCGAAATATAATCACAAACTGCTTATGTTCGGCTGGCAGAGACCTACAGGTTTTTATTTACTTTTAGATCTTTTTCTCAGCTCACATTCAGTTGTCTTAAAAACAGTGTTTAATCGTTAGCTCTGCTCTAGCTCCTCTCGCTCCTTGGGTGCACTCTTATGCACTGGGATGTGCCCGTGGAGGAAAAGAGCAACACTGCACATGTTCAAAGAGCAGGGAGCCACCGGAGGGGCCTCACCGGCCTGGGCTAATCTAGAGACTCCACTGAGCTCGGCCCATTGACTTGAATGGACGACCATGTTGCAGGACAGTGACACTGCACATATTAACAAACACTGTCAAATAATGTCTCAAGACTGTGGGAGAAAAAATACAATACATGGTCCTGTTTAGGTGTTTGATTTTCAACAAAAAGGGGGAGTAACAAACT
Organism: Odontamblyopus lacepedii; assembly: GCA_034769755.1. NCBI lineage: Eukaryota > Metazoa > Chordata > Actinopteri > Gobiiformes > Gobiidae > Odontamblyopus > Odontamblyopus lacepedii. The sequence continues at coordinate 1,508,810 of CM068352.1, read as the reverse complement.
GCTGGCCTATTCTAACCTTGTGACTGTAATGTTATTTGAGTTTGTCTTGTTTAACACCACAAATCAGATCATCTGTTGTAGCTCCACCTAAGTCAGTTCTTTCTGGTCACATTGTGTTAGAGATCTACGCGGGACAGCACTTTGAGTCCTGCTCCCGCCAACAGATCTCACAACAGTAAATGACGGTAAATGTGCCTCTTTTTAAAGAAGAACTTACTTCTGAAGCCCTGTGAGAGTCACTCGAGCTGCTCTGTTCTTCTGCCATGTTTCTGAAGCTCTATCAAACCCAGAGAAACGGAAAGGAATTGTCTAAAACATGCGCAAAATTAGACCATATCCGCAAGTTTGGGCCGCTTAAAATGTTTTTTATTAATGCCAAACACAAATTATGTGTGACAGGCTCCAGCATTGTGCAGTCCCGCTCCCGCCGACGCCCGCGGGCCCGTTTTTTTGCACCGCACTGTTTTGCGTCAGGTCCTGTGGGCGAAACAGTGCAGCAGCTCTAATACAAAGATACTCAGATTAAAGTGACTAACTCCAAGAAACAGCTTCAGACAGAGCAGAACCTGCAGTTAGCATCACACTCCCAGTGAAGTAACAACACATTTAGAGAAATATCCCATTACCTCAAAAATATCCAATAACTTAACAGAAGTACACAGTAAAATATGAGCTGTTAAAGCAGTGAAATGTGATAATTGTCTCAGGTTAAAGGGTCAAAAGTTCAACACGCCTAAAATAAACATACAAAACTGCCCTCAGCTTGTGTCTCCATTTTATTCAGCTCATTATACGACATGTCTTATTTCAGTTTGACAACCGCCTCACAGCATAAAAAAAATAATAAATAAAACAACACTGCACCCGCCCCTGTCAAAATGGCTGCTCTTAATTGTTCTTCAGAGCCGGGTGAGTGCGCGTGTCACTTTTAAACAAAGAAACTGTGCACGATTACAACAGGTTCAGCTCCACCGGGGGCCACACAGATCCTGAAGTGTGGAGCGGTGCTAATAAATGCTAATTAAGACCTACAAGTGGGGATAATTAACATGTGGATTTCAATTGGTGGCAAAATGGGAAAAATAAGCAGAAATATTTGAGTTGGTCTCAGTTGGCGGTGTCATATTCAAACCCATGATTAGCACAAACATAATTAGTTTTTTAACATTTGATTAGCCTGTTCATGACTACTTATTTTCTAATGAATTTTCATCATTTTTATTACCCCCCCAGAGCCAGGAGTGGGTTTGTTAAAAGAGGCCGGAGTCTGTAATAGTGAGTAAAGGTGTCACTTTTCTGCCACTCACTCGTCTCCATGGAGATGTTATTGCTTTGCCTGAATAGTTCCACAGTAGGGCTTTAAACTGATCCATCTGCAGTAAAACAGGGCGCCACAGTGTATTTAGCAGCCACACAGGAGGAATGGCTGTTTTTAGGTATTTAGTTTTACTAACAAGGACCATAACCTCTGTGTATGTGTTCCTTTTGTTGTTCTTCCTCTGTTTTCCTTCTTTCTCTGTAGTAGTTAGTCAGAGTTATTATAGTTAGTGTAGAGAGTTATTAAAGATAGTCTGTCACAGTAGTAATCTCATAGTTTCCTGTTTCAGTTAGTGGTAAATAAATATAATTATGTCACAGTTAGACTCACTTGTTTAGTTCAGTTTTATGTGGGATTATAATCTCTAGACTCGTCTGTTTAGTTTATCTTTATGTGGGATTATAATCTCTAGAATCGTCTGTTTAGTTTATCTTTATGTGGGATATAATCTCTAGACTCGTCTGTTTAGTTTATCTTTATGTGGGATTATAATCTCTAGACTCGTCTGTTTAGTTTATCTTTGTGGAGGGATTATAATCTCTAGAATCATCTGTTTAGTTTATCTTTATGTGGGATTATAATCTCTAGACTCGTCTGTTTAGTTTATCTTTATGTGGGATTATAATCTCTAGACTCGTCTGTTTAGTTTATCTTTATGTGGGATTATAATCTCTAGACTCGTCTGTTTAGTTTATCTTTGTGGAGGGATTATAATCTCTAGAATCATCTGTTTAGTTTATCTTTATGTGGGATTATAATCTCTAGACTCGTCTGTTTAGTTTATCTTTATGTGGGATTATAATCTCTAGACTCGTCTGTTTAGTTTATCTTTATGTGGGATTATAATCTCTAGACTCGTCTGTTTAGTTTATCTTTATGTGGGATTATAATCTCTAGACTCGTCTGTTTAGTTTAGCTTTGTGGAGGGTGGAGGGAAATGTGGGGTTGTTCTTTTTTAATCACTGTAAAGCGCTTTGTGTTGCATTTTTGTATGAAAAGCGCTCTATAAATAAAGTCTGATTGTCGGATGAACCTCAGTGTAAATATCCACCCAAAGGCCAAATGAGGCACTTCTGAGGGGCAACTTAACCCATAACGTAAAGTGTCGCAAATCTGCATCAAATCGTTTGGATCGAGATATAAGAGGAGATAAGAGCTGCATTTCCCCAGTGCCGTTAGTGCAGATGCAGAACCTTCATAGGAACTTTTTTTTTTTTGCTATAATCTAATTAATAATCTCATCTTAATTTACTGTCTACTTAAAAGCAAAAACACATTAAGGGGTTTTAAAGTCATAATATGTCACTTTTATTTAACAAAAAATAGAGAAAAATAAAAGCATTTTTTTCATTTTGGTGTGTTTATTGCACTGCACTGGAAAAAACAAAATCTAGGTAAATTAAAATTACTTAAATTAAGAACATTTTACTTTATTTGAGTCGATTCAACTTGACAAGTAAAATTATCTGCCAGTGGAATAAGTGTTTCTGTTTTTTTGATTCATTTGATTTTATTTCTTATTTTAAGTGCAAAAAGTTGTTTTTCTTATTTTAAGTGTAGAAAGATGTATTTTCATATTTTAAGTACAAAAATCTTACTGCACTGGCAGATCATTTTATTTGTCAAGTGAAATGTACTAAAATCATGGTAAAACTTTCTTAATCCAAGTCATTTTAGCTTGATTATATTTTGCTTTTTGCAGTCTTTACTATAAGGGTTCTCCACACATGTGACTCTTACTTGGAGGAAGGGCTCCTCCTGCTTGTTTCCATGGAAATGTTCCTATAATATTCCAGTATATGGCATGAGAAGTACCTCGTATCTCCATGGAGAATGTTCTGAAAATACAGTTTTAACTTTCTATGGAATCTTGCAGTTGAGTTTCCACCTCCACAAAGTGACATATTCTCACTTTCCAGCAGAACTTTTCTGCAAAATCGACTTTTCAGAACTTTTAACCAAGTTATAGTTGTTTCCTCTTCTCATTTACCCTCACAAACTTGTATTTGGAGTCATTTGTGCATATTTGTGTAATCTTTAATCATGTATTTTCAAGATGCCATATTACTGATCAGCTGTTTTCCCCGTCCCTGGTTCACGCTGAAGGCTCTGAGCTGACTGTTCTGAGCTTACTGTTCTGCAACTTTATTTGATTAAAAATGTCTTTTGGTGAAACACGTAGGATTCACCCGTGTTGTGTAGTCATTTTAGTACAAAATAAATTAAAAAAATCTGCTGCTTGGTAACATGATCTGCATCTATCCATCAGACTCTTTGTTACTTTGATAACTTTTGGAACCTAATAATAGAGTTTTATTCAGAAATATTCCAAAATCAACCATTTTTAAAAATATATAATCTCCATCTGTAGCAGCTAATAACTTCCCGATTCCACCGGAAAAATACAGAACTAGAAATATTCCATTTGTAATAAAAAAATCTCCTGAGTTTGCTTCACATCCGTCACCAAAGCAGCATCAACATCACTATAGCTCAAACTCTAGTTTCACATTACAGCAAATCAATAGCTTCACATTATAAAACATTCTAATATCTTGTTCAATAATTCAGGCGTGTGGCTCTAAAGTACTCACCACCGGCCCCATCTCATCGCTGGTCCCCATGCAAAACCAATTACCCACATAGGTTCATCCGTGACAGAAGGTTGAGCTGAAAGGTCAATATCATCAGTGTCGGCCATAACATCCCAGCATGCTCTCTGCTCTTTACGGCACACTTTTGCAGGAATCATCATTAAACCCAGATTTGAACGGCACATTAGCTGACATCCATTCTGATGTGTCCTGCAGCGAGTCACCAGTGCTAATTATTGCTGTGTGGATGGTGATGGGGTCGGGCGGGACGTGGTATCGATCTGCGGGGCTTTGTTCGTGTTTTGATGATGTTTGCCTGACCATTTTGTCCCAGGTCGTAAGTTCTTGGTCACATTTTGGTCACGTCTTATATATATTTTCCACCTTCAAGCTCCTTACATCACGAACCACTCACCCAGTCGTACACATTTATACACCTGGAATCGCAAACCCAACCTGTGGGTCAGTGGATTTGACCGCTCAACCAGTGATGTTTTTTAATGTCGAGAGCGAGATTCAACCCACCAACCTTCAGATCAGCTCTAAACAACTGAGCTACTGACCTGGATATGACCTCCGTGAAGTCGCCCCATCAAACGCAAACCTACACAAAAACTGTGCCAGTCGTTTGTGCTGCAAAAAGTTTTGTTTGTGTGATTCTGGTTCTTCAGATATTTGCAGCTTTATTTTCGGTCGATGACGTCGTCCAGAACCTCAGAATGTGAAACAGCCTCAAAACAGGAAGAAAATTAGCCTATAGAAAATGTTTGGATTTGGTTTGTGTTGTTTTGTGCTGTGACAATTTTTATTTGTGTGAGTTTATTTTTATAGGTTAAAAACATGTTTGAAGATTTGTGAGTGGGGGTAAAAGAACAATTATATTTGTTTGCGCTAAATAATAGACAATTAGAAAACAAATGATTACTATGAAAATTTAATTGCTGCTAATGAAGGTTGTTAGTGTTACGTCCCAGTTCTGCTCGGGACCGGGGAAGTAACAAAATAACCAAGATGTACAATGGAATAAATAAGGTAATTTAATTAAAAGGAATGTAGAAGGTGAATTAAACAAAACAGGCTAAAATATGTACATAAAAGAACCTAAACTAAGAAAGAAAATGACAGGATTGAAATAACGAGTTTTGTGCCTAAACAGGTCACGTAGGTCTGTACGAAACAAAACAAGGGACAGACTAAGGGACACACAACAAAATCACAAATGTCCTGAAACAAAAGTCACATAAACCTACAAACAGAATCAAGTGACAACTAAAAAGACACAAAACAGAACTAAACTAAACTCGTGTGTGTCACACAAAGTTAGACTAAAACTAATGAGACACGAACAGAAAATGGCACAAAGACCTGCAGCTCCGAACAGGTGAGAGGAGCCTCCTTAAACAGGGGGAGGAGGCTGGAGGTGAGGGGGGAGGAGCCTCCTTAAACAGGAGGAGGAGGCTGGAGGTGAGGGGGGAGGAGCCTCCTTAAACAGGGGGAGGAGGCTGGAGGTGAGGGGGGAGGAGCCTCCTTAAACAGGGGGAGGAGGCTGGAGGTGAGGGGGGAGGAGCCTCCTTAAACAGGGGGAGGAGGCTGGAGGTGAGGGGGGAGGAGCCTCCTTAAACAGGGGGAGGAGGCTGGAGGTGAGGGGGAGGAGCCTCCTTAAACAGGGGGAGGAGGCTGGAGGTGAGGGGGGAGGAGCCTCCTTAAACAGGGGGAGGAGGCTGGAGGTGAGGGGGGAGGAGCCTCCTTAAACAGGGGGAGGAGGCTGGAGGTGAGGGGGGAGGAGCCTCCTTAAACAGGGGGAGGAGGCTGGAGGTGAGGGGGGAGGAGCCTCCTTAAACAGGGGGAGGAGGCTGGAGGTGAGGGGGGAGGAGCCTCCTTAAACAGGGGGAGGAGGCTGGAGATGAGGGGGGAGGGACCTCCTTAAACAGGGGGAGGAGGCTGGAGGTGAGGGGGGAGGAGCCTCCTTAAACAGGAGGAGGAGGCTGGAGGTGAGGGGGGAGGAGCCTCCTTAAACAGGAGGAGGAGGCTGGAGGTGAGGGGGGAGGGACCAGGGCTCGAGCAGCAAGAATCCAAATGACAAAACAAGAAATGAAAGCACACAACACAAATCAAAGACCTGCAGTTAAACAGCTAAAAGAAAATGTCAAATAAAATAATAAATGCCAGAAAAATAGAGGGATTGTACCCAGGGTCAGAGAAAACAAAATTCGCCCTGGCATTTTTCTTCCTGGGTGCGATCGCTATAGAGCGAAGAAACTGAGGACTATTTTAGCGGCCGCAATGCTTTGTGGGATAAAGGTTTGAGGCTCGATAGACGATGAGTGACACAGACACAGTGTTAAAAACAGAGGAAGGCGCCAGGTGAAACGGTGCTGAGGCCACACTGGCCCAGACGTTTGCCCAGTTTGTTGTGTAACTTTTCTGGTGGAGGTTTTCTCGGTGGAAATATTATTGCTTTCTCTGGAATGTTTCACACTATGGCTTTAAACCTTTCTATCTCCATTAAGACCAAACCAGATTAAGTTACAGGTCAGATCTGTGGAGAGGCGACCCCACTCACAGTCAGAATTAAACTTTTTGTAGCTGTTTCTGAGCTATAAAACCACCTGTAATTGAATAAACGTGAGGCAGAGCTGTTTAATGTCACACTGTGGAACATTCCAGGCAGAGAAATGACATATCCATAAAAATAACGAGCAGGTGACGGATCGCCAAACCAAAAAGTTACACAGTGCACCTTTAATTAAGTTCAATTCAATTCAATTCAATTCAATTTATTTTGTAGCGCCCAAAATCGCAACAACAGTAGCCTCTAAGGGCGTTCCAAGATATGGATGAGTAAAACATACACACAGACATATCAAAACAGGAATAAACAACATTCATGTAAAGCAGCAAATGAAACATTGTCCAGTCATCCCCTGTCCTTAGACCCTCCTTCTCAGCAAGGAAAAACTCCAAAAAACCCAGGGTCCTGGGAAAAAGAAGAAACCTCGAGGAGAACTACAGTGAAGGAGGGATCCACTCCCATGGACGGACAGGCTATAGATGTCCAGGCCCGTGGGCCAAAGGAGGAGGAGAAGAGGGGCGAGGAGGAGGAGCCGGGCGAGGAGGAGGAGCCAGGCGAGGAGGAGGAGCCAGGCGAAGAGGAGGAGCCAGGCGAGGAGGAGGAGAGAGGTCCAGCTGCCATCAGGCGTCTGAAAGAGTTCCACTCCACAGGGGAGTGGGACAGGGACAACATGTGAATAAGCAATGAACAAACTACAGATGAGAACATAGTGAGTGATGCTGGTGAGAAAAGGAGGAAACAGAGGACAGTGCTCAGGTTGCCACACTTCCCCCAGCTTGTTATCTCCTGCGGCAGCTTATCTTAGTGACATCAACTAAGTAACCTGGTCATAAGCTATTCCGAAGAGGAAGGTTTTAAGCCTGGTCTTAAATAAAGAGACTGTGGGTGCCTGTTTAACATCAACAGGGAGTTGATTCCATAACACAGGAGCTTGGTAACTGAAGGCTCTCCCCCACTGTACTTTTAGACACTCTAGGAACCACTAATAATCCTGCATTCTGAGGCGAAGTGCTCTATTTGGCTGATAGGGGACAATGGCATCCTGAAGATATGATGGGGCCATATTGTTTAAGGCTTTGTATGTCAGAAGGAGAACTTTGAATTTAATTCTAAACTCGACAGGAAGCCAGTGAAGTGATTTTAACACAGGACTGATGTGATCACGTCTTTTAGTTCCTGTTAGGACCCTGGCCGCTGCATTTTGGACCAACTGGAAGCTTCTTAAAGTACCTTTAGTGCAGGCGGTGAGCAGAGAATTACAGTAATCTAGTCTGGATGTAACAAATGCATGGATAAGTTTTTCAGCATCATTTTTAGGCAAAATTTTCTGATTTTAGTTATGTTTCGCAGGTGAAAATATGCAGTTTTACAAGCTTGGTTTATATGAGCTGTGAATGAGAGATTTTGGTCAAATACGACTCCAAGGTTTTTTACAGTAGAGCTAGAGGCTATACTCACATTGTCAAGTGAGATTATCTGGTCTGACAGAGAATCTCTCTGACCTTAGGACCGACAACAATGACCTCTGTTTTTCAGGGTTTAAGAGGAGGTAATTCAGGGTCATCCAGGTTTTGATGTCCTTCACACAGGCACTGAGCTTATCGATTTGATCGGTCTGATTAGGTTTCATTGATAAGTACAGCTGAGTGTCATCAGCATAGCAGTGGAAATTAATGCCATGTTTTCTGATAATGTTACCTAATGGCAACATATACAGAGTAAACAAGTTGGACCAAGCACAGATCCTTGTGGAACACCACAAGCTACTTTAGAGCAGGGAGAGGTGCACTGGTTTACACTAACAAACTGGTACCTATCTGATAGATGGGATTTAAACCATTTGAGGGCGGTCCCTCTGACACCTATGTCACATTCTAACCTCTGCAGTAGAATGTTGTGATCAATGGTGTCAAACGCTGCACTGAGGTCCAGTAGGACCAGGACTGAAGCCAGCCCGTTATCAGCAGCTAGTAGCAAATCATTTGTCACTTTAAGCAGAGCAGTTTCTGTGCTGTGGTGAGCTCTGAAACCAGACTGAAATTTTTTCATATAAATTATTGCCCTGCAGATGGTGACAAAGCTGTTTCACCACAACTCGTTCCAGAATCTGTGAGAGAAATGGAAGATTCGAGATAGGTCTGTAGTTGGCTAGTTCATCAGGATTTAAGGTAGGTTTTTTCAAAAGCGGTTTAATTACAGCATATTTAAAGGACTGAGGAACAAAGCCATTTTCTAATGACATATTTATTATGTTATGGATGGAACCTATTATTAAGTGGAGCTTTTTTGAGGAGTTTGACTGGAATAGGGTCGAGCAAACAAGTTGATGGTTTGGACGACATGATGACTGAGGTAATCTCCACCTCATCGACAGGAGTAAATTTGTCTAATTCTGTTAGAGAGGATTTATGTGGGATATTGGTGTTACAGACTGGATTTGCAGAATTTGCTCGGGGCTGATTTTTGGAGTGGCTTCGTTGATCTTGTCTCTAATGGTTATAATTTGTAATCGAAGAATTCAAGAAAGTCATCACAACTGAACTTCAAAGGGAGAAGAGACTCAGGGCAGTATGCCGAGTTTGTCAGCCTGGCTACAGTGCTGAACAGAAATCTGGGAGTTGCTTTTGTTTACTTCTATTAGGTTTGAATAGTATCTGGTTTGTGCTTTTCGCAGCGGCCTTATAAGAGAGCAGGCAGAGCTTCCATGCCTTCAGAGACTGCTCGGAGCGAGCGGCGCCAGAGCTTCTCTGTGCGTCTTCGTGTTGTTTGAGTGATCGCAATTCTGGAGTATACCAAGAGCCGGAGGTCTTGGTTTAATGCTTTTTCTGTTTTAAGCGGAGCTGCAACATCGAGAGCAGATTTTAGGGTGAGCATTGTCCTATCAACAAACTGATCCATGATAATTGGATTAAAGTTGTTCTCATTGTCACATGGCATATCATTTAATACTGGCTCGATTATTTCTTTGAACTCGGCTACCGATTTTCTGATATTGTTCTTTTCATTATAGTTTTCTCCTGCAGAGCTGGATAGTCTTTTAGTATGAATTGAAGGTTATTAAAAATGGTCAGAGAGTATAGGGTTTTGAGGAATTACAAGCAAATCACTAATCTCAATAGCCACCATAAGTTAGGACGAGATCGAGAGTGTGATTGTGACAGTGAGTCGGCTTGTTCACACTCTGGGTAAAACCGATCCCATCCAGGAGAGCACCAAAGCACTGCTGAGGCACTCACTGCTGTTATCAACATGAATGTTGAAATCTCCAACTATAACAATCCTTTCCCATTCCAAAACTAAACTTGAAATAAAGTCAGAAAACTCTGTCAGAAAGCTCGGCATAAGGACCAGGAGGTCATTGGTAGATTGTTATAAATATAACAGCTTTTTGGTTTTTCCAGTTGGTGCACGTAATAGATAGTGCGAGGCTTTCAAAGGAGCGGAATGTATAATTAGATTTGAGGCTGAGAATTAGGCTGGAGTGAGAAATGAGCGGCCACACACGCCACCTCGACCAGTGCTCCTGGCACTTTGAAAGTTCACGTGACTTGGAGGTGTAGATTACCGTTTAGTCTAACATAATCATTTTCCTGAAGCCATGTTTCAGTTAAAGCTAGAAGATCAATATTAAAGTCGCCAATTAATTCATTTATTAAAAGAGATTTAGAAGAGAGGACCTGATGTTTAGCAGTCCACATTTTACACACTTATCATTTTGTTTATTTGCGACACATGTATTTATTTTTATTAAGTTATGAGGTCTGACGCCTTTCCTATCAGAGTTCAGTTGACTTTTATTTGTGCTTTTTACATGCTTAATTTGTTTGTTTGCAACACAATTATTTATTTTTATTAAGTTATGAAACCTGACGCCTTTCCTATCATACTTTAGTTGAGTTTTATTTGTGCTTTTTATGCATTTATTTTGTTTATTTGCGATGCATGTATTTATTTCTATTGAGTTAGGAGATCTGATACCTTTCCTATCAGAGTTTAGGTATGTTTTTGTTTGTGCTTTTTGTGCGTGGGACATACACAACCTCAGCCGGTCTGGGAGAATTGTTCATGCAGGGTGGCTCAGAGGAGGCCCCTGTAGTGGGCTTCACACACAGTCTCAGCCTGTTTGGAGCTGTTCTAAGCTAACAGAGCAGTGCCTCACTAGTCTACTCTGCTCCTAGCGTCACTGACACTCCTGAGCTAGTCTGTGTGCTAGTCTTACCTGATGGTCATCTAAGACTAGCCATTATATTCTGCACTAGGAGGGAGGACCCAGCAGCGGTGGGATGAATGCCCCGTCCACTACGTATAAGCCTGGGCTTCCTCAAATGCCCTCCAGTTGTCTATGAAGCGACATCATTCTGCGGGCACCAATTGGACAACCACTGGTTGACAGCTGAAAAGCGGCTGAACATTTCACAATTGGCATAATTTGGAAGGGGCCAGAGAAGTACACGTACTCCGACATCGACTTAGCCAAATCACAAACTGCCGCTATCTGCAACTTCACCACCTCTGACTGACCGCGCCGAGTATCGTTACCCCACGTGTATAAGCGATCCGGCGGTACCTGTTCTTACTTTTCTTTAAAAGCCTAAGATTCCCTCGATGTCACCCAGTCTGGCTCCAGGGTAACACCGTGTGGAAGCTGCAGGCAGTTCCACGTCCCTGACTATGGAGCTCCCTATCACTAGAGTGTCCGCGTCCAGCTCAAGGGGCGAACCTGTTCGGGCGAGGCGCCCTGCTCTCAGCCCTGTGTCCCTTGGTCTCCTGGAGTCCTGCGCTCAGCTATGTGTCCCTGATCTGCAGTCCTGGTCTTAGCCCTGCGCTTGCGTCTAAATGTCTCAAAACTGTCCTGGTCTGGTCCCGGCTGCAGGATGCGCCGAGGGGCTGCTCGCTAGCTACGCTCAAGCTAATGCGGTCCGCGGTCCCTGCTACTGCCTGACTATAACTCGGCTTGAGAGCCTCCAATGAGCGGATCCGCGTTTCTAACTCTGTAACCCTGGCCTCGAGGACTGCCACTACGCTGCACTTAGCGCAACTATCCCTGTCACTATCAAATAAGCCAGGGTTCTCACTCCACATGTTGCAACTAGAGCAGGAAGAGGCGAGTTTTAGCCATGATGCTAGGCTAGGCTAGATCAGGCTGAAACTACAAGCTGAGACTACAGAGAGAGAGAGGCTTAGACCACGAATTACGGAGCGCTAGATGCTGAATAAACTTCGATGGTTTGACGAAGTACTCAGGCACTAGTTTAGATGGATTCGTGGATTAACAGATTCAGTAGAGAGATGCTAGTAAGAGTGCTTCGCAAAACAGCTCGCAAACAGAATTCACTCACCCGGAAGTGACGTCAGCCAATCCTGTCACCGCTCAATGATATGATACTGCACTGGGGGAGAGTATAGTACTGCAAACATGTTTGCCCTAGAACAGATATATAGTAAACGCAGTGTGTGCAGTCTGCATATCTGTTATCATTTGTAAACCAGGAAGAAACCCTGTGGAGCTGTTAGCATGCTAGTTGTTGTTAGCATTAACAGTTTGTGAAAAGTGTTTGCAGATGCATCGCATAATTAGGATGCTGTAGGATTTCACAGAAGCGCGACAAATTGTACGTTTTAGGTCCAGTATATGATGCACCCGGATTAATGCTTCTGGTTTCAAGAACTTTGAAACTAAAATATAAATAAAATCTGTGTTTACATCTGATCCGAGAGAGAAACGCCTCCACCACCGCATCTGCATGATTCCCTAATGAGGCTCTATGGGCTGCTGTGGTCTGTGGTGTGTGTGTGTGTGTGAGTGTGTGTGTGTGTGTGAGTGTGTGTGTGTGTGAGTGTGTGTGTGTGTGTGAGTGTGTGTGTGTGTGTGTGTGTGTGTTGTAAAACATTAGCGTGTGTATTTAAAACCCACATCAAAATGCAGCCGTTCTCTCTCCTCCCTCGTGACCTTTACCATATCTGTCCTCACAGAGTCGCACTTTAGTCTGGCTCATTTTCAACTTTTCAAATCATTTTCAAATAAGTTTTCAGAGCAGAACTGGCCGTGACCAGAACAGGACTGAGTGACTGATTGCTTTTGGTTTCATAATACTGAGTCCAAAAAATTACATGTTTTGTCATTAAAAAGTTGAATTAAACTGACGTCACATTTCAAAGATAACAAGTAATTACTGTTTGGAAAATGCAAAGGCACATTCTGTACTATTGTTATTTTATATATTTATACATTTATTTATATTGCTTAAAGGTGCATTGTGTCACTTTTCTGGTGGAGGGTCTGTCAAAAGCGTTTCTTAGTGGAGCTGTTATTGATTTATCACAATATGGTATTCAGCCTTTCTGCCATCATGGAACCAAACCAGACCAAGTTACAGGTCAGATCTGTGGAGAGGCGACCTGCTCACAGTTCAAATGGTTGTTTTTCTATGTTTTTCTAGGTATTTAAGTTATAAAACCACTTGTAATTGAATAAATGTAAGGTGGAGCTGTTTAAAGTCATACTGGGCAACGTTATATCCATAGAAATAAACAGTTGATGGACCCCAACCACAAAAGTGGGGTTGCTTTTGTTTACTTCTATTAGGTTTGAATAGTATCTGGTTTGTGCTTTTCGCAGAGCGGCCTTATAAGAGAGCAGGCAGAGCTTCCATGCCTTCAGAGACTGCTCGGAGCGCGAGCGGCGCCAGAGCTTCTCTGTGCGTCTTACGTGTTGTTTGAGTGATCGCAATTCTGGAGTATACCAAGGAGCCGGAGGTCTTGGTTTAATGCTTTTCTGTTTTAGCGGAGCTGCAACATCGAGAGCAGATTTTAGGGTGAGCATTGTCCTATCAACAAACTGATCCATGATAATTGGATTAAAGTTGTTCTCATTGTCACATGGCATATCATTTAATACTGGCTCGATTATTTCTTTGAACTCGGCTACCGATTTTTCTGATATTGTTCTTTTCATTATAGTTTTCTCCTGCAGAGCTGGATAGTCTTTTAGTATGAATTGAAAGGTTATTAAAAAATGGTCAGAGAGTATAGGGTTTTGAGGAATTACAAGCAAATCACTAATCTCAATACCATAAGTTAGGACGAGATCGAGAGTGTGATTGTGACAGTGAGTCGGCTTGTTCACACTCTGGGTAAAACCGATCCCATCCAGGAGAGCACCAAAAGCACTGCTGAGGCACTCACTGCTGTTATCAACATGAATGTTGAAATCTCCAACTATAACAATCCTTTCCCATTCCAAAACTAAACTTGAAATAAAGTCAGAAAACTCTGTCAGAAACTCGGCATAAGGACCAGGAGGTCGGTAGATTGTTATAAATATAACAGCTTTTTGGTTTTTCCAGTTGGTGCACGTAATAGATAGTGCGAGGCTTTCAAAGGAGCGGAATGTATAATTAGATTTGAGGCTGAGAATTAGGCTGGAGTGAGAAATGACGGCCACACCGTTTCTTAGTGGAGCTGTTATTGATTTATCACAATATGGTATTCAGCCTTTCTGCCATCATGGAACCAAACCAGACCAAGTTACAGGTCAGATCTGTGGAGAGGCGACCTGCTCACAGTTCAAATGGTTGTTTTTCTATGTTTTTCTAGGTATTTAAGTTATAAAACCACTTGTAATTGAATAAATGTAAGGTGGAGCTGTTTAAAGTCATACTGGGCAACGTTATATCCATAGAAATAAACAGTTGATGGACCCCAACCACAAAAGTTACATACTGCACCTTTAAATACATAAAAAATGTAGCGGTGATTTATTCTAAGTAACAAAATCACTGGACACGATGACCAAGTTGTTTGTTATAATTTGGTGTTTCGGTTCACAAGACGATTATCCAATCAGAGAGCAGAATGAGCCTCACATGAGTCTCTCATGATCTGACTGAGCACTACCCAAACCCCAGCACCTACAGCCAGTCATGAACCAGTGCTAGTGCGGCCTCTGTACTATTTGAATTCATTCAAAGCAGTTTGGGAGGAAGTGTGCAGGCTTTGTCTCACTTTCTATGCTCTATGTCAGGGGCGTCAAACTCATTCTGATCCGGGGGCCGTACAAAACCTACTTCGATCCCAAAGGGCCCGGATCCCAAAACTCATGACATATATCCCCTAAAAATAGCATTAAGTCCAAATATTTGTGCAGAGAAATGCAAATCTATTACAGAAATCTTTTTTTATTTGATTCTGTTTTACTAAATCTTGTAATATTCTGCTCGGTCACTTTCACAGCAGCATCACTAAACTCTCGGCTCCGGGTGAAAACAGACGCCTGTTTCTTCAGTCGCAGCAATAATTCGTTTATCTTCTGTCTTATCAATTCTCTGTTCAAATTATTGTATTTTTCAACGTGTCTCGTAGTGGTGTTTAAGATTATTTTCCCTGAGCACCGTCACTTGTTGCAAACACACCGAGCACAGGTTTCCCATTCACCTCCGTCAAACAGGAATAGGAGTTAGTCCATTTTTCTTGGAAAATCCTGAACTCAGCTCCACTTTTCTCATTTTGGACATTTTGCTGATGAGGGTCACGGTCAAATCGATCGTCCTTTAAGAGCGTTTGGAAAGAGGAAAGTCTCATTTGTGCTGCTCTGCGGGAGGCGCCAATGCACAGAAGCACTGGACACACTGCTATGCTCAGCAACGCAGAAAATTACCAGAAAAATCAGAAAAATTTAAATATTAAAATAACAGAAATAATAGATACTCAGCCGAGGGCCAGATTAAAGGTCTTGGAGGGCCGCATCTGGCCCCCGGGCCGCATGTTTGACACCTCTGCTCTATGTTGTGTCTAGCAACAGTGATGTGCGTATGCCTATACCTTTTATAATTATTTCACTTAATCACAAATGATTTAATCATTTACAAATAAACTCTAACGGGTCTCACTTCAGATTAACAGAGTTTAGTGCTTCACTCATTGATTCTGTTGAAATTCATGATGTTTTCAGCTCCCTGTAAATGTATATTTGTAGCATTAATTCATACAGGCAAAGTTTGTGAAGTGTTTTGCTAAAGAACACGAAAACAGTACACAATAGTGTGTAACTGATAGTAGTTTTAGTTTGAATATCTGGTTCTTTCTCGCATCATTCCTTAACGAGTCTTGTGTTCTGCTATAATCATTTAGACTTCAGCTCAGTTTTCCAGAAGAGGATCTCTCCAACTTCTTCTCCTATGTGGGTACATTTCTACATCTGCGGACGCATTAACCCTCCAGCACTTTAACATAGCAGTCTCCTCCATTATTATTCCTATATATTTCCTTACCCAAGGGCGACCAGATAAAACCTATACATATTTTATCAGCACTCAGACACGCACTTCCTGCTCCTCCTCTGCAAAGTGAATTTAAACATACACTTTCAGCTCGCAAAACCATATAGACTGACTTTTTTTTTTTCACACAGTTTTATCAGACCTGCTTCAAAGTATAAAGTATGTCAAGGTGATCGCAGCCCGACGTCCTTCATGAGAGAAAGAGGCTAAGAAAAACAAAAGATCTTAAAGCTGTGTACAGGGAAGGCCAGTTCAAAGACACACGTGTATGTATCTGAGGACAGTACTGCACTTCTGTCCTTGTGTTCAGTAGAAGTTTCCATGGACGGCACTGGAGAGGGTTAAAACTCCACTGTGGACTCCACGCCAAAAACACATCTACCAAGCAGCGGTAATATTAAAGGTATCACACTTTTATGTGGTATTCACTGCTAAGACATAACAGACTGTATTTAGAGCGATGTGTTGCCTTTTATTGTTCTGAAAATGCAATTGTGACCTAAGGTGCCTTGAATATGTCGTCTGCAGGCTCTGTATTCTCCTAAAGATGCATTCATAACAGGTCTAGATTATCATGTAAGAAAGGACAACTTCAGTTAAGAGTTTTCTTTTGTCAATGCGAGAAACAAGATAAACTTCTGCAGCCAAAAATCGCACGATGAGTGAACAGGTTAGGTTAGGTTAGGTCGCTTTATTTGTACCCGTAGGTAAATTTGCTTTGCAGATTTGAGAGGCTGGTCCCACATTTCATTCATCGACATTCTGCACAATAAACACCAATAAAAACACAAATATAAATATAAATAAAGTGTTGCAGTTCTCCAGTGCAGAGTGGTTGTTCCATAAATAAAAGAATTCATCTGAGTGAGCTAAAAGTTGCAATACATATCAAAAGCATGATAAATAAATAAATTACAATTTATTCATAAAAACAATAGCAGCTGGAACGAAACTCATTTTAAACAAGCAGACGAGTGATGCCAATGCAGGCCTGGTACAAGCCATGGAGGAACTGATGGCCAAATACTTAATGGAGACTGAAGAAAACGCAGAAACGTACATCAGTAAGATGGAGAAGCATATTGATAGCAAGAACTCAGCCCTAAACATACATACATACATACATACATACATACATAGATAGATACATAGATATATAGACTTTATTCATCCCCATGAGGAGAAATTCAAGTTGTCCGGTAGCATAAACATTAAACAAGACACAAATTTAAAAAACCTACATAAATAAATGCATTTGCAATAAAATAAATAAGTTAATAGTTAAAAGTTACTAATGATAGTAATAATAATAGTGAGGTGCACATTAGCAAGAGCAAGACACAAATGATATAAAAGCTGCACACACCGACACTGAGAAATGACAAGAGCGCAAAACGTCACAGAGTGTGAGGATGTGATGTGTAAATGTCGGGAGAAACTTACTGCAATGGAGAACGGTGCATGAAGAGACAAACTTCTGCTGCTGACTCTCAAAGAGGGAGTAAGGGCTCAAACCAGAGTCCTGCACGGGGCCATTTTTGGAGGCCCGCACACGTAAACCCGTAATTATATCAAAGTTAATTCCGCACCCACCAAGACCCGTTAACATCCCACCCGCCCGTGATAAATGACACTCAAATTAGAAGCATTTGAACAGACTAGTAAACTCTAACTTAAACTACTAATACTATATAAACATTTTTTTATTTCCTTTCCACTTTTTGTAGTAGCCTAATCAATGCTAGGTCAAACATTTTTGCTCCGCCCTAAATAGCACAATAACAATGAAACAAACAATAAAAAAGTCAGTTTAACACAAAATAAAAGCCTTAATTTTATCTAACCAAAGTTACTGTGCAGGAACAGTAGATCATCCACAGTCCCAAGTTTTCGGCTGCGTTCTTGGATCACAATTCCAGCAGAGGAAAAGTCTCTCTCAATGGCAGCGATGGATGCAGGAAATAAGAACACACCTCGTGCACTGATTCAGCTGGAGCAGGACTCAAACACACTGGATTACCTGAAAAAACAGATTCCCATGTGGTTCTCAACTCTTGCCGACACCTGCCTGGAGCTGATTAAAGTTCACCGCCTTGGACACGTGGAGTCCCACGTGGATGGAAAGCCCAGCCGTCCACGCCCTCTGATCATCAGGGGCCTTCGATACACCGACAGGGGCCACCGCATTCTCCAGGAATCAAGGAAAACTCCTCCAGAAGTGGCTAGAGTTCAGCTCAGGTTTGCAGTGGATTACAGCGAGATCACTGTAAACGTTTGCTATAACGTGAAGTATGAAGCACGAGTGAAAGGCTTTCAGGCTCTTCTCTTGTGTCCAGCGACAATGAAGCTCACCAAAGGAAACAAAGACTGTGCTTACAGTTAGCATCACACCCCGAGGGACTGTTGATGATATGAGCTGCAACATATCAATAAACTCCTCTACCATTCTCGCCTTCTAAAGTTATCAAGAAAGAAAGGAAGGAGTATTTTTTCATGTCTCTTTTCAGGCTCGTGCTATGGATTGACTTCTATCTCAAGTAACAGATGTTAAGAGAGCAAAAAAAAAGATTAAACAAAAATAATAAGCCTTCATTGTGACAGTTTTATGAGGTTTCTCTGAGGAGAAGAAAAAGTCTCACCAATGAAAATCGTATTACAGCTTGTGTTCATTTCAGAGATGGATTTGATGCATCGTAATGTTTTTAGGAAACAGGATTAGAAAGAGGCACGATGTTAAGCTATTCGGATGAAACGCTCAGTATGGTTCTTTTCATTTAGGACTTTGTTTTTAGTTTCTTTTTTTCAACATTTGTTTTTGCGAGGAAGCACTGTCATGGTAACAATATGTTCCCCAAATCATAATCGCTTCAATTTGCAGTTCCCATTCTGCTATTTGAGAGAAAACGTGTGAGTTTGTGGTTGTTCTGACACACATGAATCTGTAGTTATTGTTGACACCCACATAACAAAGTCTTATTTAAAGTTCCCATATGACTGTTTTCTGATTTATGCTGAAGTGTTTCCTCCTCACAAACAGAACTGGAGCTGTGTTTTGTTTCATTCACACATGTTTGAGCTTTTATTTCAAACAGAAAACACCCTGTTTCACCTTATGATGTCTGGTGGTAATACAGGAAGTGCCCCATTGTGTTTTTAAAGTCTGTACACCTTCACTAGAATCATTTGGATAATTTCAGCCCTGGAATTACAAATCTCTACTGAAGGTAAAAGTTAGCTGTTAACTTGAAAACTACCGCTTCATGACATCACAAGGTGGAACAGAGCATTTTGGGCTGTGGAGATGTCGACAGACTAATAATAAAGGGTCACTCAAACATATGTGAATGAAACAAAACATCCCAGGTACGTTTTTGAGGAGGTAACAATATTATAACATGGGTAAAAGCTCACAAGAGTCCATTTTCTGCATTATACGACCTTTAGAAGTACTTTTTTAGTCTGGTCTCCATGGAGATGCGAAGTGTTTTGTCTGAAATGTCCAACATGCAAAAGAGCCTATTACATTTCTTTCTTTGGTGTTCGGGGTTACTACAGGTTTCTTCAAGTTTGATTCAAAAACTTAATACCTATTTCACGGCATATTTCATAGACCTACCAGCAAAGAAGAACAACGTTCTTGAATTTGTGTTCATTTAATTCTCAAACAAATGTGAAAATGTGGAATGTGTAAAAGATGATGGAAGAATGATGTAAGCTCATCGCAGCAGAGTCGTGAGCGCTGCAACACCACAGACACAGACGACCGGCCAAACAGAGGTGTGGAAAATCAAAGAAAGTTCAGCAGATCACAGAAAAGTTTGACTAACACTGTTGAGCTGTTTTTTTGTTTGTTTTACATTGGTTACGTTAGCTAGTTACTTATTCTATGCTGGGAATAAGTAACTATCTTGAGTCTTGAACAATAAACAATGAAAATCAACTCAACAAATACTGTAGAATTCAACAACAAGTAAAATAAAGATCAAAAACACGTCAGCTCATCGTTGGTGTGGACCCAAAAGTGCACAGATCCACTTTAGTTGCAGTCGTAGCTGCAGCACGAGCAGCCGCTGGTTAACGTTTTCTGTGCTGCCATGAGAGTCTAAAGCCACACACTACAGGAGAATTTGCCCAATTCTGGCTGTGATTTGCTTCTCCCTGAGTTCGGGAAGAGGTGACATGACTTTTTGTCTCTGTGTGTGATTTTGTAGCCGTTGTGCTTGTTATGGGTGTGATGTCCTTGTGACTCTGAGCTGAACCACCAAACATCAGCAACACTTTCATCTGTCTGTATCATAGACGCAGAATTAAAGGTGATGAGTGATTTATTTATTTATTTATTTGATAGGGACAATGCACATTAATGAACATATGTTATAAACAAATGTAAATATACCAGATTATAGCTACAAAGCTAATTTACATCCGCAGTCCCGAGGCAGGTCACAAATACAGCACACAATAGAATATTACCTACACAAGAAAAGGTTAAGAAAAATAAAAGAACATTTTTCACTAATGATCACGTGACTGGTTTGATTTTAGCCACAGTTTGAGTTGAGTTTTGAAGGTGAGCGATGTGGGGCGCTCCCTTATTCCCAGAGGAAGACTGTTCCAGATCTTAGTGGCCTCACAGAGAGAGAATTTTGCCCAAAAGATGTTTTTCTGTCGGGCACCTCACAGTCTCCTCTGGACAAGGCCCTGGTCCTGATACTGGTGGGAGGCGGGGCTAATCCATGTAGCACTTTATACACAAAGCATATTTAAAATGTTTAAAATTTTCAAAGCTTAAAATATTGTACTTTTTTTAAAATATTACAAATATGGAATGGAATTGGTTTCCTATCAAAGACTTTTAGCAATTTTTTATAGAGTGATTAAATAATTTTGAGTGTGCTCACATTACCTAAAGACCAACTTGTGATGCAGTATCAATGTGAGAGAAAAGCACTGAGTGGAGAAAAACTCTCGCAGCATCAAAAGTTATAAATGGCCTGATTTGCCTAAAGTTTTGAAGATTAAATTTTACAGTTTTAACAATTCTTTTAACATGGTGCTTCCAAGGACCCCTGAGCTGCCTAAGAATGCCTGATCTAAATAAACAGTTACTAAAACAACAATTAAACTGGGAAATTTACAACACTATTATTAAGCTAGAGTTGCAGTGACTGAAACTCACTGTAGGTGTAGTGGACTCATGGGAAAACCATGACACTTACAGCAGCTATTTACTAGATTAGAAGCACAAGAGCACACATTTCCGGGAATAAATGTACCATGAACATGACCTAGACATTGATAAAGGGGCATTTTGCTTAAGTAGTGATTGCTTTTTGAGTAACATGATGAAAGGAAGGTGACCATCCTTTTTCCTCAGAAAAGTCTCGTAGTCCGATTTAGAAGGTGCTCAATCGAAGCCTGGGTGAAAATCTTTCAGAATGGTGTCTTTTTTTATCCAAAAATCATTAAGTGAAGTTCACAAGTGCAAGTTTTCAGTCTTGAGACAGATTTGAGGCAGTGGGTAGAAAACATCTGTGAGGAAGGCAGTTCATTTGCTACAGCCAAAGGTGATCAGGACGACATCCACTTCCTCTCAGAGATAATTCCCCACATAAAATGATTTGCAAGCAGTTTACCACTCTGGAGTGGAGCCATAACTCCACACTTCAAAAGCTTCAACCTCACTGCAAGTTCAACGACAGCTGAAGCAGAATTTAAAAACCTAAAGCATGGGCTTTTCGAGCATGACCGCTTGCCCGTGCGGGTGAATCATTTTATTGCCCAGCATCTGACATTCAGTGAGGGCAAAATGAGGCTCTGCTCTGCAACAAATAGAGAAGGATGTTCTACACAGATTACCACAGAAACGCCTCAAGGAAACAGGAATGAAATCACTGTCAAGGGTAACACTAAGGTTTATAGAGTATATATATATGTATGTATGTATATGTATATATATTACAGCTGTCAACGTTAACACATTAACGCATGCGATCACAAAAAAAATCACACTTTTTTTAACACAGATAAATCAGAATTTATTTTAATGCTCCTCTATGGAAAGTGCGATGGTGACCTGAAAGGCGGCGCAGGTTATTAGGTCAGTGATCAGGTCTGTCCATATGCGGATACGACGATGACACTGTGACTCAGGCTCAAGTTACTTGGAGCCCAAAAGAGGCAAGGTGAATCCATCAGGCCCCAGTATCGTGGACAGACCAATAGCCACAGAATAGGATAGGGAATAAACATGCCCACATTGAAATAATATCACACATTAAAACTAGACACTAGTACTTAAAAAAATGTGATCCTTTAAATGCACTTCTTTAGACAGAGGTGAACAGTACCTGTTCTGGGTTCACAACAGCTAAGCTTTCTTATCCTTGTAGCAGTACATTTTTGAGGAGATGAAGAGTGGTTCTTCTTTTGTGTCCTAAAGACAAACAGACAAATCAGTATAAGTAACTATATGAATACAAACAGCTACTGTAGACTGGTGACCTGCACAGTGCAGGAGGGAAGGGTACAGCTGCAAAGTGTGCAGTGATCATGAATGTTAAAACATACATTAAACATACAATTAACACTGATCATTTCTCACCTTTATGCAGTTGCTGATGCTCCATCAGATGGTGTGGGGAACTGGAGAGGACTTGGAGTTCCACCAAAAAAGTGAAGTGGCATTCCTGTCTGGCCCTGTGCCCTGAATGGCAGAATGCAGAACAATCAGTTAAGAGACCAGTGAAAACCAGGCTCTTAAAAATGGGAACAACCATCGACTGGTTAAATTATCAAATTACACACGGTATGTTCCTAATACGTGTGCACTTGACTGGTTTATCCAGAGTCTATGCAGCACATACGGTGGCAGCACTGCTTTCCACGGTGACTCTGCGAGTAATGTGCTCCAGCTGGTAAAACTGCTCTCCACCGAAGGTGTGACCCCAGCAACTTATATAAAGAGAGCAGAGGCCCTGGTCACATTATTTAGAGGTGTGCAGCTGAAATCAGGGTTTCTTCAAATAAATGCACAGTGTCACATCTCCACAGTGATCCAGAACACCATGAGAAATACTGACTGTGTATTTCTGTAAACAGTGTTCATCCCGGCTCTGCATGCTCCACCCTGACAATGAGGGAGGTTCCTTTTGTTTCTCCCTGGTTTGATGTTGTCACTCTGCAGACTAGTAAACCTGGGCACTGCTTTGCAACAAGCACTTATTCTGTCCAGTTCACCATGTCTCAGACCAGTGACATCTGGATGTCAAGTCCTACAATCAAACAGGGAACATGAAGAAGAGCGGGAACAATTACTCACCACTCCAGGATCCAGGACTGCACAGTCATTAAATTCAACACAAATCAGTATCAAAATCACCACATTTGAAGCTTTATTAGAGCTCAAAATCTTTCCATGATACTTTTACTTTCACAGGTATTTTAAGTGGCTGTCACACCTTAATGATTTAGCCAGGGTATTGCCGACGTATGAAAAGTTTGGCAAATACGCTGTCGTACTTCAGATAAGTTATAGGTGAGTTTTGTATAACGTGTGAACATAAGTTAATACGCTGAAACACGCTGACGTACGTCCACATACAGCAAGGTCGACGAAAAATTTTCAGCATGCTTAAAATTTCTGTCTGTTTGTCAGCGTGTTTATACGCCCTGCGTACGTGGGCCATAAGTTGTAGGTAAGTTATGTGAACGTTCACACACATTCATTTTAAGTTCCTCATAAATCTAAATACGTTGAGATAATGTCTAGCGTATCCATAACTTAATAACTGAACTCCATAACTGAACCTGTGTGTAACTTAAACTGAACTTATCTCCAGCTCATATTGACGTACGCACACGTATTTGACGTGAACTTACTGAATGTGTTTCTAACTTATAACGGCGTGTTGGCAGCGTTTAGGGGAATTGTAAATTGGATCTGCAGCTTAAATAACCAATCAATTCATTGCACCAGCTCAATGAAAAGACTTTATTACTCACCTACATTATCCACAGAATTTGTCCTCCACAAATAATGACATCTAGGCCACAAAACTGTGATATTACATTTTGTATACGTCCAAGTCGTTATGAATACTCTATGTATACGCCCAAAATTGAAAAAAAAACCATCCATAGTTCAGCGTATGACAGCGTCTCAGGGAAATTCTGGGATGTTGGCGTGAGCTAAATCGTCAAGCTGTGACAGGGCCCTTCGTACTTTTACTTGAGTAGATTTTTTGATGTGATACTTTTACTTAAAGGTGCACATATAACTTTTTGGTTGCTTTTCGTCACAATCTTGTTTCTATGGATATATCATTGCTCTGGCTGAAATGTTTCATAGTGTGACATTAAACAGCTCTACTTTACATTTATTTAATCATAGGTGGTTTTATAGCTCAAAAAGACTGAAAAATCAGGCATTCTGACTGTGAGCGGCGTCGCCTCTCCACCGCTCTGACCTGTAACTTGGTCTCGTTTGCTCTCCATGAAGATAAAATGTTGTTTAATGCCATACTGTGAAACATTCCTGACAACGCAATAACATCTCCATGAAGAAAAGTATGTGACGAACCCTCCACCAGAAGTTACACAATGCACTTTTAAGTATTTTTGGCTCCTGTATCACTGTACCACTAGTTGTACTCAAATATCAATAATAATAGCGAGACATGATGGTTATTTGGATGTACATCCCCAGTGGAAAAGCAATTAAAAGTAACTACTTTCAAACCTGCATTACACTCCCACCTTCTCGGTGCGTTCAAAATAGCTCCGAGCTCCTAGTTTCTATGCAACACAAATATAGGCACACTCCACCCACCATCTCTGGCTGTTCGCAAACCCGCCCGTGATTTCACATTACTTCTCGGCTGTGTATACGTGCTCATAAAGCATGCATTTTGTTGACTAATGTCGGCGTAATATGTGTGATTTTTGTATATTCCGTGCCCACTCTCTCCCAGTCTGCCGCTTGATTTGTGCGAGGTCGCTAATTAGTGAAGCAGGTGGGAAGTCATTACACGGTGTTCTTCGCCGCAGAAATAAAACGGAATAAATAAAACAAGCTACAGAAGGTGTACATTGCAGTCATGCGTTTAACACTAGATTTGTTGGGAAACTATACACCAGACCGTTAAGCAGAAATAACAGAACGCACTATTTAGAAAGTCTCAAACTTTAAACTACGGCACTTTTGTCAACCACCTGCCGACCTCCACTGAGACGACACTGACAAACTGATTCGTGAAGCTGGTCTCATGATCGGCGGTGAGCTGATGACGTTTGTCACAGTGAGACAGAAGGACACTGGACAAACTGCTCTCTGTCACGGACACTCCTGCACCCACAGCACCAGACTATTGGAGGTACTGAACCCCACCAGTTTCATCTGCACATTCACTGAACCCTTCTTAATTGGAAAAATAAAATGTTTACTTTAAATTCAAACATAGGTATATATATTTTATAGGTGCACACATGCGAATCCATATTGCACATATTTGTCCAACCACTTTCTTTTTTTGCTCGATGAA
This sequence comes from Odontamblyopus lacepedii, assembly GCA_034769755.1. Lineage (NCBI taxonomy): Eukaryota > Metazoa > Chordata > Actinopteri > Gobiiformes > Gobiidae > Odontamblyopus > Odontamblyopus lacepedii. Next base: position 1,483,506 of record CM068352.1, on the reverse strand, counting down.
GGATGTTAGTATGAAGGGAAAATAAGAAGAAATATGACACAACACCATTACGACAGTCACAAGACCCAACGGGGCGAATCACCACCATTCATATGGGTTAGATGTGTGTCTTGACCCCTGAACCCCTGAGACTGACTCTCCGAACCCCTCGGGTTCGATCGAACCCAGGTTAAGAACCACTGCTATAGAGGGACAGATAATACTCCCTACAGCTGTACGACGACACACCCACTGCACCAGACTATAGAGGAACAGAGGGGCTCATTCTCCAACAGGCTTTTACAGCTCCACTTAAACAATGAGATACAGGACTTCATTCATACCATCCTCCCTACAACTGTACAATAACTCACCCTAATGTAACACATAATACTCCCTACAACTGTACAATAACTCACCCTTATGTAACACATAATACTCCCTACAACTGTACAATAACTCACCCTTATGTAACACATAATATTCCCTACAACTGTACAATAACTCACCCTTATGTAACACATAATACTCCCTACAACTGTACAATAACTCACCCTTATGTACCAGATAATACTCCCTACAACTGTACAACAACTCACCCTTATGTACCAGATAATACTCCCTACAACTGTACAACAACTCACCTTTATGTACCAGATAACCCTTAACCCTGTCAATCATATCATCTTTGCACTGCTTTCCTTAAGACCTCTTGTATATAACTGCGATATATATTTGTATGACTTTTTTCAATATTTTATTTTTACTTGTACATACACATTTATATAATTGTCTTATTTCACACCAGTCTCTTGCTATTTTTGTCACTTATTTTGAATGTATTATTACTATTTATATTTTTCTCTTTGTTATTATAATATATTGTGATGTGTGAGCTACTGTGTCCAAGCATTGTGGATCAATAAAGTTTCTTTAAGTCTTAAATCTCATGTTCCACACTATGGCATTAAAGACAAGCAACAGACGGAGCCAACAGGCCGAAAGGGAAGAGAGACGAGCCGCTCCAGAGAGAATGAATGTTCTGTTTTTTGTTGTTTTGTTTTTATAGTAAAATAATAGAGATAAATGATATGAAGATATGTTCAGTGTCATATTGGAGAATCCTAGACTTCGATGGAGCTGGAAGTGAGCTCATGTTCACATCCTGTTTGAAACGCGGCATCGAGCAGGTTAGTTATGTCCATGTATATATACGGTCTATGTGTGGAACATTCTAGTAAAATAATGCATAATTTAAGTGTATCTTCGGAAACTCTTCCTTGCATCTGTTCTACTGGTTGGAAAAGTGCTGCTGTTTGAGTTTTCATGTCACTTTCCTTTTGCCAGCAGGGGCTCGCTCCAACATCTGCACACATGATCTGCTCTGTGGATTGAGGGGCCCTGAGGAACATCTCTGAATTAGGAAAAAGTCCCACAGAGCGAACCAAAATCAGGTTGTGGTGCAGGTGGAGAGGAAATAAAATGGCTCAGAGATAATGCGGCCGTGGGGGTTAAAGTACCATAAAAGTGAGCAACGGGACCGAGTAAAAGAGTTAAAACAGTCATGACTGCGGCTTTAAACCATCAACCACTGAGCCACACCTGCCTTCTCCAGCTTCTATATAACACACATATCATTGTTCAAGGTCGAAACATGTAGAAAACTCTCACATCATCTTAGTAATAGTAGTAAATTATTCTATGATTAAATAAAATACTGCAAATTGTCAAGTACAAATCCTTCTTTGACTTCACCTGTGTGTTTGAATAGATTTACTCTTTATGCCGTAGCTTTAGGCACAGCCACAGATAAGACTCTCCTTCATTGATCGTGTGTTTCAGGTCTTTTGTTGGAGATTACTGAGCAAACAGAAGGTCCCCAGGCTGTCTCTGACCATGGGCCAATGTCAGGCGGACCTAAGGGGAAGGCAACCACGGCATAAACCACGGCATAAACCACGGCATAAACCACGGCATAAACCACGGCATAAACCACGGCACAACTAAACCGAGTCAAGTAGAACCAAGTGAAAGTGAAGTGATTAATGTTGAGGTGCATCGTGTAACTTTTCTGGTGGAGGGTTCGATATTATTGCTTTGCCTGGAATGTTTCACAAGGTATTGAACCTTTCTATCTTCAAGGAGACCAAACCAGACCAAGTTACAGCTCAGATCTGTGGAGAGGTGACCCTGCTCACAGTCAGAATTTTAAAGTTATTTTAGGTATTTTTGAGCAAATAAACCATCTGTAACTGAATAAATGTAAGATAGAGCTGTTTAATGTAGGGTGACTAAATTTTCAAAGACTGGAACACCCCCGGTTTAGGGCGGTCGTCAATAATAAAATTGTGAAATGAATGTTAAGGAAAATTGTTTTGAACTTGGCCCATTCATGACTGATTCACGACTTCATATTTTCTTTGTGTTTTCTGTAATTTTACCTAAACAAATGACAATTTATGCCTCTCTTTACTGTTGGCAGGTGTCAAATTGATCACGAATAAGGACAATCGGGACATTTCTTGCATAAAACTGGGACAAATCACTGGTTTTGTATAAATCTGCTGGGACAGGGGACACAGGGCTCAAAACTGGGACTGTCTCAGGTAAATATGGACATCAGGTCACGCTAGTTTAATGTTGTATTGTGGAACTTTCCAGACAGAGCAATGGCATAACCATAGAAACAAACAGGTGATGGACCCCCAACCAAAAAGTTACAGTCTATGTTTAATATGATATTGAACTGCCAGAAGTATCGTCTTAAACAAAGGTACTGTTTAGCTAATAAATACACTCAGTTACCCGTGTTATACTATTCCTGCATCAAAAAATACCTGGTTTGGTTTAACGTGGTAAATCTCCCCAGAATTGTGTTTGAATCCAGGACGGTCTGGAACTGGACCACAGAGCGTGAAAAACCACAGCTGCTCATTTGTAGCACGTGTCCCACAAAGGCAGAAAACTCAAAAATTCTCATAAGATTGAGAACAAAATATATCACTTCTTTTACCTGAGATGAGTCTTTATATTGTTTTTTTCTCCTTTTTTCGGGTATGCAGCCATTTTCGGTTTTGACGTGAATGCAGTTTGCTTCTCTTTGATTGGTTAATCCGCCTGTCAATCACATCCTCTGAAATCAGGCAGGACACAGCTCCAGATCCAGTCGTCTTTGTAAAGTCTGGTTAAAGCGTGTGGTTCTGGCTGGAGAGATAAATATCCCTCTGCGTAACAAAGACAGATTTCTGGATTTGTAATTAACTGTGGGAAGGTGTGAAAATCATTTTTTGAGCTCAAGTTTAAGGCGTGTGGGGCCATAAAAGTGGTTTTAAAAAGCTAAAATATGCTTGGAAAGCCTTGTAATTTGTTCTTGAAAGGAAAATAGAAGGGAAGTTGATTTTGTCTTGGTATTCCTCATTTGTTGGAAACTGGGTCATCTATTCTTTTGTTTAATTGTTGAAATAGCTCAGTTTCATAAGCAAAACAATAAACATTTATAAAGGTAATGGTCCCTGTAACAGTCGGTGAACACACCATTCTTCAGACAGGGACAGGCCGGATGCAGATGCTTTATGAGACCTGATTGTAGTTTAGTTTCCTCCCTCCCTCAGGAACTGGGACAAAGAGAGCAGCTCCAAACATCTGAAAGTTTATTTCAGCCTCTCACCTCATTGCAAATCGTTAGACATACCGTATTGTCCGGACGATAAGTCGCTCTGGAGCCAAAACATGCATAATGAAGAAGAAAAAAAGCATATATAAGTCACACTGGACTATAAGTCAGGAGGGGAATATATTTTATAATATCAGAGACCAAGAACAGACATTTCAACACTTCAAACTGTCGACCTCGGCGTGGAAGTCTAATGGACGGTTTTGGGACATCGTTGTTTGTGCTCTGATCGCAGCAGTTGCAGTAACAGCTTTTTTTGTTTTCTTCATTGCAGTTCGAGTATCCTCTGCTTTTCACCAGCATCTTACAAGTTTCTCGCTCACTCTAAACTTTCTTTCTGCTGCTCGATTACCATTTTCGGCTGCAGATTTCACGACTTGCAGTTTGTAATCTGCAGGATATGATTTTTATTTTTTGGGGGCATTTGTGTTCAGTCTTTCTCAGTTGTCTTTATAAGCTGATGTTTCAACTAAATTTTCAGTGGTGCAGGACTAATAGGAGTAGCAGATACTGGCACACAAGCCTAGAGCGCCCCCTTGTGGCTGTGAGTGTGAAAATAACAAACATGTGAAACTGTATATTTTAATATATAAGTCGCAGGACCACCCACACCATGAAAAAGTGTGACTTATAGTTCGGTAAATATGGTACTCAAGGCCTAAAAAGCACCCAAAACACAACTAAAACTGTGATTTTGTCTTTTATATAAGATTTGTTGTTGATTTGTTGCTGGGTCAGGGATGCATCTGGTTGTTGTAAAAGGATTTTAAACAGTTGTGTGGTTGTAGTTTGCATCTTTCTAGATTAATAAAAGAACATGCTTCCCAAGCCAGCATTACGGGGGCTATGTATGTATTATATGGACTTAGTTTGGCTTCCCAAATGACCCCAACTGGTTTGTCCATAGGCCCTTTATGGGTTTGCCCCACGTTCTATTCTATGAGGGGCACATACTGGTCAGCACCCAAATGAGGCCCGGTTAGGTTTTCTCACTCATTTCCCATGTGTAGCCAAAACTTACCTGAAAATAAATGACTTTACAATAAATACACGGTGATCTCACTCAAATTCTTCTTGTCTAAAAGGGAATGAAATGACGTTTGGTTAATAAATATGTTAAAGTATGGAGCAGTCGCTCTTACAATCACAACACTAAGGTGATGCTGTGTGGGCCTCCCAAATGAAAGGGAAATGCAGGCAGGCAGGTTTGGTAGCTCTGGGTGCATTTAATCTTGGAGAGAAGGCTCTAAAGTATTGCTTAAATGGCTTCGTGGGGTCAAACCAGGAGAGGTTACCCGTGAATTCAATTTGAGCATTACTTTTAATACAGCTCACAGGACGAGCGAATGTCACACTTCCCCAGAGCTGTTTTCTATTGGGCTTAAGAGCTGTGAGACTATGTACACAGAATGGCATTAAACTTAACCCATTCACAGGTATTTTTGCAATGCTATACTGTGGAACATTCCCGGCAAGACAATAACATATCCATAATAACATTTCCTTTTAATATTATTGATTCCGTTTGCTTTCATAATGCATCAAAATCAGTTTACCAACCCCATAAACACTGAGCTGAGATGTGCCTTAAGCCTTTAGGGACGAGCATCAGGGTAAAGAAAAATGAAACTTTAGGACAGTTCTGGCATTTGGGATGATAAATAGAGCATTATACATTACATACGATATAATATGAACTGCACGGTACATTTACTGCTATAGAGGAAACTGCTGAGTAAAGATGAGGAGGGACACTGCAGAGAAGTCACAGAGAGGACGTGAGGATCAGAGCCAAACTCAAGTCCAACTGAGTAGAAACCAGTTTTGGTTTGGCAGTAACGACACCTTCATTAGCCTTAGTAAAACATGAACAAATCTCAAACAACTTAAAGAGGAGTTATGGCTTGGGTTATTCGAGTATTTGCTATAACACGTAACATATTAGGTTAGGTTAGGTTAGGTTAGGTTAGGCTTTATTTGTACCCATAGGTAAATTTGCTTTGCAGATTTGAGAGACTTGTTCCACATTTCATTCATCCACATTCTGCACAATAAACACCAATAAAAACACAAATATAAATAAAGTGTTGCAGTTCTCCAGTGCAGAGTGGTTGTTCCATAAATAAAAGAATTCATCTGACTGAGCTAAAAATTGCAATACATACAGACTATATCAAAAACATGATAAATAAATAAATTACAATTTATTCATAAATACAATAGCAGCTGGAACGAAACTCATTTTAAAGCGATTTGTTCTTGATCTTGGAACTGAAAACCTCTGACCAGAGGGAAGCAGCTTAAACTCTGAATTTAGAGGATGTTGCGTATCATAAAGAATATTCTGGGACATCGGCTGTAACTGTCCTGAGTACAGTGAGTCCAGGCTGTTCTGAGGACCATCACCTTAAACTCGCCCATTTAATCAACTGATTCAGGGAGTTCTTGTTTTTAGCAGAGATGCTTCCAAACCATGAGACCAGTGAAAAAGTTAAAACTGATTCCATAAATGTCTTATAGAACAGTGTCATCATGGTTCTATCTACACGGTAGAAGGACAATTTCCTCAGACAATGAAGGCGTTGGTGGCCTCTTTTACGCACAGCAGCACAATTATCATCAAAGCTCAATTTCGAATCAATGAGTGTTCCAAGATACTTATAAGAGTCGACACACTCAACTGACTGCCCCTTTATGTACGTTACATGATTCTGAGGAGCACTTTTCCGAAAGTCAATAACCATATCCTTCGTTTTGGACACATTAAGGTGTAGATATGACTCCTCACACCACTTTACAAAGTCCTCAACAATTGGCCCATGTTGGTTTTCATTAAGCAAGTATTTGATGTATTTACTCTGAAACATATATCTGGGAAATAGGGAGGGCTCAGAAAAAGGAACGTAGGACAGAATGTGAGGAGGAAACAGTGGAGGAGCAACAAAACAAAAGCAGAACAGGAGCAAATCTGCCTTTGTAAAGGAGACACACATTATGAACTGTGACGAAGCAAACAGCATTGGGACAGAGGACAACAAACATTAGCAACGGAAATTGAACTGAAGGATTGAAATAAGATACACCCACGATACAGTAAATGGGGACAAAGGGGCATTTTTACTTTCACACACCTGGGATACTGTCCTGAAGAAGAGGGACTGCAGATGGCGCTGTTGTCCTGTTTTCACTGCACCAAAACCTTCAATCACCCGACCGGACACGTCCCAACATCATGTGGACACTCTGAGGAAGATGGAGAGAGCCAGATATTAAAACAAACTCAACTTTGGTCTGAAAAAAATATCTACTAGAATAAAATACTGTAATTTGGCTCAGTGGCACCGCCTCAAAAAATCGATTGACATGACTGCAATGTGAATTCTGACCGGGAAAAATGACAAGTAGACAAATGAAACTTGATAGAAAAATAAAATGGCCGCATCCTAAACCCAATGGGATGTCGGACATATTGGATCAAACCTGAAGTCACATGATATACTTTTTTTAACATCTCCTCCAAATGTTTTCATCAAAAACACTTCAAATTTAGCCAAAAGACACCCATGTCCAATAAAAGGTTATGAATTAAATTTTAAATAGAAAATTGTGTGTGTGGTCATGGTGATTTTTCAACAAAATATCTCTTTTAATAAAAAATAGTTTAAAAATGTACCCCATATAGCCTGTGCATACTTTTGGGAGCTGGACGAAAAGACAAATGACAAAGAATTTAAGATTAAATTAAAGAGAAGTTAAGGCTCTACCTTTTAATATGGCTCTCTACTTCTGTGTTTTAAGAATTCATAAAAGATGAACAGAGAAGAATCCCACTCACTGTCTTTCTGTCCTAATAAAATTCACGGTTTGCAAGTAAGATGTTTTTTATTGATTTTATTAGGGATTCAGATGTTCTAATAAAATTCATGATTTGCAAGTAAGATGGTGTGTGGGATTCTTCATGTTTTTGAGCTGCTCCTCCTCCTCCAACGCAGCCGTTTCAAGAAACTGATGTGTGAAATCCTCGTTCTTTTATAGGAATTCATAAAAGAAAATCTGCAAGTCCAGTACTGTTGTAACCCTCTCTTCTAATGTCTTAATACCAGCTCATAACGTCTCCACTGATGAGAGCCGTACGTGAGCTGTGACCCTGTGCTCCTGATGTGTGAATCTGCCCTCTGCTCCGTCCCTGTGAGCTCCTCTCTGGGTGAGTGTAAATGGACTTGTCATGTTGCTTTAAATCTCCAAGGTCCAAACCAGGAAGTGGGGCCTCCTCTTCTCCAGCGGGGTCCGTCTGAATCACCTAAAAGTGTGGATCTGCTGAAAGGTGGACGTGAACTGTCCTCCATCTGTGCACCTACAGGACCAACACGAGTCGCGACACAACTTAACACAACGTAACGGGTCCACAGTGACAGGTGAGGACGGGGTGAGATGAGTCGACTTTTAACAGCTACTTTTTACCTTTAGTTCAGTAGAGATCGGCAATTCCAGGGCTGAAATTATCCAAATGATTCTAGTGAAGGTGTGTGGAGTTTAAAAACAAAGTGGAGCAGAGTGTTTTGTTTGAGAGAAGAACTAAACATGAAGGAACTGTGTTAAATATGACTGAATGAAACAAAACTCCAGGTAGGGTTTTTTGCATCTAAACTACAGGAGCCTGCATGGTGCATTTCATAGTTTTACATCTTGTTACACTGTTTGGTGGGATAGTAACTGGAGCACATCTTCATATTGTAAAATGATTCATTTAGGTTCAGGAGCAGGACCACGCCTCAGCCTCCCTCGCCTCCTCTCCGGCCAATCACAGCTCACTTCTACCACACCTCAGTTTCCCAGAAGCCTGTTTGTAGCAGCCTTTCCCAGCAACCCAGTTTGCCCCGAATAACTCGACCCCACCCTCCCAACCCCGATCTGTTCACTTCCAGACGTAAGACGCCTATGAGCGGGGTCCTGCTCCTGAGACTGAACCCCCACCCTGAGTCTCAACCCAGCTGACCCGCCTCGTCTCCACATGACAAACGCTTTTCGCTTCGCACATGTGTTGTTGGTGTGGTCCTTGCTAGTGAATAATACAGTAACGGGCAGGAAATTAACGATACCAACAGTGATAACAGACGACAGATACAAGTCCTGGTAACTTGTATCTGTTGTTTCGATTCTTAAGTTTTCTTGTTTTGGACATGAGGGATGAAAAAACATGAACAATTCTGTGCCCCAAAAAAAAAAAAAGTAACAAAGGACAAGACCATGGTGTAAAATAAGGACGATGTGCTGGACAGGCCAACTTTACAGGACCATTGTGCCAAACAGCCCTTAAACAGCCCAACTACATAAAGTAAAGACTGAAAACAGGACGTCCGGACTCACCGGGTCAAACAAAAATAAGGCTAAGGTAACAAAAGCTAAGGAGCCAACAGGGAGCGGCGCTGGGCTCACGACCCACAGGCACCGGCATGAGAAAAAGAGTGAGCTGCAAGGTGCAGAACACAAGACCAAGAGCACAAAACTACCAAAGAGCACAAAAAAAAGAGCACAAAACTACCAAAAAAGGTACTTTACTAAATATTCAAACATGGGCATAGCTTTAAAAACCAAAGACTGAAAAATATACTATAGAAAACGTGTCCAAACACATAAGAAAATATATACTGCCTCATGCTTTTCCCCACATCTCCATGTATTTCCATATGTCCCTGTCTTATACTCAGCCACACTGTACGGCTCCACCGCACAAATCCTGAGTCTATTTATGAGCTTGAATCTTTGTTCTGGTGTTCTGAGGGGCCCGTGGAGAGCTCCACAGCAGGGCCCCGGTGCATAGAGAATGAAAGTGATGGTACACAGATGTAGAAGAGCCACGTGCAGACCTCTGGGACCATCACATGACTCAGACTGGAGCAGCTTTCAAGTTTCTCAAGGCTTAAGGAACAAAACAGAACTCCATAAGTCGCTGGTTTAATCCATCTGGAAACAGCGCATGTCGTGATGTTTTACCTACAGTGACCTTTATATGACGCGTGTGAGGATGGAGCTCACATTTTGAAGGCTTTGCTGTCTTAAAATGTGAAGAATAAGTTCATTTTTAAGGTCGTATATTATGCAAAATTGACAGTTTTAAGCCATGTTATAATGTTAAATCAAAAACATACTTGTGTTTTGTTTCATTCACATGTTTGAGTGATCCTGCATTATTAGTCTGCATACATCTCCATCTCTTTCCCAACTTGTGATGTAATGAAGCAGTAGTTTTCAAGTGAACAGCTCCTTTTACCTTTAGTTCAGTAGAAATGGGCAGTTCCAGGTCTGAAATCATCCAAATAATCGCAGTGGAGCACTTCCTGAGTTCATAATGTGGGACAATGTGAGTGTTTTCTGTTAGAGAGAAGAACTCAGTCTAAATATTCAGGGTTTGTGTGTTAAACATGTGTCAATAAACCAAAATACGACTCTGAGGATGATTGTGCTGAGGAAATCACATAGTAATAATATAAATCAAAAGATAATGTAAAATAGACCCTTTAAACAGTTTGCAGTGGTCTAAAGTTATTCCTCACTTACCTTATGCATCCCAATTATTCACCATGATGAGTGTTTCAGCAATTTTCACAACTTTCAGAGGCCAGAGTGCAATTGTCAAGTTGACATAGTCTCATCCAAGATTTTTGTGTAAGACCGATACATAAAATTATGCTTGAATAAATTGTTAAATCAGGCCTATTCTGCAAAATGGACTTTTAGAGCTTTCAGGTGTCTCCTCCCACTATTTACTCACCCAAATTGTACTGCATTTGGAGTGTTTCATGCATGTTTGAGCAAGCTTTAATCATATATTTTCCCAAGACGCCATATTGTCGATCAGTCCCTGTTTTCTCCAGCACATGACCACTGCTCTGTTCTTACTTCATTTTCCAATTGTCTTTTCTTAATTGGTGAAACACGTAGGATTCTGCGAGTCAGAGCTGCAAATCCACTCACTAGTGCGATCTGCAGCTATCCTCAGGTGCAGACTCTTTGTTGTGATGTTTACGGTGACTTCAGCTCCCGTTGGGACTTGTTTCTTTGATTAAGTCATTTTAGATGAATATTGTGATTTAAAATATGCAAATTATAACAATGATTCACGGGTGTCATAGTTTATAGCTTCATAGCAGACACAAATTTTGGGTCATTTCTGGAGCCCATCAGCCGCTCATACTCATACTTTCCGTTGAACTTGACTGAAATAGTGACATAAAAATAAAAAATAATAATGCGCTGAAGGCAGTTCTATTTGCAGAATAAGAATTGCATTTATTGATGGTCCAACTTTGACAATAAAGCAATTTTCTGGGAAATGCAGAAAAGCCCCGAAGGGACCCAAAGAAAGCTCCCAAAAGAAAAGCTAAAAGAAAGTTCCTCTTGTTCCTTTGTCCTTCTGCTCTTATAAAACAGTCCCTCCCAGGCTTTGCCCATACGTCTTTCCTTTTATCATATCTTTTCCTTTTATACTTGGCGAGTTTCCTGGACGTATATTGAGCGGCTGCAGGAGGGTTTCTGTCTACTTAGAGCTTTAAAGGCCTGTCACATGCATCTGTCACATGCATCTGTCACTGTGTCTCAGGCTCGGGGAACTCAGTCTGCGGGTGTCACACTCTGGCCTAATAAAACAGCGATGATCTGTTATAACTTTAGGCAACACTTTATAATAAGGCGCCATAATAAACAGCAAACTGATCATTATCTAACCTTTCATTAATATTTGCTAATTCTTACCAAAATATCTATTTCGCAATAGTTTTTTCATCATTAACTAAACATCAGTTTGCATGAAATTGATGTATTAATGTTTTAACAAATAGAAAATAATCTGTTAACTAATATCGTATTAATATTTATTAAGTATAATTAATAAATTAATATTATGTAGGAATCAGTGTGGGGCAACTTATAATAAAGTTGGAACAGTAATAATGAACTATTTACACATAATACGACTTTACTTATAAAATGTATTAACGATTGAGACGATATTAACGCCAACAACACATTTAGTGACTATTGATAAATATTAGTACAATATTAGTTAATAGATTATTTTCTATTTGTTAAAACATTAATACACTGATTTCATGCAAACAATTCATGTTTAGTTTATGATGAAAAAACTATTAACTTGTGTGAAATAGACATTTTAGTAATAATTAATAAATATTAATGAAGGGTTAGGTAATGATTAGTTTGCTGTTTATTATGGCGCCTTATTATAAAGTGTTACCAAACTTTAACTTCAGCATAATGTTAATGTTAATGTTAATGTTAATGTTAATGTTAATGTTAATGTTAATGTTAATGTTAATGTAATATGTTAAACAAAAAAAGTGCAAAAAAGTGTCCACGACTTAAAGGTGCACTGTGTAAGTTTTCAGTTGGGGGTCCGTCACCTGCCTGTTTTTATGGATATGTCTATGGAACAGCTCGGCTTTACATTTATTCACTTTCAGGTGGTTTTACAGCTCAGAAAGACAAAGACCTTCTGACTGTGAGTGTGGCGCCTCTCCACAGATCTGACCTGTAACTTGGTCTGGTTTGTGCTCCATGAGGATAGAAAGGTTTCACCAGCAGGGACCACGCCAACAACACGTGTGTGAAGCGAAAAGCGCTTATTATGTGGAGATGAGGCGGGTCGGCTGGGTTGAGACTTGTGGTGGGGGATCAGTCTCAATCTTCACATGACCCCCCCTCGTAGGCGTATTATGTCTGGATGCGAACAGACAGAGGTTGGTTGAGTTATTCGGGACAAACTGGGTCGCCGGGATAGGCTGCTATAAACAGGCTTCTGGGAAATTGAGGTGTGGTAGAAGTGAGCTGTGATTCGCTGGAGATGAGGCGCATCTTTAACTGATAACACAGCAGAACCTATTCAGTGTTTGGTAGTATCTACATTAGAACCCAATATTTCTCCAACACAAACACCATCTTCTTTAATATTTGTCTTAAAAGTGCCCTAAATGATTTTCTTGCTTTGAAAACGTCAGGGTGCCATGTTAGTCTGTTTTGCCAGTCTGCTTATATAATGTACATGGAAATGGATGGGTCGCTGTTTGTGCTGCTAAGACTCTTGGTTTGCCATAGTGAGGCACAGTGGGACGCCGTAGTAAAACTTTTTAAACTCCCCAAACTCAATCCCAAGTCTCTCTGCTGTCACAGAGGAAACAACCAATTCACCCGCCGACAGGGACGCAGGGTAAACTTTGGCACGCCCCCAACCACAAGTTCAACAACAAGTTCACTCCGCAAACAAGAAATAGTTGTTCTGGAAGAAGAAAATGCAGTCCCAAAATGAGGAGAAGAGCTACAGTGTTGTAAATCTGTCTTGAAGTAGGTCAAACACAGCGCTGCATTTGTCACAGGAGACAGGCCTATTAATCATCCGGGCGGAGTCAGTGCCCGGCGCTCCGCTCGGCAGGAGGGGCGTCCCCGTGGGTGATCCCAGCTCACACCACCGTTCCACCTCTGGGCTCCTCACGCCCTCGTCCCCAGGTGCACCACACAGGGGCCCGTACACAGAGAATTTGGAGAATAATTCCAAAAAAGTGAATAGTTAAAGGGCAAATATTATGTAAAATGGACTTTTTTGAGTTTTTAATCATGTTATAACATTGTTCATTCATTAAAAAAGTGTAGTAACTTTACCTCCTCTAAGCCTCAAAAAACAACTGATTTTAATTTTTCCAGGATTGTTGTGTCAGAGGCATATTGTACTATTATGTGATTTGTGTTATAATGTATATATAATACTGTATCTTCATTAAAAACCTACTCTGAGGTGTGTTTTGTTTCATTCACACATGTTTAACACACAAACTCTGCATAATTAGGCTGAAAACACCCTGTTCCACCTTGTGATGTCCTGTGATAATGCAGGAAGTGCTCCACTGTGTTTTTGAACTCCCTAAACCTTCAGTAGAACCATTAGGATAATTTCAGCACTGAAATTGCCAATCTCGACTAAACAAAAGTTGCTGTTATCTTGAAAACTGCCTGTTCATGACGCCATAAGGTGGAACAGAGCATTTTGAGCTTTGGGGATGTAGACAGAGTAATAATAAAGGGTTGAGAATTAAACAAAACATAACTTAGACTCATTTCATGAAGTGTTTATTAAGTTAAATGTGTGCGCATACATTAACATATCCCAGAATGTAGCTCATTACCTACTTTAATGGTTTTCCCCATGGTGTTTTCCTCTGTTATCAGTGGATGGGGAGTCCTGCTTTTGTAAAATAATTATAACGTCCCTGGTTTCATCTCTTCCTCCTTATATCGCCTATTGCCTGTTCCTCCTGCCCTTGAAACTTTCTACTTAGGCTGAACTTTACATCAAGTGACCACTTACCTTCTTTTAGTGTCTAACTTAAGCTCCTTACTTCATCTCGTTTTTCCCTCATCCAGTTTCCTGCTGTGTGTTTTTCCACTGGAGTCTGGACTTTAGGTTATTAAGGGAGCGACCGGCAACTCACAACTGGGATAATTACTTCAGTGATGGTACACCACAGGCTAATGCCGAAAATTAAAAACTATTAAAAAAAAAAAAAAAGATTTATCGAAAGCTTCATTCACCTGCTATTAAAGGGCCGTATTACACTGTTTTCTGAGTTTTTCTGTGCACCTCATATCCAGGCACACAGTTTATGAAATATAAAAGTCCTATATTACACAAAATTGACTCATTATAATGTTGTTACCTCCTCAAAAACATACCAGGAGTTCTGTTTTGTGTCATTCTTATGTGTAATACTCTATTATTAGTCTGTCTATGCTCTGTTCCACCTTGTGATGTCATGGAGTGGTACTTTTTAACAGCTCCTTTTACCTTTTGTTCAGTAGAGATTAACAATTCCAGACCTGAAATTATCCAAATGATTCTAGTGAAGGCGTATGGAGTTTAAAAACACAGTGGAGCACTTTCTGTATTTCCACATGATGAGGGTGACCAGATTTTCAAAATTCAAAACTGGGACACACCCGGGTTGAGATGGTTGGTATAAATAAAACTTGTGCATTCTCGTGTTGTGTCATAATCTGAGGGACTTCTGTCGCTGCAGTTTCTGCTTCAGGATCATTCACAGGCTCCGGTCTCTGTGTTTTGGCAAAACAAATGACAATTTCTGCACCTTTTTACTATTGGTGGGGATTAGTCAAAACTCCGGGGCTACAGATGGAAATGAGCTGTGAAGCTAAAATCTGGTACGAGGCAGATTTTCTTTTGTGATTAATGTTGATGTACATGGTCCCTGTCAAATACACTAAATAAAAAAAAATATTAAAAACTTGTGATAGTCCTAGTTTAGTCTTAGTTTAGTCCTGGTTTAGTCCTGGTTTAGTCTTAGTTTAGTCCTGGTTTAGTCTTAGTTTAGTCCTGGTTTAGTCCTGGTTTAGTCTTAGTTTAGTCCTGGTTTAGGCTTAGTTTAGGCTTAGTTTAGTCTTAGTTTAGTCCTGGTTTAGTCCTGGTTTAGTCCTGGTTTAGTCCTGGTTTAGTCTTAGTTTAGTCCTGGTTTAGTCCTGGTTTAGTCCTGGTTTAGTCTTAGTTTAGTCCTGGTTTAGTCCTGGTTTAGTCCTGGTTTAGTCTTAGTTTAGTCCTGGTTTAGTCTTAGTTTAGTCCTGGTTTAGTCCTGGTTTAGTCTTAGTTTAGTCCTGGTTTAGTCTTAGTTTAGTCCTGGTTTAGTCCTGGTTTAGTCTTAGTTTAGTCCTGGTTTAGTCTTAGTTTAGTCTTAGTTTAGTCTTAGTTTAGTCCTGGTTTAGTCCTGGTTTAGTCCTGGTTTAGTCCTGGTTTAGTCTTAGTTTAGTCCTGGTTTAGTCCTGGTTTAGTCCTGGTTTAGTCTTAGTTTAGTCCTGGTTTAGTCTTAGTTTAGTCCTGGTTTAGTCCTGGTTTAGTCCTGGTTTAGTCTTAGTTTAGTCCTGGTTTAGTCTTAGTTTAGTCCTGGTTTAGTCTTAGTTTAGTCCTGGTTTAGTCCTGGTTTAGTCTTAGTTTAGTCCTGGTATAGGCCTGGTTTAGTCTTAGTTTAGTCCTGGTTTAGTCTTAGTTTAGTCCTGGTTTAGTCCTGGTTTAGTCTTAGTTTAGTCCTGGTTTAGTCCTGGTTTAGATCAAATTAGTTAAAAATAGAGACACCATTTCTTGTATAAATCTGGGACAAATCACAGGCGTAAATATTCAGGGTCTTTGTGTTAAACATGTGAATGAAACGAAACAACTCCAGGTTTGTGACAAGGAAACAACATTATAACATCGATCGGAAAAGCGTAATATGAGCTCTTTAAAACCGAAACCATTTCTAAATCTCCATGGCTCTGCACTTTGCTCTGCACTTTGCTCTGCACTTTGCTCTCGAGTGTGTGTGTGGCAGAGTTACATCTTTGTGTCGTGTGTCGTGTGTTTGAGTGTGGAGATGAGCTCGGGTTTGTGGAGCAGTCGTGTCCAGGTGCTCAGTGGAGATTGGCCCATGTGAGTCCGTTCATGTGTGATACAAATGTCTGTGCAGTGAAAAGAGGCCTGGAGCTCGGTGAGTGTCAGGTGAGACGCACACATCACCGACCCTGTGGCAGTAACTCATTTAGAAACGGAACAGAAGGTGTACGTGGATATATATGGACACATGGAGATCTCAAATGTATTAGCTCAGTTTATATTCTCAATCCATCAAGTAAATATAGTAAATATAGCACTGCATTGATACTTTTCAGTGCCATCGTGCTGGGGCTGTGCTGCTTTTCTCTCGATTGGTGCAATGTTCAGCTGTTACCATAGTGACACAAGCTGTATACTGTATATAAATGGATATAGATAACCCCCTAACCTGTTTTGTGATGTGGAAAACGACCAAATAAACGATTACTGCTATTACTACACAAGCCGCCACATTCCAAATAAGAAGTGAGCTTCCGGCTCCAATTCACTTTCTAGTGAAAAAGCTGTCGCCCTGTGTGGCTGCTGCTGTCAGGTGCTTCATTTTGGTCTTAAAACATTTGTATTAACCCACTCTACATGATCCTGGTGTTTTTGTTTCATGAGTTTGTAACACTCCTGTGGGCTCACAGAGGGGTTCAGAGGACGAACAGCTGCCCCCGCGACCCAGTCGGATAAAGCGGAAGAAGACGGATGGATGGTTTGTATGTAAATCAATTCCTGTTTGTAATATGGAACTCGGCTTCAAATTTGCCCAATAATCGCTGGCCTCGGTGAGCTTCATTTGACTGGAGCTGAACGGGAGACGTCGCGCTCCCTTTGCCCACTTCTTTATACAGGTTATGTGGTGACACGATGCTCACATTTGCAAAAAAAAAAACTGCCAAAAATGTTTTAATACAGTCAACAAAAATACAAGATTTTTAAACAGCGCATTTCCTGGAGCGTGTGATCAATATGAGCATAACTGTGTGTTCACATTCTTTTGATCTGCTGCAGATCGCAGAGGCTCAGCTGTACCTGGAGGGGAGACCACTGGACATTTATGGTGACAGTGGCTCAAGTGTTAAACAGTGTCTTTAGGCAGGACACTTCATCCACATTACTGATATCAGTGTAGCTTCATATCTATTCACATTTTATGCTCTTATATTGATTCTGCCTTATTTGTTTTTACCGGTTTTATTGTTTTAGAACAAATCACTCTGAACTGACCATCAGGGAGTATGTCTCTCTGCTGGGAACACCTTGGATTCCCCCGGAGGAGCTGGAGGAAGTGTGGGAGTTCCAGCTTAGACTGTTGCCTCCATGACCCGATAAGTGGAAGAAAAAGGATGTATGGACATTGAACTTGATTGTTTTTTCTGTTTCTTTATTACTGTTTTTTTATTGTGCAGCACTTGAGTGTTGGTCATGGCAGCCTTCACTTCAGGGCAGTTGTGGCTACAATATTATCCAAGAGATTAAGATTATCCAACTGTGAGTTCAAATTGTTCACCTTTAAACTCAAATCTTGGCTCAAGAGAAACCAAAGATGTCCCCATGTGTAAATAATGTTAGAATGTGTGAATGAATCAGCTGAGTGAGTTAATGAATGAGTGTTACATGTCTTTTATTGCTGTAGTTATATAGATGAAATTTGATTGTTTTATATGTACGTTAGTGTAGAAAAGCTCAACCAGGGACGGGGGTTGAAAATTAGCATTTGCTAAACCTTGTATGCATCACATCAGCTGCAAACTCTGTATGTAACTATGTCTGATTGCATTGTCCCTGTCAAATAAATAAATAAAATAAAACAAGTAAACCATAATGTTTTACGTTTGACTTAGTAATACTTTGCTAACCAGGCTGGTGCCACCTCGTGCCTCTGTTCAATTTCATTTCTCTCCAGCAATTAGGTCAGGAATCACAGTGCACGATACGGGTCACACAAACCCCGGACGTGGTGGTTGGTGCATGCGGGAAACATTGTGTTGGCCAGAACCAACCCGAGTTGTGAGAGCAGACAGCACACGCCAGGCGCTCACCACCAAATAACAGCAATTGGTTAAATAAAAAGTACCTGCCTATGTCGGAGGTCAGACAGTTTCCACGAAGTGAAACCGGCCGATCCGTCAGGCTAAAACTTTGCACTTTGTAGATTAAAAAAGAAAAATCGTCAACACAATGCAAATATCACGGAATCCATTGAGTCATTCCAATTCCTTTCAGCCCATTCACCGGTGACACCGACACTGCCCCGCGCCGCTTCCCGGGGCTTTATCAGACCTGCTACACCTTCCGTCCACAGTGATTCGAGAGACAAAAAGCAATTTCTCCCAAACGCAGCCAAGGACGGTACACGGCCGCTGTGGGAGAGGAATAATTGGCCTCCACACATAGGCTTCTTCTCCAGCTCCGGTCAGCGCGTCCCGGCTAAATGGGCACAAACACACCCCTGTGCATTCTTATACAGTTTATGTCCGTATGCTTTGACACTAACGACTCTCTTAACTGCGCCCATGGATCAGCTCTGTCCTTATAGAGTGTGGGGCCATTAGCGCACATTGGTTATCCCTTTTTTTTGGAGACACTTATTTCATTGCAGGCAAGGAGCATCGGCCCTGTATGCATTAAGTAAAAGTGGTGCTATGAAATCCAGTAGGTATTTCACTGGAGCAGTTTTGCGTAGACGCCTGTTCAAAATACGCTTCTCCTACATTTGTATTCAATTCAATTCAATTCAATTCAATTTATTTTGTAGCGCCCAAAATCGCAACAACAGTAGCCTCTAAGGGCGTTCCAAGATATGGATGAGTAAAACATACACACAGACATATCAAAACAGGAATAAACAACATTCATGTAAAGCAGCAAATGAAACATTGTCCAGTCATCCCCTGTCCTTAGACCCTCCTTCTCAGCAAGGAAAAACTCCAAAAAACCCAGGGTCCTGGGAAAAAGAAGAAACCTCAGGGAGAACTACAGTGAAGGAGGGATCCACTCCCATGGACGGACAGGCTATAGATGTCCAGGCCCGTGGGCCAGTTCAGTATGACCACAGCTACCCAGGTGGGGAAGGAGCCGGGCGAGGAGGAGGAGAAGAGGGCGAGGAGGAGGAGCCGGGCGAGGAGGAGGAGCCAGGCGAGGAGGAGGAGCCAGGCGAAGAGGAGGAGCGAGGCCCAGCTGCCATCAGGCGTCTGAAAGAGTTCCACTCCACAGGGGGAGTGGGACAGGGGACAACATGTGAATAGCAATGAACAAACTACAGATGAGAACATAGTGAGTGATGCTGATGAGGAAAAAAGGAGGAAACAGAGGACAGTGCTCAGGTTGCCACACTTCCCCCAGCTTGTTATCTCCTGCGGCAGCTTATCTTAGTGACATCAACTAAGTAACCTGGTCATAAGCTATTCCGAAGAGGAAGGTTTTAAGCCTGGTCTTAAATAAAGAGACTGTGGTGCCTGTTTAACATCAACAGGGAGTTGATTCCATAACACAGGAGCTTGGTAACTGAAGGCTCTCCCCCCCACTGTACTTTTAGACACTCTAGGAACCACTAATAATCCTGCATTCTGAGGCTAAGTGCTCTATTTGGCTGATAGGGGACAATGGCATCCTGAAGATATGATGGGGCCATATTGTTTAAGGCTTTGTATGTCAGAGGAGAACTTTGAATCTAATTCTAAACTCGACAGGAAGCCAGTGCAGTGATTTTAACACAGGACTGATGTGATCACGTCTTTTAGTTCCTGTTAGGACTCTGGCCGCTGCATTTTGGACCAACTGGAAGCTTCTTAAAGTACCTTTAGTGCAGGACGGTGAGCAGAGAATTACAGTAATCTAGTCTGGATGTAACAAATGCATGGATAAGTTTTTCAGCATCATTTTTAGGCAAAATTTTTTCTGATTTTAGTTATGTTTCGCAGGTGAAAATATGCAGTTTTACAGGCTTGGTTTATATGAGCTGTGAATGAGAGATTTTGGTCAAATACGACTCCAAGGTTTTTTACAGTAGAGCTAGAGGCTATACTCACATTGTCAAGTGAGATTATCTGGTCTGACAGAGAATCTCTCTGACCTTTAGGACCGACAACAATGACCTCTGTTTTTCAGGGTTTAAAGGAGGTAATTCAGGGTCATCCAGGTTTTGATGTCCTTCACACAGGCACTGAGCTTATCGATTTGATCGGTCTGATTAGGTTTCATTGATAAGTACAGCTGAGTGTCATCAGCATAGCAGTGGAAATTAATGCCATGTTTTCTGATAATGTTACCTAATGGCAACATATACAGAGTAAACAGGATTGGACCAAGCACAGATCCTTGTGGAACACCACAAGCTACTTTAGAGCAGGGAGAGGTGCACTGGTTTACACTAACAAACTGGTACCTATCTGATAGATAGGATTTAAACCATTTGAGGGCGGTCCCTCTGACACCTATGTCACATTCTAACCTCTGCAGTAGAATGTTGTGATCAATGGTGTCAAAGCGCTGCACTGAGGTCCAGTAGGACCAGGACTGAAGCCAGCCCGTTATCAGCAGCTAGTAGCAAATCATTTGTCACTTTAAGCAGAGCAGTTTCTGTGCTGTGGTGAGCTCTGAAACCAGACTGAAATTTTTCATATAAATTATTGCCCTGCAGATGGTGACAAAGCTGTTTCACCACAACTCGTTCCAGAATCTTTGAGAGAAATGGAAGATTCGAGATAGGTCTGTAGTTGGCTAGTTCATCAGGATTTAAGCTAGGTTTTTTCAAAAGCGGTTTAATTACAGCATATTTAAAGGACTGAGGAACAAAGCCATTTTCTAATGACATATTTATTATGTTATGGATGGAACCTATTATTAAGTGGAGAGCTTCTTTGAGGAGTTTGACTGGAATAGGGTCGAGCAAACAAGTTGATGGTTTGGACGACATGATGACTGAGGTAATCTCCGCCTCATCGACAGGAGTAAATTTGTCTAATTCTATTAGAGGATTTATGTGGGATATTGGTGTTACAAACTGGATTTGCTGAATTTGCTCGGGGCTGATTTTTGGAGTGGCTTCGTTGATCTTGTCTCTAATGGTTATAATTTTGTAATCGAAGAATTCAAGAAAGTCGCTGCACTTTCACTGCACTTATGGATTTCAAGCTACTACTGCCTGGTGCAAGTCAAGTCAAAGCTGCACTATGTAACTTTTTGGTTGGGGGGTCCATCACCTGCTTGTTTCTATGGATTTATCATGCTTCGCTCTGCCTGGAATGTTCCACAGTGTGACATTAAACACCTCTAACTTACATTTATTCAATTACAGGTGGTTTTATAGCTCAAAAATACCCAGAAAAAACATGTATTCTGACTGTGAGTGAGGTCGCCTCTCCACAGATCTGACCTGTACCTTGGTCTGGTTTGGTCTCCATGAAGATAGAAAGGTTTAATGCCATAGTGTGAAACATTCCAGACCAAGGAATGAGATCACATTGCAAAAAACTAAATCTAGTCAAGTTAAGATGACATGAATTAAGAAAGTTTTACCATGATTTGAGTAAATTTCACTTGACAAGTAAAATGATCTACCAGAGGAACAAGACCTTTTGTAATTAAAATATGAAAATCCATCTTACTACACTTAGATATAAGAAAAGCAACAACATTTTGCACTTAAAATAAGATACAAAACTGAAAAAATGTTGCTTGAATTAAGAAAAACACACTTATTCCACTGGCACATCAAGTTGAATCTACTCAGATAAAGTGAAATGTCATTTTAATTTAGCTAGATATTGTTTTCTTCCAGTGCACCATGGAGAAAAGCATTTGACGGACCTTCCACCCGAAAAGTTACATAATGCACCTTTAACTTTTATCATTACAGTCATTTAAATGGCCAATATTATGTTTTTTGTGATCTAAGTTATAATGTTTCCTCATCAAAAACATACCTGGAGTTGTGTTTTTGTTTTATTCTTATTACACATTATTGGCACAATTTTCCAACCTCTGCATTTGGGGATTTGGATTTGCAGAGGATTTTCAGTTCTCTATTGAGTTTTAATAACTGCTCATCCTGTGCAGGGCCCCACAGGGAAAAGGCAGTTCTTTTATTGGATTCACAAATGACAGGATCAAATGCACGTGGTCACTGTTGGAAAAGGGTCTAAGGACAGGGGATGACTGGACAATGTTTCATTTGCTGCTTTACATGAATGTTGTTTATTCCTGTTTTGATATGTCTGTGTATATGTTTTACTCATCCATATCTTGGAACGCCCTTAGAGGCTACTGTTGTTGCGATTTTGGGCGCTACAAAATAAATTGAATTGAATTGAATTGAATTGAATTGAAAACTTTGAATATGAATGAATATACACAAAAAAGGTCTCCACCTGGATTCAACTAAGCAAACAGGTCTGAGGCTGCTGCAGTTGGTCAGGTCCAGGTTCAGCAGCAGTGTGTGCTCAGAGAATGAGCTCAGCTGAACCTGAATATACTGAAGGACCAGGTTATTCCATCAGTGGATTTGTTCTTCCCTGACGACACGAGCAGATTCCAAGACGACAATACCAGGATTCATCAGGCTCAGACTGGGACAGAGTGATTCAGGGAGCATCATTTTCACACAGGGTTTGGCCACCACAGAGTCCAGACCTGAACCCCACTGAGAATCTTTGGGATGTGCTGGAGAAGCTTTGTCCCGCAGTCAAAATGAATGCATTCACTGTGGCATTGTTTCGATAAACTTCTGCAATGTCACAAGATTTATTTCCATCCAGTGTCGCATTAATTTTTCACCAAGATCTCGCATTGATGATGGTCGAGTCTGAGTCTTCTCCAGCACATCCCAAAGATCCTCAGTGGGGTTCAGGTCTGGACTCTGTGGGGCCGATCCATGTCTGAAAATGGCGTCTCCTGCTCCCTGAACCACTCTGTCACAATCTGAGCCCGATGAAAAAAACCCACTGATGGAATAACCTGGTCCTTCAGTATATTCAGGTTCAGCTGAGCTCATTCTGTGAGCACACACTGCTGCTGAACCTGGACCTGACCAACTGCAGCAACCTTGGACCTGTTTGCTTAGTTAAATCCAAGTGGAGACTTTTTTAGCCAGGCAATGGCTGACTGCTTATAACAGTTTGTTTTAAAATAGGGTATTAGACAAACTGTACATGACAGGCATAATATCCACACTGGGCACCGTTTTAAAACTCCACTGTTCATTGTTCAAGTAAATTTAGCCACATTTTTACAGACTATTTTATGTAAAGGTGTGAACACTGCACTGAACATGAAGAAATCATCGTGAAAAACATAGTGGAGCATCGTGGTGCACATGACATCACAAGGTGGAGCAGGGTGTGTGTGTGTGTGTGTTAACAATGTGTGAATAAAACAAAACTCCAGGTTCGTTTGTAATGAGGAAACTACATTATAACACAATAGATCAAAAATATCGTAATTCAGACCCTTTCATTTCTCTTCAAATGTGCTGTTGAAGATCATTACATAAAGACAATGTTAAAAACACATCCTCTCATCTTCCATTTGAAATACTTGAGAAATATTAGAAATTCCTCCACATCTGTGCGTTTTCAGTCCTGTATCTTTATTTCAGGACCTTATTGTCTTTCCATGCACACAGCCCTGCAGCCATCACGGACCGACATCACCGAAAGGTCAAGCGAAAACCAAAAACACGAGGGGCGACGACCTGGAATACTAAACTCAAACTGGAGCAGCAAAAACCCTCTAAATGAATGTGCTTTTGTCACTTGGGAAATAACAAATCATGAATCACTTCCAACCAGGGCCCCCGAAGTGAAAACAGTCACAAATCTGCCACTCAAACTACGAATACGAGGACCAGGTTCAGGGTAACTTTGTGCTGTCTTAGGATGATGTTCTGAGGGTGTTTCGCAGTTACAAGCTGGTTTGTGGAAAATACATATATATATTTACATTGTGTGGCCCTGTCCTGGGCGGGTGGGGAGTCTCGGCCTCAAGTGGAGGAGTTCAAGTATCTTGGGGTCTTGTTCACGAGTGAGGGGAGGATGGAGCGCGAGATTGACAGGTGGATCGGTGCGGCGTCGGCAGTGATGCGGTCACTGTATCGGACCGTTGTGGTGAAGAGGAGCTGAGCCGAAAGGCGAAGCTCTCGATTTACCGGTCAATCTACGTTCCTCCCCTCACCTATGGTCATGAGCTCTGGGTAATGACCGAAAGAACGAGATCGCGGATACAAGCGGCCGAAATGAGTTTCCTCCGCAGAGTGGCCGGGCGCTCCCTTAGAGAGAGGGTGAGGAGCTCGGTCACACGGGAGGAGCTCGGAGTAGAGTCGCTGCTCCTCCACGTCGAGAGGAGCCAGCTGAGGTGGCTCGGGCATCTGGTCCGGATGCCTCCTGGACGCCTCCCTCGGGAGGTGTTCTGGGCATGTCCCACAGGGAGGAGGCCCCGGGGAAGACCCAGGACACGCTGGAGGGACTATGTCTCTCGGCTGGCCTGGGAACGCCTCGGGGTCCGTCCAGAGGAGCTGGAGGAAGTGGCTGGGGAGTAGGAAGCTTGGGAGCCCCTGCTTAGACTGCTGCCCCCGCGACCCGGCCCCGGATAAGCGGAAGAAGATGGATGGAAGGATGGATGGGCCCTGTCCTGCAATGATGCTGAATTTAAGGAATTTGTACATTTTTAAAGTTCCCGTATTCCACCATTTTCTGATCTGTTTTATAATGTTTCCTTAAAAAACAGACCTGGAGTTGTGTGTTTTGTCCCATTCACTCATGTTTAACACCCAAACCCTGCATATTTAGGCTGAACTCTTCTCGTAAACTGTAAACTCTCTGTTCCACCTTGTGATGTCACTGGATAATGAAGTAAAGTGCTCTGTGTGTTTTTAAAGTCCAAACACCTTCACTAGAAACATTTGGATGATTTCAGCCAGTCGCCAGTCTCTACTGAACTAAATGTTGCTGCTAATTTAAAAATTACCACTGCGTGACATCACAAGGTGGAACAGAGTGTTTTAAGGTTTGGAGATATAGACAGACAGGATGACATAAACATGTGAATGAAACAAAACGAGTCCAATTATGATTTTGAGGAGGTAACAGCATTATAACATGGCTAAAAGTTCACAAGAGGCTTACAGTGATCCCTCGCTATAACGCGGTTCATCTTTCGCGGCTTCGCTGTTTCGCGGATTTTTTTAATGTTTTTTTTGTTTTGTTTTTTTTAACAGTGCATTGTGTTCTGAATCCTGATTGGCCAAGGGACTGTCGTCTAGAAGTGATAAAAGTTGACTGGTCTTTCACTTAGACCAGGGGTCGGCACCTTTAACACTCAAAGAGCCGTTTGGAGCGTCTCCCACAGAAAAGAAAACATGGGTGCCATAAAGAAGGAGGAAAATAACATAAGGACGACGGGAGAAGACACCTGCACCACAGCCTTCAGGAGAAAGAGACGCTACAGGAGTCAGGAGGAAGAGGCTCAGTCAGAGGGACTGAAATACACGTGAGTCACAATGTCCAACCTCGTGTTCGTATTCATGAAAATTATTATTTTACAGCATTTTTTAAAAACTATCAGAGTTATTTGTAAGAAAACGTTTATATTTTTAAATGCTTGAGCCTGAAAACAGGATTTGATGTTTGGTTTCATTCTATAGTACAGTATTGGATTGTATAATAATTGTAAAAAATAAAGCTGATACTTCACGGATTTCGCCTGTCGCGGGATCTTTTTGGAACGTAACCCCCGCGATAAACGAGGGATCACTGTATTTGTGTCATATAGGACATTTAAACATGTTTTGGCCCTGTCCCGCAATGATGAGGTTCATTTCTAGGGTTTCTCAATGTGTTTTTCTGGTGGAGGTTCTGTATTCTTGGTTGTCTCCATGGAGTTTTTTGGGGTTTTTTGTTGTTGTTTTTTTAACCTGGAAGATTGAAGTTATCAGTCACCAGGACAATATCCATGCGATGCCTCCCAGGCCAAGTTACAGGTCAGATGTGTGGAGAGGCAAGCCTGCTCACAGTAAGAACGCATGATATTTTAGCATTAAACAGAATAACGGCATCGACACAGAAGTTTAATGAGCGACACACTGGGCGACATCGCTCAGTTTGGAGTGTTTAGAGCGTTTGTTCTAATCCTGCTCTCCACATAAACGTCATCAGATCCACTGACCCACAGGTGCGACTCCAGCTCCCACAGTTGAGTAATGTTGTTGTGTCCTTTGGCAAGACACTTAACCCACCCCAGTGTCTGTGTGAATGTGTGTGGAAATAGGAGATTGGTTCCTTGATGTAAAGTGCTTTGTGGAACATTACATTCAAAGCAACACATCTCCCTGGAGAAAAGCAGCTGCTGGACCCACACCAGAAATGTTACATACTACATCTTTACTGTCGGGCGAACACTGTGCGATGTTTTCGATCGTTCGACTCAGCTCCAGATCAAACTGTACGACCAAATCTCAGGGTTTCAAAGTTCGCAGCTCATGGTTCACGTTCTCACACTGTACGAACGACTTCAACAGTGCAAAACCCTCACGAGAGGCGACTGGGTTCCAAACAGGGTTGATTTTCTTGTGACCTACGATTGCAGATCCGGAGCTGGTCCTGAGGAGTTAATCGGTTCTTGTTACCTCATGTTTACGGCACATGATTAAGCCAAAACTCGGCCCTATTCCAAAAACAGTCGCACAAGTGAAAAATCGGTTCAAAAGGGGCCAAACATCACGCAGTGGGCAGTGTACACTCGGCATAACTGGTGCTGAAATAAATAATAATACTTTTTTTTTTTTTTTTTACTCCAGGTGCCCTACCAGACCCCTGTGACTTATTATTTAGGCTGCATCCTTAGTAGACGAGATATGGGGCTATTTCTAAGTCAATTTTCCTGAAAATATAATCAAAACCACAAAATGATTATTCAGCCAGAAAGAAGTGAAAACATCACAAACACAAATTAAATTCTAGTCAGTAAAGTAGTTTTATAATTTTGAAGGAGCCAAAATATAATAAAAATGTTGTGAGTCAGACGTCTGGTGGAGTTTATTAAGTCTTATTTGAGTCAGCAGCTCGTGTCGGCTCTTTGTACTGTCTGCAGCTCCAAACATGGTGCAAGAAGGATGTAAGTCCAGCCGAGGCAGGAAACAGCAAAACAAGTCTGTCAGATTCTTAAATAATTTCTCTCAGCGTCTCAGC
This sequence comes from Odontamblyopus lacepedii, assembly GCA_034769755.1. NCBI lineage: Eukaryota > Metazoa > Chordata > Actinopteri > Gobiiformes > Gobiidae > Odontamblyopus > Odontamblyopus lacepedii. The sequence continues at coordinate 1,456,241 of CM068352.1, read as the reverse complement.
TCGTTACAGGAATAGTTTCGTAGACTTGGATTGTCTCCATAAGGGAAACTGTCCAGTGTGTTTGACCCAGTGTGTATAAGACCAATGAGCAGCCTGTAAACAGAAGCTTAGCCCAGATAAATGCTTTATTTATTTATTGCTCATGCTTTTATTTTGTTGGCATCAATTTAAAGAGAACAAAAAATCTGACAATTAACATAAATACATATTCCAGCCATTATTTGCCTTGTGTTTGCTGCATGAACAAAAGGAACAGGAAGAAGAACCATAAATCTTATATAAAGATTGTGCTCCTTTCACCATCAAATCAAATAAACATTTCTTTAATAATCATTTAAAATTCCCCACCCCAAACCAAGTGACCAGTGAACCATGTGCATGTCCCAGTGTCCCTTCCCTAACCCTCCTGTGGTTTACGGTTCAGTAACTTCAACATTTTCTTTAGACTTTACAATGAACACTGCTAACTCTGCTGCCTGTGCAATACTGGGACCCTGTGCAATAATGTAAGATAGTAATTTATTGTATATATAGTTTTTAGATTGCAATTTATTGTATATATTGTCTTAAGATTGCAATTTATATGATACATAGTTTTATAATCCTTATTTTTTTAGATCCTTATAGTGTTTGTCTATTTTTAACTTAACTGTACTTCTATTGCTGCTACTGTTTCTTGCTGTTCTCTTTACTGTGCGTTGCAACACTGAAATTTCCCCATTGTGGGACAAATAAAGGATATCTTATCTTATCTTCTTTAGTCACGTGGCCCAACGTTATTTCATCCTTGTACATTTTCTTCAATTTAGAAACAGTCGGGCAACTTTTAAAATCATGATTTAACAAGTCCCATGTCTTGACTCCACACACAGAGACGCATTTGTGTTTTAGTGTTGTCTTTTAGAACACAGTTCAGAAAAGAATGTTGCCTCCTGTGATCACAGTCAAGACAAACGTAAAAAGGTTTTGTGGAGCTTCGTTTAAATGTCTTTGTTCGCCTCTCTGCAGAAGGAATCCAATCAAAACACAGAGACAAACTCGACACAGAAAGATCCTCATCTTTCTGCGTCATACATCCTCTTCCTGTTAATTAAATGTTATTACCGAGTTTTATTTGTTACGTAATATAGGAGCTTGAAATATTCATGGCCTATATGTTGTGATTTCATTTGCGATCCAGAAGGTTTGAACAAAACCGAGATTATCGTGCGCAAATGATTCAAAAGATCGAAATGAAACGCGACGTCACTCCTGATAAACCTGCCACTTCTGCTGTGCCCTTGAGCAAGGCTTTAAACCCCATTGTTTCCCTTTTGAGCAGCGAGTGTGAATCTCCGCGTATCCGCGCAGAGAGCGCTCGTGGGAGGAAGGATCAGAGACGGGATCAGATCGGAAAGTCTGGTTTTGCAATAATAATAGAACAGAGAAGCTGCAAGGATTTCTGTGCAGTGACACAATTATTAGCAAGCAAAACACACACACAAAAAGAAGGGGAAAAAAAGGAATAACTCACTCTCTCTCTCTCTCTCTCTCTCTGCATCACTATATTCATCTTTCTCTTCATCTCTGCGTGTGCTTCTCCTGGTTGTTTTATCTCTTGCCATCTCCTTTTTGAATGATCACGTTCCCAGGCATGAGGTGCTGTGTAATTAACCTAGAGGATCCTGCTGTTGCAACGTGCCGCTCAGCTGCCATTAAAACCTGCACCGGTGGATGATTACTGCCATCTAGTGGACGTGACAGGAACGACATGCATTTTATGTGACAAAATGGTGTTAGTGCAGGAGAATGAGTCGATGAGTAGGATTTTTATTGTACTACCCAAACATATGTGGCACAAATTCACATTTTAATGCTCTTATATTACACAAAATGGACTCTTGAGAGCTTTAAGTCGTGTTATAATGTTGCTACTTCATCCAAACATACCCAGAGTTGTGTTTTGTTTCATTCACACGTTTGAGTAACGCTTTATTATGAGTCTATTTACATCTCCAAAGGTTAAAATGCGCTGTTCCACCTTGTGATGTCATGAAGCGGTTTCCAGTTCCCGGGCGAACCGTTTAAAGGGCTATTTTCTGATCTAATGTTGTTTCCTCATCACAAACATACCAGGAGCTGTGTTTTGTTTCATTCACATATGTTTAAAACACAAATTGTGCATATTTATATTTAGTTCTTCCCTCAAACACACTGTTCCACCTTATGATGTCATCTGGTAATACAAGAAGTGCTCCACGGTGTTTTTAAACTCCGTACACCTTCACTAGAATCGTTTGGATGATTTCAGCCCTGGAAGTTCCATTTCCTCCACTGACGAAAGGTAAAAAGAGCTGTTAACTTAAACTACCACTTCATGACATCACAAGGTGGAACAGAGCATTTTGAGCTCTGGAGATGTAGACAGACTAATAATAAGAGGTCACTCAAACATGTGTGAGTGAAACAAAACACAATTCCAGTTATGTTTTTGAGGAGGTAACAACGTTATAGCCTGATTTAAATCTCACAAGGGGCAATTTTGCAAAATATAGGACCTATAAAAGGAATCGATTATATTTTTCACATTTTAAGACATCCGTAATAAATGTATGAAAAATATTACTAAAACTAACTAGTAATGGGTTTGAAGAGTTGAAGCTTTAACTTGTCTGTGAGGGACTTGAGTGAAGAGAGACATGACATGGACAGACATTTGTTTATGGGGTTAAATGTTGTTCTGATCCCTACAGAGTCGAGCCTGGAGGGATCAGAGCATTTCTTCAAACACAGAAATGCTTTTAGAGGACGAAGCTCTGGCTCCATCAACTGGAACTAGTATTACAATTATGGACTTGTACGGTTAAAGGTCCTGTATTGCACAAAACTGTCTACTATGAGTTTTAGCCATGTTATAATGTCGTTACCTCCTCTAAAACAGACCTGGAGTCGTGTTTTTTCTTTCATTCACACATTTCATTCAATAGCCCTTTATTATTAGTCTGTCTGCATCTCCAAAGCTCAAAATGCTCTGTTCCACCTTGTGATTAGTGTTTTTTCCGAGACCATTTTGGGGGATATGACACTAATACCAGTACTTGATACCGATACCAGATATTTGTAATAACTGCAGCAGCTTGAATCTACACAACTTCATGCAGGAAAACACAGAGTGGTAACAGTGACGTGGTCTGAGTACTCGCTGATAGAGATACCTGAAAAATGTTCGGTATGGGAGCTTTTGTGACCTTTTCCCTTTAGTTCAGTCGACAATTGGCAATTCCAGAGCTGCAGTGACCCAAATGACTCCAGAGAAGCTGTGTGGAGCACTTCCTGTATCACTACATGACATCACAAGGAGAATGTTTTCTGTTTGAGGGAAGAACTCAGCTTAAATACGCAGGATTTGTGCGTTAAAAATGTGTGAATGAAACAAAGCACAAGTCCAGTTATGTTTGCGACCAGGAAGTAACATTATAACATCGGTCAGAAAATGCTGTAATTAATAATTATAATGAAAGTTGAGAGAGTTTAAAAGAATTTCATAAGATATTCTTGGGACTATAGTGTTGGTCAGGAGAACCTATAGCTGGAGGATTAGACCAGTTATTACCACCATTTTCTGACTTAATTAAAAGGGGGTATTTTACTTCTGTGGGGTATTAGCGGCGAACAAATTTATTGCCAAAACAATGCATTAACATGTTTTATTACTTTCACTTTCTGCTGTGCACAGTTTTGTATCATGTTTTTGTGTATCTGTATATATGGATGATGCAGGTTTGTGGGTGGAGAATTGCACAGAATCTTAAAGAGGGTTCAAACAGGGCTAAAGAGAGATCTCCAGATTACTCAAACATGCATGGATGACTTCTAAAAGCTCTTCAGGCATGTTTTTGATGAGGGAACAACATTCTAACATGTTCGAAAGCTAAAAAGAGAATGTACTTTAATTTTACATAATACGCCTCCTTAATCTATGTGCCTTGTTTTATTTTATCTCATATCTTAAAATAAATCCCGGGTGTGTGCGCGGTGCTTCAGGACTGTGAGTTTTCCTTCGGTAAACTGTTGCTAGGAAACACTTGTGGCATCTTTTCTTTTCCTCTTTAAAATGCCAAAGACACTGAGAGAAGGTGAGAGTGAAAAGACAACGTAATCCTCCCAGGACTGAGGGGGAATTGATTTTTTATATTTTACAAGTCAACGGTGAAGAAACGACACCAAAAAAGCTGTCAAGACAAGTTAATGTCACATAAATGGACAATTAAAAAAGCTCTTTGGACTTTCAGATTCCCAGGTCGCCCAAGTCTTTCTGTGCATCACAAACAGACCTGGAGATTTGTTTTGTTTCATTCACATGTTTAACACACAAATCCTGCATTTTTAGGCTGAGCTCTTCTCTCAAAACAGAAAACACTCTGTTCCACCTTGTGATGTCATGTGGTGATACAGGAAGAAAGTGTTCCACCGTGTTTTTAAAACTCCACACACCTTCACTAGAATCATTAAGATTATTTCAGCTCTGGAATGATCAATGTTACTGAACGAAAGGTCAAAGGAGCTGTTAACTTTAAAAAAAAACTGAATAGAGCATTTTGAGCTTTGGAGATGTAAAGTGATTGAGTATAACTTTATTTGTCCATTTCTCCACATGTACACGACAAACAAAGGAATCGATATTGGACCTGTCGCCCCATCTGTACATTTACAAACACCTAACACCCTGCCTGGCCACCCGGGTGCAACACTGGGTGAAAATAAATCTTTTGACACTGCAGAAGTTCATCCAGACAAATGCATTCATTTTTCACCAAGATCTCGCATTGATGATGGTCGAGTCTGACCGCTGCGCAAAGCTTCTCCAGCACATCTCAAAGATTCTCAGTGGGGTTCAGGTCTGGACTCTGTGGTGGCCAAACCCTGTGTGAAAATGATGCTCCCTGAATCACTCTGTCACAGTCTGAGCCTGATGAATCCTGGTATTGTCGTCTTGGATTAATCTCGTGTCATCAGGAAAGAAAAAATCCACTGATGGAATAACCTGGTCCTTCAGTATGTTCAGGTTCAGCTGAGCTCATTCTCTGAGCACACACTGCTGCTGAACCTGGACCTGACCAACTGCAGCAGCCTCGCACATATTTTCTAAGTTAAATCCAACCGGTGACTTTTTTTGTCCAGGCAGTGTATATAACATGAGGCTACTAGACGTGGACGGGACCGGACGACAGGCAGCAGAGGAAGAAACGATGCAGCATAACATGAGGATATGAAAGAAGAGAAAAAAGAGGACAGTTCCCAGACAATGCTCCTTAACTGGGGCACAAAAAAACACCTCTGCGACATCATCACATAAACAAAACACAGTACAGACATAACGACTAGACTTAGATTGGGTAGGAGGGTAGGGGAGCTGACCCAACGTAGGCAAGCAGCCATCCGGATCCTGCAGCCACATAGTTCTGGATAGACAGACTAATAATAAAGGCTGATAAAGTGTGAATGAAACAAAACACAACTCCAGATATGTTTTTGACGAGCTAATAACATTATAACATGGCTAAAAACCCAGAAGAGTAAATTCTGCGTCATGTAGGACCTTTAAAAGTGACTGATATTGTGTGTCCCCCCTCCACTTATCTTTCCCCAGCCCCTCTACCCCACCCCAGCCCCTCTACCCCACCCCAGCCCCTCTACCCCACCCCGCCCCTCTACCCCACCCCGCCCCTCTACCCCACCCCGCCCCTCTCATGGTCTATCGCACTAATCCTCTGTCCGGATATTTGATTATCAAAGACCACTGCAGCAAAAGGCTCAGCTGAATGACCACCACCAGCAGCAGAAGCAGCAGAAGCAGCAGAAGCAGCAGCAGAAGCAGCAGCAGAAGCAGCAGCAGAAGCAGCAGCAGAAGCAGAAGCAGCAGCAGCAGCAGAAGCAGCAGCAGAAGCAGCAGCAGAAGCAGCAGCAGAAGCAGAAGCAGCAGCAGCAGCAGCAGCAGAAGCAGCAGCGGAAGCAGCAGCAGCAGAAGAAGCAGCAGCAGCAGCAGCAGAAGCAGCAGCAGAAGCAGCAGCAGAAGCAGCAGCAGCAGAAGCAGCAGCAGCAGCAGCAGCAGCAGCAGAAGCAGCAGCAGAAGCAGCAGCAGAAGCAGCAGCAGCAGAAGCAGCAGCAGCAGCAGAAGCAGCAGCAGAAGCAGCAGCAGAAGCAGCAGCAGAAGCAGCAGCAGAAGCAGCAGCAGCAGCAGCAGCAGCAGCAGAAGCAGCCGCCCTCACTATAATCTCACGATATCATTCAGAGAAAGTACCTGTCTGTCAGTTTGGAGAAAAGCTTTTCAATTCTCCTAAAGTTTTCTTCGACCACAGAAAATCTTCGCCGATCTGAGAAAACTTTTGACTTTGTGGTTTCGTGGAAAGTGATGAAATACTTTTAATTCTGAGATATAGAAAAGTACAGAGTAATAGTAATAGTAAAACAGTAGTAGCAAAAGCAGTTTGTGATCATATCTCCTGATACTTTGCAGCTGCAGTCTAACCAAAGGCACTGCTCACAGGCTCCTAAAAACATTATTTGATAGTAATGAGTTTGGTACGGTGTGGCAATTAACAATCAAAAGAAAAAAAAAATCATAACTTCTGAATTGTAAAAAGTCAAATACAACATGTCGAAACTGCAGTATTACAGGCTGCAGTGGGTTTCCAGTTCCAGTCTTGCACAAGGCCAATGCTACCATTGAGTCCAGACTGCAGGCGGCGCTGTTCTGCCTCCACAGGCAGGAAGACAGCACCAAAACCTGTGTAAATCAGCTCAGTGGACACTGGAAGACCTCTAGTGAGCAGCCGAAATGCTCAGGTATGAAAACAAACTCTTGGTCTGAAAAAAAAAACTAATATAAATTATCAGACGACCAAATGAACCTCATTGGACTAAAACACATCAGTCACCTTCCTTACTCCAGTCCCAGTGTTAAATGCTCTCTGTTCTGATGTTTGTTTCTGATGTGCTACAGAAAGGTCCACTTTATTGTCCTCTGCATTAGACCCATCAGTCACTCTGCACACAAAGGCCTGGGTGGTCCCGGGAATCAAACCTGTAACCTTCTGGCTGTGAGTAGTAGTCATTTAAATTGAGAAAAATTAAATTGAATTGGATGTATAATGTTTACACTGTAGTACTAATAGTAACGTTTTACTCAAGAGATTTACTGAGTGCTGATTGTTTCCATGTTTTTGAGTAAAATCTGACTTGCCCCATTCAGATATATTGTATTAAAAAAAATAGTAAAAAATATTCCCACTGTGTGTGTGTTCAGCATCTAATTATAAAACAACAATCAGGAAGTGGGCTGTTAGCATGCTAGTTATTATCATTAAAGTGATGGCAAATTCTGCTCTGTCCCCTGAAAGTTGTGAAAAGCTGTAAAAATCTCATCACCGTTTTAATACTTAAGAAAACCACTGCAAACTGTGTGAAACAAACAGTCTGTTTTCTTACCTTTTTAAGACAGTAGATCAGGCACTGAACCTGAAAGAGTGAGTTCACTTCTTTAGCCGTTTACTATGTCTCTTTACTGTGGCCGTTACTTTTCAGTGAACTGCAGGTTAAGCTGCTGTTTTGTTTCATTAGGTTTTAATACAACAGAGTTCAGAAGTTCTGCCTCTGGGCTCGTCCAAAACCTCTGCACTGATACAGAGTGATTACACACGGCCTGTTGTGCTTGTGTCTGCGATACAGTTAGACTCTACGACACCCGTGGATCATTATGTTATCGTTTGGACATTTTAAATCACAATATTCAGCTAAAATGATTTAATAAAAGAAACTAATTTGCTGACTTTGATCCGCAAAGGGAGCCGACGACGCTGTAAACATCATCACCATGAAGAGTTATGATCCTATGGACAGCTGCAGCTATAGGTGTTGTACCAAATGACTACGCAGAGCTGCCAAATCCTACACCTATCACCCAGTAAGAAAATAAAATTGGAGAACGAAGTACAGAGCAGTGGGGGTGAGCCAGCGGGCGTGAAAATGGGAGTTGATTGTCTTGAAAATAAGTGATTAAAGATGGTTCAAATATGCACGAATCGCTCCAAATACAACTTCAGGTGAGTAAATGGTGAGAAGAAACTACTAAAACATGGTTAAAAGCTCTGAAAAGTCCATTTTGCTATTAACATTTCCTGGTCACGTCCTGGAGGCGTTTCTGGCGCTTGTGTTTGAGGCTCCCACAGAGAACACAGTGATCCACAGCAGTGATGTGAGCAGGGTTCAGAGAGGAGGAGGAGAACGGCCTGTTTTATAATGTGCTGCAATGGATTTTTCATGAAGGAACATGTGAAAAGTCCAAAACTAGTGGTCCAAGTATTTAGGGAAAGTACTGTCCATCCATCCATCTTCTCCCGCTTAATCCAGCTGGGTCACGGGGGCAGTTTACTGCCCAATCCTCATAGCCCCTGACCCCCTATGAACCCCTCTGCAGGTGGGGCCACAGGAGGGTGGACAACATGGTCCTTGATGTTAGTTCATAGGGGTGCGGGCATGTTTTGGGTTGATGGGGGAAACCGGAGCACCCGGAGGAAACCCATCCAGACACGGGGAGGAACATGTAAACTCCACACAAAAAGGCCCGGGCGACCCGGGGATCGAACCCGAAACCTTCTTGCTGTGAGGCCTGAGTGTTGCCACTCAGCCACCGTGCCGCTGGAAAGTACTGTGTGTTTTGTAATTTATAATTTATAGTTTGAAGTTAATATAATTAGAAGAACAAAACATCAAATTATGCAGAACTTTCCAAAAGACTAAACACAAAAATTAGACAAATCAGATCTGGAGAAGCGCTGCAAGAAATGCAAATGTTCAAATCGTTTCATATCATCAACATAAAGCTTTTGTCACTTGCAGATTCTCTACTCAAGTAAAGTCCTATTCACACATTAGTATTGTTAGGATGAATCACTAGGTTTAGATATTCTGTATAACTGCTGCTATATTTCATTATTGTACTGAGGTCATGTGAAGATAAAGGCTCTGATCACAGCTGTGAGACTCAGACTCACTGTGTGTCAGGACAAATGTTTGATATTCCAAACTATCTAATAACAAACTAACTAAACAGGAACAGAACTACTGACAGGGCTGAAGTCAGGACTTGTTGGACAGAAAACACCCGGATGGATCAGACTGGACTGAGCACCAACGAAGAGGCGCTCAGTCTAAACCCTGGTCTCCTCCACAATAGTTTGTGTATAAAAGTCATTGTATAGGCGTAAATATTCAGTCTCTGCAGGGGAAGGTCGGCACAGACTCCTGTACCAGTTTGTATGTTTGTAATATTTGAAAAAGTAAATTATCTGGACTTTATTTCTGTTTCAAGTATATTTTTTATCTAAGCAGAAACTAACAAACACGTGAGGGTGTTTTCCTCAGCAGTTTTACCTGTGGACCTTTGGTGTTTTGTAATAATTGTGGAGCTGCTTGAGATCTTAATCCCGTGCGAATGCTCCATGTCTGTCATTTGTAAAGTAAAAATTCTGCCGCAAATGACCTACTATATTTGGCCAAACACAGACGTCCGGTGATAATACTCGTCCTGTGTGAATCTGCGTCTCAGTGTTTGTTGTTACAATTCCACTTCTTTTCAATCTCTTTCTTTTCTTTCTGCGTTCTTTTCTTTCAATCTCAGTCAGTGTCAGTAAAATACTGTCATTTACGGACTTATCCCGTGCAAATGCGCTGCAAGTAACACAGAGGTTAGGTGGGAATTTGCAAATTCCTTGTACTTATCCCGTGCAAATAGGGCTATAGAGTAAAATATGGCGTCTAAAAACTACTCAAACAAGTACAGTTTATTTAAAAAGAGTCGGTTTTGTGTAATATAGGACCTTTTAGTTTGTTTCACTCACACGTTTGAGTAACACTTTATTATTATTCTGTCCACATCTCCAAAGCTCAAAATGACCTGTTCAACCTTGTGACGTCTTCAAGCTGTAGTTTTCCAGTCAACAGCTTCTTTTACCTTCAGTTCCACAGAAATGGGCAGTTCCAGGGCTGAAATTCTCTGTAGGCCCTTTGACTCCAAATAAACCCATTACCATGGAACAAGCTGCAAAAGGACTGGAAATGAACAGAATTTATTTCATTGAATGGCTTTAAATCCAGACTGAGAGCACTTGAGAGCCTCCATAAACTGTACATGTTTTAACTAATCTGTGTGTCATTTTAATTGTGTTGTAATTGTCTTTTTCCTGCCTGTTTTTAACTCATTTGTATGTAATTTTAATTGTGTTGTAATTGTCTTTTTGCTGCCTCTTGGCCAGGGCTCCCTTGAAAAAGAGGTTTTTAATCAATGGGATTTCCCTGGTTAAATAAAGTTATATATACATATATATACCAGACTATGATTTGTGCATATGTGTGTGTGTGTGTGTGTGTGTGTGTGTGTGTGTGTGTGTGTGTGTGTGTGTGTGTGTGTGTGTGTGTGTGTGTGCCTGTTGATGTCTGTACGCTGCAGTCAAACCCTCTCTAAATCCTGTCTAAATATTGACAGAGGTGGGAGGTCCTGTGGTTCTCAGAGGGGCGGGGCCTGTTCTCCCACAGAGCCCACTGTGTGCTCCCTGCTGAGTCTGATGCTGCACCCTGTGGTAAGTGACTTCTGTTTAAATACACAATCTATAGTCACATACGCCAGGGTTTGAGACGATGGGAGTCCAAAAGAAGATCTGTCTGACTGCTGCTTTGCTATTTTGTTGTAAGTATCAAAAGTAGGTAGGAGCTGATTTTTTTTAAAGCAAAACTATTATGCAAAATATATGTTTCTTCTCCTCATTCATCCTCTTGAAGTTGTATTTAGCGAGACTCGTGCATGTTTGAGTGATCTTTAGTCTTCTGTTTTCAAGATGTCATTGCTCCCATCAGTTCCCGTTTTGACCGACATCATCACACGCATCATTACACCCCGCTGTGACATACTTATTTCATTCTCGAATTTTATTTTCTTAATCGATGAAATGCGCAGGATTTGGCAGCATCACGCAGCTGGTGTGATGTGCATATTTCAGTCCTCAAATTTTAATCTTATATAGAAAGTCAACAGGTTTGTGCGAGTTTCTGACCAGTTATTTCTGAATTTAGTATTTTATTTTAGATTAAAGAAAACATAATAATGCTTTTCTCTGTCATAAAGATATTACATATGGCACCTGTGGATCATTCTGTGATATCTTCAAATAAAAACTGATTTACCTGCACCTTTCTGGTACACAAATGTCACATTAAAGTGATCCAAACATGCTGATAATAATGTTATTCATTACAAATCCAGGAGCATTTTACAGCTATTATGCAAATCTGGCTCATGTAATAATAATCCATCCATCCATCTTCTCCCGCTTAATCCGGCTGGGTCGCGGGGGCAGCTTGCTGCCCAATACTCATAGCACCTGACCCCCCCTATGAACCCCTCTGCGGGTGGTGAGCCCACAGGAGGGTGGACATCATGGTGTTAGTGATGTTAGTTCATAGGGGTGCGGGCATGTTTTGGGTTGATGGGGGAAACCGGAGCACCCGGAGGAAACCCATCCAGACACGGGGAGGAACATGCAAACTCCACACAGAAAGGCCCGGGTGACCCGGGGATCGAACCCACAACCTTCTTGCTGTGAGGCCTGAGTGTTGCCACTCAGCCACCGTGCCGCCAATAATAATAATAATAATAATAATAATACATTTTATTTATATAGCGCTTTTCAAGATACTCAAAGACACTTTACACAGATGAGCAATTAAAAAAAAATACAAAAGGTAAAAAAAACATTAAAAACAGTCCTCATAACAGTCAAAGATTAAAAGCAGCTTTAAACAGGTGAGTCTTAAGGTGTTTGTTGAAGGTGGTGAGGTCAGTGCATTCTCGGAGTGGCTGTGGGAGTGAGTTCCAGAGGGTGGGAGCAGTGATGGAGAAGGATCTGTCTCCCCAGGTTCGGAGCTTGGTCCTACAGGGGAGGGACAGGAGGTTTGCGTTGGAGGAGCGGAGGGAGCGGGATGGGGTGTGGCGGTGGAGCAGGTCTGTGAGGCAGGAGGGGGCCAGGTTGTGGAGAGCTTTGAAAGTAATAAGAAGAACTTTGAACTGAATTCGCTGAGGGATGGGGAGCCAGTGAAGGTTTTGGAGGATGGGGGTGATGTGTTCGCTCAGACGGGTACGTGTGAGGAGGCGGGCAGCAGAGTTTTGTATATATATATATATATGTGAGATTTAAACCATGTTATAATGTTACCTGCTCAAAAATAGACCTGGAGTTGTGTTTTGTTTCATTCACATGTTCGAGTAACACTTTATTATGAATCGGTCGACATCTCCAAAGCTCAAAATGCTCTGTTCCACTTTGTGTCAGGAAGTGGTACTTTTCAAATTAACGCTTTTTATCTTTTTTCGGTAGAGACTGGTAAAGACAAATGATTCTAGTAAAGGTTTATGGAGTTTAAAAACACAGTGGAGCACTTGTTGTATTACTACATCACAAGGTGGAACAGAGTGTTTTCAGTTTGAGAGAAGAACTCACTAAATCTGCAGAGTTTGTGTGTCAAACAAGTGTGAATAAAACACAACTCCAGGTCTGTTTACTGTGCACTTTGAGGGAATGAACATAAGCGATTGTTGAATTGTGTGAAATTAAATGTTTGTTTTTACTTTATTCATGGAAACTGTGCAAGAGACTAGCTGAGGAACTAGCTATGGACTTTGAGACGCTACAGGCTTTTTACACCATATGTGGCAGTAAAAGTGGCAGAAAACCTTCCAGAGGAAATACTCCAAGACTTTAAAGAGGAAAGACTTTCAGGGAATAAACCATTTCATCACCAACTGAAACAAGAGAGTGGAATAAGAAGAAGACTTTTCCTGTTGTGTTCACCTGCTCCAACTTTTGGCTCTTCTTTTCCTTAAACTGCCCTGACACAGATCTGCTGACCCTCCCTGACCAGTCCTCCTGTTAAACTGCACTGAGGCCTTTGACTAAGACACAAAGGCCACTGAGAAGTGCAGTGTAAATGTTGCTGCAGTAAAACTTGAAATTCCCTCGGGATCAGTAAATTCTTTCTCTCTCTCGTCACATGAATCATAAAATAGCCTAATATCGGCCCTTTAATAAACACAACTGCTCAAAAATGCTGTAAATCACATTAAAGATATTTGTTTTTTTGTCATATTCAATACCATATAGTTTCCTTTTTCACTATTCCACATTTAACCAGTCTAGACTTTAGAGCCGTTCATGCTTTTCATCCTATTAACATGATGAGACAATACGCTCAGTGAAATAATACATAGTCATAGAGGCTTAAGGACAAAGCACTTCCACAACAATTATCATCCCGCCGCTCGCACTAATAACTCTCCTATTACCGGGACAATAAACGCCATTTAAACACTGGCCCGGGGATTAACATGAACCGAAGCCTATTAGGGACAAACACCGAGGGGGGCCGCAGTCAAACAGACATTAAAAGCCTGATTGAACGCCTAATGCCACATGACTTTAGTTCACAGAGAAGAACGGGGGAGATCTGGGCGACCACGTGGAGATGTGAGGATGAGAGGCGGACAGTTCGTTAATGAGGTTTGATGGGAACAGTGTCGGGGCTTCGTCGTGACACTGGACTGTTGATGGGCCCTTGGGCAAGACACTTCACTCACCTTGCCCAGTGTGGAAGCGGTGTGTGTGCGTCAGTGCTCGGTGGTGGTCGGCCTTGGCTATAATTGATAGTGTGATGCTAACTGTAGGTATGCTCTGTCTGAGGGTTTGTTAGACTTTAATCTGAGCTTTATTTTAACACACTCTGACCATAAAGAACAGATTTAGCTGGAAGTACGAACGATGAGCTGATTTGTGCTGTCGTAAAAAGAACCATGAACACTTGTATTTATCACTTTGGACGTCTTGAAAGGCTCTATATAAATCAAATGAATTATTATTATTATTATTATTATTATTATTATTATTATTATTATTATTATTATTATTATTATCATAACATGAAAAATAGAACAAATTAAGAACTTGTAGGTGTGGTCAGCTGTTGTCACTTCCTGTAGGCGTGGTCAGCTGTTGTCACTTCCTGTAGGCGTGGTCAGCTGTTGTCACTTCTTGTAGGCGTGGTCAGCTGTTGTCACTTCCTGTAGGCGTGGTCAGCTGTTGTCACTTCCTGTAGGCGTGGTCAGCTGTTGTCACTTCCTGTAGGTGTGGTCAGCTGTTGTCACTTCTTGTAGGCGTGGTCAGCTGTTGTCACTTCTTGTAGGCATGGTCAGCTGTTGTCACTTCCTGTAGGCGTGGTCAGCTGTTGTCACTTCCTGTAGGCGTGATCGGCTGTTGTCACTTCCTGTAGGCGTGGTCAGCTGTTGTCACTTCTTGTAGGCGTGGTCAGCTGTTGTCACTTCCTGTAGGCGTGGTCAACTGTTGTCACTTCCTGTAGGCGTGGTCAGCTGTTGTTACTTCCTGTAGGCGTGGTCAGCTGTTGTCACTTCTTGTAGGCGTGGTCAGCTGTTGTCACTTCCTGTAGGCGTGGTCAGCTGTTGTCACTTCCTGTAGGCGTGATCAGCTGTTGTCACTTCCTGTAGGCGTGGTCAGCTGTTGTCACTTCTTGTAGGCGTGGTCAGCTGTTGTCACTTCCTGTAGGCGTGGTCAGCTGTTGTCACTTCCTGTAGGCGTGGTCAGCTGTTGTCACTTCTTGTAGGCGTGGTCAGCTGTTGTTACTTCCTGTAGGCGTGGTCAGTTGTTGTTACTTCCTGTAGGCGTGGTCAGCTGTTGTCACTTCCTGTAGGCGTGGTCAGCTGTTGTTACTTCCTGTAGGCGTGGTCAGCTGTTGTCACTTCCTGTAGGCGTGGTCAGCTGTTGTTACTTCCTGTAGGCGTGGTCAGCTGTTGTCACTTCCTGTAGGCGTGGTCAGCTGTTGTTACTTCCTGTAGGCGTGGTCAGCTGTTGTCACTTCCTGTAGGCGTGGTCAGCTGTTGTTACTTCCTGTAGGCGTGGTCAGCTGTTGTCACTTCCTGTAGGCGTGGTCAGCTGTTGTTACTTCCTGTAGGCGTGGTCAGCTGTTGTCACTTCCTGTAGGCGTGGTCAGCTGTTGTTACTTCCTGTAGGCGTGGTCAGCTGTTGTCACTTCCTGTAGGCGTGGTCAGCTGTTGTCACTTCCTGTAGGCGTGGTCAGCTGTTGTTACTTCCTGTAGGCGTGGTCAGCTGTTGAAGTGTTGAAGTGACACCAGCTGACCACGCCTACAGGAAGTGACAACAGCTGATATACGACACTTCACCATCAACACCGGTGACACTGAAGATGCAACAGCCGAAACATGTCAACAAATAGACTTGACTACATTGTCTTAAAAAAGGTACAAAGGAGCTGTTCACTTGAAAATGACTGCTTGTTGACATGACAAGGTGGAACAGAGACAAATAAACCAGGATTATTCAAACATGTGTGAATGAAACAACACATCTCCAGGTATGTTTTCGATAAAGTGACAGCCTAACATGTCACAACCTCACACTTTTATAGGACCTTTAAACAATACAAAACACGTCTTCCTTACCATGTGTTGCAGATGCCTCACAGTCTATTTAATATGCTAATGCTCATTAAAGCTGATTACTCGTGGCCTCTTCTTCTGCTCATTTGTCATAACTTCCCTTCACATGTGGCGCCAAATAGCTTTTCCCGACACATCCGGACATCCGCCATTACGGCTCTTTGGTGATAAGGCTCGGCTCCTTCGGCAGTCGGGGCCCATTCGCGGCGGGTGAAGCCGATTGTAGCTGCAGAGGCATTTCAGAGGTTAATGTCGTTAATGAAGATCAAGTGCTGGTGTCTGCTGCAGATAATTGGGACACTGACAGAATGAAAATAAACCATAGAGACACAGAGGGAGGAGTGTGGAGTGGAGGCTTTGTCTGTGCTGCTTAGAATGAGAGGTGGTTGTAATCTGTTATATTTACCTTAAAGAGGGGGTATTACGCTCCTGTGGGGTATTAACTGCTGACACATAGGATATTTAGATCACCGTGTTGCCTTTTATTGTTTAGAAAATGCTATATTCACCAAATATAATATACTAACATACGTTTCACTTTTTTGACGTCTCTGCTCTTTTTGCTCTCCACATTATGTCGCTGCCCCTTCAGAGCAACATCACAACACAAACAAAACTAACTTCTGTGGCAACAAATGTGGCAAAAGACCTTCCAGAGGAAATACTCTGCGACCTTCCAGAGGAAATACTCTGCAACCTTCCAGAGGAAATACTTTGAGGGAAATGAACAGTTTGTTTTTCCCTTATCCACAGAAACCTAGCGAAGGAGCTAACTATGGACATTTGAGATGCTACAGGCTTTTTGCACATTTTTTTTCTCAGGATTTAGAAAGTATCTCTCTCTCTTTTTCTAATTAATTTGAAACGCTTATTAAGTTATTCCTCATTTACCTAATTATTCACTGCGACAATAAGTTAATAGCACTTTTCACAGCTTTTAGAGGCCAGAGCAGAGGTTTGCCATCACAGAAATATTATCACCAACTAGCATGCTAACCGTGTACTTATGGATTCTCAGACGCTTTATAATTACGTGCTGACAGTACACAGCAGACCTATTTTGATTTGATTTTTATCCCTTATAAGGACATAGAGCAAGACGCATTTTAACCACACCCCTTAACACCTGAATTTATATAGATGTATATGAAATGTGTTTTTTGCCTTTATGTACATGGTAAATTAAATTGAGATTAGTAATTTGACTATAGCATAAAAAATAAATAGAAAGTTGGGTATGTTGCAAACTTGGTCCAACTAGAAACAAGTGCTTGCCAAAGGTTCGTTGGAAGGTTCTGCATCTGCACTAACAGCACTGGGCGAACGCAGCCGCTGCTTATAGCTTGATCCAAATGGTGTGTAAGGGGTTAACAGCTGTTTAGAAACCAGATATTCCAAATTAAAGATCGTGTAATTTGTAGTATGTACGTTTTTCTTATGCAGAATCTTAATAACTTGTCATCTTGCAGATGTCCTCATAACGCTGTCTGCAGAAGCTAAGAAAAGAACAGGAAGTCGTTTTCAAGGCCTGATCAAGAAGAAGAGTGGAGCAGCACAAAATAACAGCAGTCACATTACAGCAGAAAACAAGAGGCAAAGGACTCAGGCTTCGAGGAACAACGTCAAGGTGAAGAGGTTTTTTTGTGGGGCTGACATCAACTGCACCTCTGTGGGGGGCATCTGCCAATCAACAAGATTCATCTGTCAGGGGCGTTACCTGAACGACAGGTGTCCCTGGGGCCAAACTTGGCAGTGCTGTGTCCCAGGTAAACACAGCTTTCACTAACCCACTCAAGTTGTATCTGGAGTGATTTTTGCATATTTCAACAGTCTTTAATCGCTTATTTTCAAGATCATTCAGCGTCCAACTCTGTTTTCACCGCCATCAGGTCACACCCACTCCTCTGTACTCACTTCTTTCTCCAATTTTATTTTCCTAATCAGAGATATGCAGAGGACTCAGCAGCGTTGCAAAGTTATATTGGTACAAATAAAAAAATTAAAAAAATCTTGCTAGCATGATCTGCAGCTATCCATAGGAGGTGCCAACAGCTGCACGGTGCACTGTTGTGAAAACGCTTAAGGCAACGCTAGCTCCCATCAGGCCCTGCAGTCTAACAGGGAAGTCGTTTTAAATCATTTTAAATATTGTGAACATAATGATCCGTAGGAGTCACAGATTATAAGTGTACAGCAGACACGAGCACAGTGGGTCTTCTTTAACGCTCATGTTGTGTGTTTTGTGACGAAGCCTGGAGTGTCCTGTGTGCCGGACATTACAATAACAGGGTCAGAGTCTGTGACGAGTTCGGATGTGGAGCTTTCAACTCCAGAAGGTTTGATTATGTTGATATCCTGTTATACACATGTACTAGTACTGCTGATACTGATACTACTGATACTACTGCTACTACTACTACTACTACTGCTACTACTACTACTGCTACTACTACTGCTACTACTACTGATACTACTACTACTGATACTACTGCTACTACTGCTACTACTACTACTACTGCTACTACTACTACTGCTACTACTACTGCTACTACTACTGATACTACTGCTACTACTGCTACTACTGCTACCACTGCTACCACTACTAGCTAGCTACCACTGCAACCGATACCTACCGCTACCACACTACCACTACCACTACCGCCACTATTACCGCTACCACTACTGCTACCACCACTACCACTAGCCTACTACCACTACCACTACCACTACTACCACACTGCTACCACTACCAGCGATACCACTGCTACCACCGCTACTACCACCACATTTGCCACCCTAACTACCATTACCGCTACCGCAGCACCGCTACCACCTACCAACTTGCGCTACTACTACCACCACTACTACCGCACCAGCAACCAGCACCACAGCAGCACTACTGCCTTACCAGCAGCCGCTACTACCACTGCTACCACCGCTACCACCACCGCTACCAACTACCACTGCTACTACCGCTACCACTATTACCGATACCATCGCTACTACACTATTACCGCTACTACTAACCACCACGACCGCACTACTACCACTACCACTGACGATGCCACTGCCATTGCCTACTACTGCCATACCACCACCAACTGCTACAGCCACTACCATTACCGATACCACTGCCACCGCCATTACTACCACCACCGCTACACCAGCACTACCACCGCTACTTCAGCTGCCGCTACCACCAGCACTGCTGCTTACCACACTACCTAGCTTGCTGATACTGCTACCACTGCTGCTTACCACTACCATTACCGATACCACCATCACTACCAGCACCGCCACTACCAACCACTACTACCAGCAGCACTACCAACTACCGCTACTACTACCAACAGCACTACCACGCTAACCATTATACACTACTTACCGCTACCGCCATTTGCTACCGCTACTACCACTACTACTACCACTACCATTACTACCACCTTACCATGCCACCAGCTACCACTACACCTACCGATGCTACACCATACCACTACCACTTCACCGCCACCACTACCACCACTACCTTACGATTACCACTACTAACCATACTACTACTACTATTACTGATACTACTACTACTACTACTACTGCTACTACTACTACTACTATTACTGATACTACTACTACTACTACTACTACTATTACTGATACTACTACTACTGCTACTACTACTACTGCTATTACTGATACTACTACTACTACTACTACTACTATTACTACTTCTACTACTACTACTACTGCTACTCCCACTCACTTGTATTTGTGTTTCAGGGGAGCCGGACTGCACCAGGCCGTGGACATTGTGTGTGAGGACTTTGGGGTCGTCCAGGCTCCGTTCTCTGGATTTCTGTCTGGACCCGTGACTCACATGGACCCGTCCGGGATCCAGTACCACGGGGTTAAACTGTTCAGCCTGGGTAAGGCTGGTACAACACAATACTTTCTGCTCAGTGTGCATATCTGAGCTGGACAGTGCACGGGAGGGCATCTGGCATGAAAAATAGGCCACACTGTATTAAAACTCAAGGGAAATTACTTGCAATATATAAGATTCTTTAAAGTGGCTGTTCTGGTATTTTCAGATCTTTGTTCTGATGTTGTTTCGTCATCACAAACACCTGGAGTTGTGTTTTGTTTCATTCACACATGTTTAACATATAAATTCTGTGTATTTTAGGCTGAGTTCTTCTCTCAAACACTGTGTTCCACCTTGTGATGTCATGTGGTAATACAGGAAGTGCTCCACTGAACTGTACACAGACTAATAATAAAGGTTTAGTCAAACATAAATAAACAAAACACAACTCCAGGTCTGTTTTTGAGGTAACAGCATTAACACAGAGCTTTAAGCTCACAAGAGTCACTTTTGCATAACATCGGACCATTAATAACTGAACACAAACAGAACAGGAATGTATAGTTGAACATTTAACATTTAATTATGTATTTATTTATTGCTCATGCATCAACTTAAAGAGAATAACAGCAATAACAACAAAAAGCTGACAATTAGCATAAATACATATTCCAGCCATTTCTTGCCTTGTCTTTGCTGCATAAACAAAAGGAACAGGAAGTACAGTACAGATCTGTACATTTCAAAATAAAATATATTAAAAGGCTGAATTTTCCACAATGCAGGAAAATGTGTCTCCTGTACAGAACTATTGCATAAGCAGCATAAAGCGGTTTACCGTCTGATAAACAGGAAGTGTGTGGTTAGCATGTTAGTTATTATAATAATAATACATTTTATTTATTAGGCGCCTAGTTTTTCATTACTGCTCTGGCCTCTGAAAGCTGTGATAAGCACATAAACCCTTTGCAGTGAGTAAAATGCTCAAAATGCAGAAGGAAAAACCACTACAAACTGATTCAAATGAACCAATTCTGTTTTCCATGTTTTTAATAAAAATAAGTTAGAGCGGCTTTGACTAACTACCACTGTGATGTTGGGTGGGGAAATGCACTGGAAAAAATGTAATCAAAGTGAATTACACAGTCAAATAATGAAGTATGAGCCCCATGTCCTTGAACACATCACACAGCTCACATGGACGGCAAGAATAAAACATGTTCAACTCCCACATGTTGAACTTTAAAGGCCAAGTGTGATCTACAGCTGCAGAGCTGTGAGCGCCGTGTCCTGCTATAGGTGGACGAGAAACGATCCGACTTACGAGGATTAGACTGAGTGAGTGTTGGGACCACTGAACTCCCATTCACCTCTAACACAGGCTCTGCTAAACCCCATCAGAGAACGCTTCACTATCTGACCTCCAAATGAATACGAAACGGTTTTGTTAATGAACTGAACCTGGGAAGACGCTGTAAGGTGTGATTGTGGCTCTGAGAGGAGTTTGGGCCAAATGGGTAAATTTAATGAGTGCTTCTGATCTTCTACGGCTGAGCTGCACTGGACAGAAATGAAAAGTGCACTAAGGCCCCATCCCAACTCTCACTAATAAACTCTAGCCTAATATTATGTAATCGCCTCCATTATAAAACATGATTACACCAGGCTACTCTATCATAGAGGCCTGTAGGGTTTAGTATTCATGTTTAGGTGTGTATATGTCTTCATTATTTGGACTCCAGTATTAGATAGATATAATACTCCAGCTCAGGTGAAGCCATCTTGTTTACACTCCTCCCGCTCTCTGTAAATGTGAATGAAAATACAACTTGGCTGTGCTGCTGTAAACTCCACCGCTGCAGAGGGTGGACGGGCCGTGCACTGTGGCAGCTGCATTCAGGCGTTTCACTGTGAGAACAGACAGGCTTCTGTATGTGTCTCACGTGTCCTTCTGCTGTTCTTGTTACCAGAGCACTGTGTGAAGCTCTTGAACGTGCGGCCGTACCGGTACAAGGGCACGGTGACCAGAGGGGGCGCTGTGGGGTACGTGCTCCCGCTGCAGGACCAGTTCTCTGGAATCACCCCTCACATCAAACTGCAGATGTGCGACAGATCAGACCCCACTGCTTTGCTGTGAACAGCTTTTCTCCTCCTGTGTTACACAAAACTGAGCTGTAAGTCCTGTTATAATGTGGTTTCCTCCTCAAAAACAGACCTGGAGTTGTGTTTTGTTTCATTCACACATGTTTAAGTAATCATTTATTATTAGTCTGTCTATATCTCCTAAGATCAGAATGCTCTGTTCCACCTTATGATGTCATGAAGCAATAGTTTTAACAGCTCCTTTGAGCTTTGAGTCGACAACTCCAAGGCTGAAATGATCCAAATGACTGTAGTGAAGGTGCAGATGCTGTTTTCTTATTTTTTATATTGCTTC
Organism: Odontamblyopus lacepedii; assembly: GCA_034769755.1. Classification (NCBI taxonomy): domain Eukaryota; kingdom Metazoa; phylum Chordata; class Actinopteri; order Gobiiformes; family Gobiidae; genus Odontamblyopus; species Odontamblyopus lacepedii. The sequence goes on along the minus strand of CM068352.1, from coordinate 1,434,392 downwards.
TAAAATAAAGAAAATGAGAAAAGTGTGTGTATATTTGTTTGCAGTGGTTGGTGCCAGGCGACTGTAAAATTCTGAGTTTAAATTTCATAATCCTCATCTGTGTCCCCTCAAGATCAAATAAATATATTGTAATTTTTACCTGCTAACCTGGTTTAATCTTAGTTACAACAACATTGGACATGATGGTCAAGTTATTTATATTATAATTTGGTGTTTTTGGTTCTCCCAATGATCAAATTAAAAAGCAAAATCAACCTCAATGAGTCTCTTAATTGGGTTGCCAGATTCGGTGCTGAAATGCAGTTATTTTAAACCTAAAATAACTCTCAGATCTGAATTCTCACTACCTAAACCACAGCACTTACAGCCGATTATTAACCCAGGTTTAGTAGTAACTGTATTACTTTTTTAAACAGTAAGAGCTCAGGTTCCATAAGGTTCTTTTAACACGTACGAGCACCAGCAATGAGTACGTGTGGCCACAAGATGGAGCCATTTAGTAACATTACAACAATCTGAGTGTTGTGGAAAATATACTACAGATAAAGTTCAAAATCAGCTCAAGCTAAAAAAATAATAACCCGCTTCTTTGAACAAAAAAAGTACAATTACGCATGCGCAACACTGGCCTAAAGCTTCCCTCACAACCAAAAGCGTTGGGTCAAGTTTAGGTGAAGTTCTGTTGAGTTAAATCTGGTCATAAAGGAGTTCAGACAGAATACACTAAACCCCCTGATGGAACAGTGAAGTAAAAGTACTGCATTTATGTCTACAGTTACTTAAAGGGGCATTATGTAACTTTTCCGTCAGATGCTTTCTATGTGGAGATGTTAGGCCTACAGTGTGGTATTAAAATAGTGGGGAAAGCATAGCAAACATAGCAAATGTTCACTTTTACATGCTGTTTCTTGCATTTGCTCCTCTACAAGAACTTTGTCGTGGCTTTTCTGTGTCGTTTGGCAGTGCGGTATTAACAGAGAATAGAGAATAGACTTCCTCAGTGTAAACTCATCACATTTAATGCCCCTTTGTATAAATAGGTTAGGGTAAGGATCCAGTCAGCATTTGAAGTAGGTGATGAATGTGAATGCGCGCCTGTGGTTTGCTGTGACGCTGGAGGAGGGTGGTCCGTGCGCGCAGCAGAATGGAGCGCGTCCGAGAGGGGAGTAGGCGAGCTGGGATAGGCTGGTAGTTCGGTCGGAGCCCTCATCGGGACGGGACGCAGCGCCGTGGAAGAGAGGAGAGCCGGAGAGAGCAAAAAAAGAACAACTCTTTTCGCTCCTACGTGGCCGAATGTTGCGTTGGAACCGCGAAGGGGGGATTACGCGCGTCTGTTGCATCGCTTAAACCCGCGTGCGGATGAACAAAACGCGCCACGACGTAAAGTTTGTTGGTGGGATTTGATTCGTCCCGACAACACTGAGCCTCGCAGCGGACACGAACCAAAGGAGGGGACATCATGCCACGGCGCACGGTGCACGAAGTCACAGTGCAAGATGTGCAGAAGAGACGGACGCCGAGCAAACACTACGTAAGACAACTTTTAATGCACTTTTTTATTTATTTGCCTTCGTAATTTATAGTTTAGTTGAGCAATCGTGCAGCTCTTCGGCCCTTTCCTGTCGGCTAAAGTAATAACAAAGAGAGTGTCAGATTACAGGTTGGAAAGTCAGGGGATAATAATTCTCCCAGAGTGGATTTTAACCACGTTTTTAAAATAAATGTCCACTGTAAATAAGACTAAGGGTTATTTAAGCGTTTATTTATAAGCTTTTCTTTCTCAAAATGCATCAGTATCCAACACGGCTCTTTAACTTTTGCAGTTCAACGTTTGAATTCATATTAGACAAACTTTATTGATCCACAGTAGCTCACATCTAATAATATAATATAATAACAGAGGGTAAATAATATAACTGGCAATAATACAATATAAAGGTGGCAAAAAAGATAAGACAGTTATATATTGTATATGTCAAAATTAAATTAAAACAATAAAATATAAAATCTCAGCTATACACAAGAGGTCAGAGGGAGTCAAATATTATTGTCATTCTCAACTTTAAATCCTAAATTTATCATTATTATTTTTAAAGTAAATGTAGTGTGTCTCAATCTGTGGTGCTGCTTCCTGTTGTGTTGGATCCTGGCTTCATTTTTAGACTATTTAGTTTAGTCCAGGTTAAGTCCGGGTTGAAAAGGTCTGGGCTGGTTTAGTTTTTGTTTAATTCTTACTTTAACACAGTTTATAGATGATTTAACCCGGTCCTTGTTGGTTTGTTCCTAATTTTGTTTATTTTTACTGTTTTTTTTTCCACACTCAAACCTGATATTTTAATTAAAGTTGGTCTTTGGTGTGAAAAAGGTCAAGGATTACAGCTATTGTGTCTATTGTGTTGAAGTGTGCCCCATGACCCCGGGCCCCTGTGGTGTTTGTGAAGTACTCACATGCGTTTAAGTGAACTAAAGCTGTTGCAACCCTGTAATTATGTGTGCGTAAGTTCGGCGTTGAGTTGTGCTCCTAGAAAGAAAACCAGCCTTATTTACAGATGTTCCGAGACGCCGTCGTGGAAAAAGATTTTCCATTTTAAACCAAACTCAATGACTTTGACTCCATGATTTATCCACTGCATAAAGGGTCAAAACAAGTTCAGAAATGAAAAAAAAAACTTTCCTAAGAACTTAAAGGTGCATTGTTGCTTTTCTGGAGATGGTGTGGCTTTGTCTGGAATGTTTCGTAGTGCGGCATTAAACCTTTCTGTTTTCATGGAGACCAAACCAGACCAAGTTACAGGTCAGATCTGTGGAGAGGCGACTCCGCTCACAGTCAGAATGTCTGTTTCTCTAGGGATTTTTTAGCCATAAATCCACCTGTAATGGAATAAAATGTAAATTAGAGCTGTTTAATGTCACACTGTGGAACATTCCAGACATAGAAACAAACAGGTGACACACCCTCTACCAGAAAAGTTACAAAATGCATCTTTAAGAAGGATTTTTAACAAAAAAACTGACTGTTTAGAGTTTTTAACCCTGTTCTAGTTTTTTCTTCTCACCATTTACTCGCCTGAAGTTGTATTTGAGTGATTTGTGTGTGTCAGAGTCTTTTATCACATATTCTCTTTCATCACATATTCCCCATTTTGCTGATCAATCCCTATTTTCCCCACCAGCAGCACACGCCCACTGCTCTGTACTTAACTTTGTTCTCCAGTTTTACGTAGGATTCAGCAGCGTCGTCATTTTGGTTCATGAAAAACTAAATCTGCTGCTCGTTAGTGGGATCTGCAGCTATCGGCGACATCACCTCCCATTGGGCACCGCAGTTTTCCTATGCGGAAGTCAGCGGCTTTGTTTCTTTTATTGAATCGTTCTAGATGAATGTTCTGATTTAAAACGTGCACAAATTATAAGTGTTTGATCGACAGGTGTCATTGATCATAAATATACAGCCGACATAAGCACAGTACGGCTTCTTTAATCAGAACAAATGATGTAAACCAGGTCTGAATGGTGCCTGCATGGACCAGCTCGAGCCACTGCCCCAGACTCTTTTCAGACTTTCCCTTTGTGGGTTAAGTCTGGAATTTCAATCGTGCATCTTCAGCTTTGTCACGGTGTAAAGATTTACTATTCACATCACTGCACATATCTTTGGGCGTTTTGAAACAAGACCCTTAAAGCCGTGCGGCGGAACGTTGGTCTCCTTAAATGACTAGAATATGTGTGAGGATTATTGACATGTTTTCCTTTGGCGCTGCGTTTGTCATCTCACCATGTGTTTGGTGTTAGTCGCTCCATGTGGGGGCGGTGGAAAAGGCCCGGCCGCTCTTAACACGAAACTTATGTGGGACAAGAATGTCAGAAAGACAAGGAGCCACTTCAAGTTCTCCTCAAGGACTTGGACAATTAAGCTATAGTATGAGCAAAAGAAGCTTGAATTCTGTCTGGACTGGACTGGACAGACCCTCTGTTACACCTTAGCTCAATGAACAGAACTAATAACAGATGATCTTTGCTGTAAACTGGGTGTGTTATCGTCACTCCCTTCAGATTGTGACCTTCCAGAACCCTGACAGAGCTGAAGAAGCCACTTTGAGAAGGGAAATGCATTCACTCCAATGACAGAAGCGACCTGGACGACATGGGCATTACTGTTGAAAAGTATCATGAGTTCTTCTGATTGAATTCATTGGCGTATTTAATAACCCCTGAAGACCTGAGGGCAGTTTTAGTACATTTCTCCTCGCCTGGATTTTTGTTCTTAATTTCGCTTTTAAAAATGCCCCTTTTACCCCCTAATGAAGTGTTCTACCTCCTTTTGTTCAGTCCAACCTGTTATTTCACAATCTGCTGCTGTAGTTGTGTCATGAGGCTGTGAGAAAAGCTACAGGACCAGAAATAGAGATGAAAAAAAAACAGAAAATAAAATTCACTCTTTTATACAAAACACACAGCAAACATGTAGAAACAACTTTTTGGACATAAAAATGCTTAATTTAGGGCCTTAGCTACAAAAATGCAAAATCTCAAGTCTGTAAGTAAATTAAAAATCTCCTTATTGCCCTAAAAACAAAAAAAGTGCAGTGGCTCCATGACTTTCCTGGTCCAGTCCTGGAAACAGCTCCTGTCAGGTCCAGGGCCAGAGCCACAGCACTTCTGCATTTCCAGGTGTTTAATACATTTGGATTTGTTCATTTGGACTGAAATAAACCTTTAAATAAAAATAGAAAGAGATGCACAATTACACACACCAAGATGTGTCATTTTCCATGTGTGTGAGAATTAACTCCACTTAGAGCGACTTTTTCCCTCGTTATAAACACACACAGTCAGAGGAGTCGACCATCTTGACTCACTTCACTCTTTGGCAAAGTTTGGCTCCATCAAAATTAGGGCTGAAACGATTCATCGAGTAAATCGATTAAATCAATTAGAAAAATGCATCGATTATTATTTTTTGCCTCGATGCTTCGTTTTATTTTCATACGCTCGGCGATGGCCGGAACCTTTTGTGGTAGAGGTAAAGTTTCCGCACGACCACTGCACTTCACTGTACACACAACAGCGCGGCCATGGATGTGTAATAAGAGCAGAACCTCATCTCCTCCCGTACGGCGTGGATACCGCGCGTGGATCGTGTCTTGTTGCATACGCTGTGTGGACCGCGCTTCCTCCTGTGCACCTCTAAACCAGAACTAACACCAGGACTAAAACCAGGTCTAAACCAGGTCTAAACCAGGTCTAATCCAGGTCTAAAACCAGGTCTAATCCAGGTCTAAACCAGATCTAAAACCAGGTCTAATCCAGGTCTAAAACCAAACCAGAATTTGCAGGAGGTGGTTGCTACATTCATGTAAGTACATGAATGTAGCAACCACCTCCTGCAAATTCTGACAATATCAAGTAATCCAAAGTAATCAGATTACGTTACTCACTTTAAGTAATTTAATGGATTACGTCACAAACTACATTTTGGGGAATGTAATCTGTAATCTGTAGAGGATTACATTTTAAAAGTCACCTTCTCAACACTGAAGCTACAACATCTAAACAGAACCGTACATTACATCAAGAGGAAAAGAAACCGTGAGCAAAGACGATGCAACATTAACAAACGATTACTCGATTATGCGAACAAAATAATGGACAGAATAATCGATTACTGTAACAATCGACAGCTGCAGCCCTTTAGAAAGTTAGAAAGTTCTGCGGTTATAGAAACATGTTCCTCTGTGTCGTACACGATGTCGTGGGTCTTCGAGGGTTAAAGGCACTCAAGAAAAAAAAAGAAAGAAAACAAAAAAATATTAGATACCATTTCTCTGCTCTCAGATAAACCTGGATTACTGTATTTTTCTGACCATAAGTCACCTGATTATCAGGCGCGAGATCAATGAACAGGTTTATTTTATACATAAAGCGGCTGCATTATAAGGAGCATTAAACGAGACTGAGACCTCAGCCTGAGCATCCACGAGCCACTGGCACATTGTGGACTGTAATTCTTGACGTCGTAACTTTTCAGTTCATATTCTGATGGATGAAATACACACAACACATTTTATACACGACTGGACTCATTCGAGAGTTTGTGGACGTTTGTTTTGTGCTCAGCTGCAGCCAAATAAGCACAGATTTCTGTCCTGTACACTCAAGTGTTTCTGAAGGCTCCGTGCCACAATCCAAGTGCTAAAATATTTTGACAAATTTTTGAGCACCGTGTACAGTATAAAATCGGTTTGAGGTCAGTAAACACAGAGTTAATACATACGTAAAGTGCATCGGATTATAAGGCGACTGATGATTTTTGAGGAAATTAAAGGATTTTAAGTGAGCCTTATAGTCCGAAAAACACGGTACAGTGAAAAGTCTTTTAGCCTCCATGGTCAAGTGCACTGAAAGGAAAAACTAATGAAACTATTATTTGAAACCAATTATAATAGTAGTAATATGATAGTAGTAGGCCTGAGTGATCAAATTAAGTCATTAATTAGTGTTTTTAGTAATCCAGACTTTAGAAAAACTGCTAAATCCTGATACTGATATTATTAGAGCAGCTTTTCCCCGGGCACAGTTCCCCTGGAGCTGCCTTAGAGCACCTCTGTATTATGAAACATGTTTACTCCTGACTTTCATACCGGTACATGGAAAGCAGTTTATTGTGCAATATTGTGCAAAAAATGGCATTCTAGTTTAAACAATTGAAATAATAAATGTGAATAGTTTGATAACAGTTTACATTTTCTTAAATAATAAGGTTTGTCCTGCCGTAATCGTCCAGTGTGTACAAAGAAAATGAAGTTACTTTCTTTTGGCCACATCGTTCAGTAGTCGTAGTAATAGTATTAGAAGTATTAGTAGTGACATTGAAACAGCATTTGTGAATATATAATAAATAAGATGTATTATGAACCATTCCTGAACACGTTTAGAACCCACGGTCTCCATCTCTAGATAGTTACATAAAAATATTGAAGGAAGTACTGTTTTTAGCCAGATAAACATTTGACTTTCAGCGAACCGCCAGATTTAAACAAGATCTAAAATATGACTTCACCTAAAACGCAGTAAAGCGAAGTCACAACGTTAAAATCTGCTTCATAAGGTAAAGAAGTAAAAGAAATGTGTTTTCCAGCCCTGTCTTTGCTCTGCCGTGTGACATCATCTCATCTCAGTGCCAGAAGCTCAGCAGGTGTGTGTCCCTGTGTGTGTTGTGTTTGCATACGGACCATATGCATCTGCGCTTATGTGTGAGGAAGAGGAGGAGGAGGAGGAGGAGGAGGAGGAGGAGGAAACAGTCCTAACCATCCGCTGTGAGTCTTATTGTTCAAGGACAAACCCCCAAGTCTCCATCTGTCTCTGAATTCTGTGCTGCTCCCGTGAGTGAAACCTGAATACTGTTTATGATATCAGAAGATTCTCTAAGGAGCGATAAGGTATATTTTACCCGGGACGTGTGTTATCATCTGTGGGTCATGATAATTATTATTTATCGACTTATAGTTCGATATACGAGAAACAGAACTCTAATTTTTCGGGGTCAGTATGGAGCTCAGCAGCGACGGCTCATTTCTCATTCATCTCATAGAAGGAAAAAAAAATATTATATTGAAAGTTTGAAAAGTCAGGGACCACAAGACCTGTCCTTTTATTTAAAATCTATTTGTGAAACTCTGAAACCGCCTGGTTATTAAAGCATTTCTCAGATTCTTGCGTTTTGAAGGTGGTTTTTGGGCTTAAAATGACTGCGTTGTGGAGATTCGTTTGCAGTACTTCCTCCGCAAAGCCTTAATACTCTTAATATTTACATTTTGCAAAGTCTGTGGGAAAAATGAATGGAAACTTTACTTCCAGAACCGGAGCAGGAGGGTCACTGTCGAGCTCCATTTATGAATCCAAACAGCATTCAAATACACAGGTATAAAAGCCTGAAATGATGGAGCTTCTGTGGCACTGAGGCTGTGGAGAAAAGCACCGTTTGGCTGAATTCTGTTTTCTTGTGTTTTCTGGAGGCGCCTCTAATGCATCAACGACTTAATACAATCAATACAGGAAAGTTGGAACAATATATTTATCATGTGCACAATTTCTTTTCACCAATTTTATGTAAAAAAACAGAATAAAAAAATGTGTATTGTTTAGGGATGGGCCAAGATACAATTTCCACAAAAAGAGACGAAATATGAGACACGAGATTTTAATAGAATTCCTAATATATAAATTTCATGATGTGATTTCCAATTCTGGCCTCACAGTTTTTAATTTCTATGATTTCACATTTTTGTTTCCATTCCACCACTTTTTTTGGAACTGTAAAAGATGTAACTCTTCAATAATTTACATTTACATTTATACATTTATATAATTATGTCTTGTTGCTATTTATTTAGAATTTATTATTACTATTTATATTTTTTCACTAATATATTGTGATTGTGAGCTACTGCGTCCAAGTCATTTCCACTGTGGATCAATAAAGTTGATCTAAATCTCGGTCTAAAAGTGGAAGAAGATTTTTGCCATTTTTATGTTTCATTTGCTGCTTTACATGAATGTTGTTTATTCCTGTTTTGATGTCTGTGTGTTTTACTCATCCAAATCTTGGAACGGCCTTAGAGGAAACTGTTGTTGTGATTTTGGGCGCTACAAAAATAAATTGAATTGAATTGAATGTAAGAAAGAATAAAAAATAAAAAAACGTATATTGCTCTGTTTATGTGTTGCAGCTCATGTCTTTTTACAAATAGGTTTACTGGTTTTATTCTGCTTTGTGTCAGTGGCATAAAGTAGTTTCTTTATTATCGTTTATCACAGTCTTTTTCTGTAGGAATATATCAGACTTCAGAATGTGTTAGAGTCACAGGTCTGTGATTAAACGGATTTCACAAAGACGTTTCCCCTCGGGTCCACACGCCTCCACTGCAGCTTTGTCCATATGTGACTTTTGGCCTGAGAGGAGCCGAGACCAGAGCCGAGACCAGAGCCGGGACCAGAGCCGGGACCAGAGCCGGGACCAGAGCCGGGACCAGAGCCGGGACCAGAGCTGGGACCAGAGCCGGGACCAGAGCCGGAACCAGAGCCGGGACCAGAGCCGGGACCAGAGCCGGGACCAGAGCCGAGACCAGAGCCGGGACCAGAGCCGGGACCAGAGCCGAGACCAGAGCCGGAACCAGAGCTGGAACCAGAGCCAGAGCAGCTCATTCAAGCACAGAGCTCCAACGGGGAGGCTCCCATCACCTCCGCTGCCCAAAAGACTCCTCTCCTGTCTCCTCCTCACTTCCTCTGCCCCCTAGGTCCCCTCTCCTGTCTCCTCCTCACCTCCTCTACCTCCCAAACCCTCATCCTCTGTTTCCTCCTCCTCACCTCTTACTCCTAGACCCTCCTCTGCCCTCTGACCCCTCTCCCATCTTCTGTCTCCTTCTCCTCACCTCCTTGGACCCCCAGATCCCTTTCCTCTATCTCTTCCTACTCACTTCCTCTGACCCCCAGACCTGCTTCACTGTCTCTGCTTTCCTGACTCTCCTCCTCACCTCCTCTGACCCCAAAGCTCCCTCCTCTGTGGCTTCCTACACACTTCCTTTGCCTCCCAGATCCCCCTCCACTTTCTCCTCCCCCTCTCCTCCTCTGACCCCAGACCCCCTCCTGTGTCTCCTCCTCTGACCCCCTCCTCCTCTGTCTCCTCCTCTGACCCCCTCCTCTGTCTCCTCCTCTGACCCCCTCCTCCTCTGTCTCCTCCTCTGACCCCCTCCTCTGTCTCCTCCTCTGACCCTCCTCCTCTGTCTCTGCGCCCGAGGGACCAAAAATGTGTTTGTTTGGGTTGTGACTGCTCCTTCAGCTCATCTGGAGAAATGCCTTTGCCTTGAATAGCCTCAGTCTATGGACTCCATCCACAGTCGTGTTGATGTTTATCCACAGTAAATACGTCCCCGTCAGATCACTTCAGAGGATGGAACCGTCATTTTGTAATAATGACTGTTCCATCTGGTGTCAGGTCGGATATTTATAGTGAGAACTTTTTATTTTTACTAGTGGGAAAGTTTTTCTATGATGAGATTTGAGCTGTGAGTCGTTGTAGGCGACTTCTTTGAGTCATTAGGTACAAACTCAGTACTGAAGTGTGTCATTCTGCTGTGTACTTATCACAGTTTGTGTTTTTATCCATATTATACATGGAGTTATATAAGAATAGTTTTTGGGGATAATTCTGCTTTAGAATTATTGCATCAGTAGCAAAAAAAAAAAATCAATACTATTGATTTCTCTATATTTATTTCAGCAGTATATTGTACTTCAGAATAGTGATAGTTGTGTAACTTTTCTGAGGGTCCGTCAAATGGTTTTCTCCACGGAGAATGTTTGGAATGTTTCACAGTGCGGCATTAAACCTTTCTATCTTCATGGAGACTAAACCAGACCAAATTGCAGGTCAGATCTGTGGAGAGGCGACTCCACTCACATTCAAAACGCCTGTTTTTCTAGGTATTTTTGAGTTATAAAACCACCTGTAATTTAATAAATATAAGGTAGAGTTGAGCCCTGATGAAGACCAGTCATAGTTGAATCATGTCGGCTTTGGCCTTTTAACTGTACTTTTCCTCGTGCGTTTTTCACTTTTTCTGGAGTGCCTGGATTTTGGTTGTTTAAAGATTTGCCTCTTTTTTCCACGAGCGCCCGTTACCTGCTCTCACACCTGTAGCAAACAGCCACATTATTGTTTTTTCAGTAAGGCAGAGCTGGTTAATGTCACACTGTGGAACATTCCAGGCAGAGCAATGACATCTCCATAGAAACGAGCAGGTGTTGGAGCCCCAACCAAAAAGTTACATCGTGCACCTTTAACATTACAAAATCATTATTATAGGCCAGGAAAAAAAGAACGTTCCCTTAACACTGCCACTGCCAGCTCAGTCCTGTCATCAGAGGTATAATACTCCCTACAACAGAAGCACAGCCAGACTGCACTGCACTGGAACGGACAACACTAGTTTTGTTAGCAATATGTTGTACTTCAAAATTTGTTACAGTGACAGGTCGAGCGTTCGATAGTGGGTCTTTCTTTCAAATAAGCTTTTTTAATTAACATTACAAAGAGGAGGTATAATACTCCCTACAACAGGAGCACAGCCAGACTGCACTACGCTGTCTTCAGGGTCCATGTCTTTAGGTCCTGCACTGATGGAAATAAACTCCAGTCTCATGGGGACTTCAAATTATTCTACAACACTATGCAAGTCTAAACTGGTATTTAGAACTAAACCAGGTCTTAACTGGGACCAGATTAAGCCAGGTCCTATACTGCCCCCCCTCGGCCCCCTGTCACCTACTAAGAACACTGCGAACTCTGATGCACTACCTCACTTTTTTCACTTTTTTACATTATATGGACAATCAGTGACTGTTATTCATACATTTTAGCACTACCTCACTTTTTATCTGTAAATATGGTTTTGTCTATTGTGTCTGTTTACTTTGGTTACTTGAGTGTTTGCACATTTCTGTCTGTTTGCACATTTCTGTCTGTTTGCACATTTTTGTTGTTTGCACATTTGTTTTATACTTGAATTTTTTTTATTGGAATGTTTTTAATGTTTGCACTGAGGTGGGAGAGGACAGCAATTTCATCTGTGCTATATATATTTTGTATGTATATGCACATGTGACAATAAAGGAAATTGAAATTGAAATTGAAAATTGAAATTATTATTCCTTTATAGACAGTACTGCACATATGTTTGTCGTATTATATTTATTCATGTGATTTTGTCTGTTTTCCAGGTGTACATTATCAAAGTGTCCTGGAGCGATGGCAGCACCGACACCATTTACAGACGCTACAGCAAGTTCTTCGACCTCCAGGTACGAGCTCACGAAACACAAACCCCTACTGCAGGCGGGGTCACCTCTCCACAGATCTGACCTGTTACTAGGAATACATACATACTAATGCCACTTTATTTAGACCAGAGGTGGGCAATTATTTATTTCCATGGGGCCAGATGAGAAACAGAAAATATTGTGGAGGCCTGGGCCAAAATGCTTGACTCAGTTCTGCATAATATTGTATTTCTGTATAAAAAGCCGTAAATAGCATTGTTCTGACGAGCTCGTAAGACTGTAAAGAGTTTATGTTATGACTAAGCAATGAAAAAGTGACGTTGCCTGACAAAAATGTCATTAAAAACACCTCTAAAATAAATGCAGTGCAGCTTTAGTCCATGCAGGAGGTGAAATTATAAAATATGTTTATTTTTGGAATTCCAGTGATCTTAAATGGGCCGGTCAGAGTCAACCAAAGCGCTGTATGTGGCCCAGGAGCTGTACAATGCCCAGGTTTACAATGTAGTTTTCAACATTAAATCAGTACGTTCTTTTATATTATCATGTGGTCTTAGATATCAGTGGTCCAGTTAGGTTCCTTAGTGGCCCAGGGGCGTTTTCTAGTCTATGTGCTCTTATACTTGTTCTGATACAGTTCAAGATCATTCTAAAGCTTCAGGAAAGGCTCATTTCTGTCCTGTGAATGTGACTTTTTTAGTATCAATACCTGCTCAAATGAGTATCTTGTTTCGATACTAGTTTTTGCATCAGTTAGTATCTGATTTCCAATGTCTGTGAGAACGCTACCCCAGAAAAGTCCCTTTGTTCCTCTTTAATGACACATTCCCACTGAAATGCACTGAATGAGGCACAGAGCTGACCACACTGGTGACCACATGCGTCTGTGAATCATGCCTGGACGTCACACTGGACAAAAGGGAATCTTGTCTTCCTCTTTTCTCAGTGTAACAGAGCTGACTCCACCTTTTAAACTTATGAAAGCGCCGTGTCTCCGAGTACAAACACGGACCACCAGTTTGTCCATATTACATCCAGACCAGTCCTGCAGCAGACAGTAATCCAATTAGGAAGCTTTTAATTGATTAGGATGGCCAGAGCACGAGCCCTGAGTGACGCACTGATCAATGCGAGCCATGTTTCTTGGAGCTACAGTGCACAGTGAAAACAAATGACTTTAGCGTTATATAACCCCACAGAATAAAGACGTGTGATGCCTCTTTGGTCCAGGAGTGGTTTGATGTACAGATGGTTTCAGCAGTGGTTATCTGGACACTGTTGTTGCGATCGACATGTAAAAACGGCTTCTGGAAACATCACTGATCTTAAAAACAGTGCCCAGATAACTCCCCAGTCCTGCCTGGCAACATACTGTATATATGAACAGATGATTGATTGATGAATTGGATCGTGGTTATTTTAAGGAGACACTGTTAATGAGGAAATGTTGTTGCTAAAATGCAAATAGTTTCCTTAATGTATTTTGTACCTGCCCAAGGACTGCAGATGGAAAGTAGCTTGTTGCTAAATCTGGCACAGAGCATCTTTTCTCTCTGAGTTTAATGTTTTCTGTGCACTGTCCTTGTTTTAAGTAAAAAAAAAGTAATAAAAATAAATCTTGGTACTGTTAAAATGGTGCCAGCTCAATGCCAGAAAAAGTTAAATACATCTGGCACCAAGAACGTAGACGGAATATAAATGGACAGAGCTCGTGCCGAGTGAACATGGACGCGCTTCCGGCTCCTTCGACTCTAGCTCCAGTTTCCTTCGTATTGAAAAACCATTACCCAGGGTTCCCACGGTCATAGAAATCCTGGAAATGTCATGGAATTTTGTAAAATCAGTGAAAGTTTTTGAATAGTCATGGAATTTTAGAATCTCTTTCACGCCACTACAGCGTTCTGTTAAGTTATTGTTAGGCTGTTATGATTATTCCCGAGCATTTGTTTCCGGCCGCTCCAGCAGGACAATACACAACAGACCATTTTAGTGTCAGTAAACATGACGTAGGCTCGGTTACGCATTTTGGCAACAGAAGTACGGCAGAACTCAGCTCTGCAAAAGTTTTAACCTCAAAAGATCACAAATATTTCCTCAAGAAGTCGACTTCGACAAACGGTGTCCGACTGCCAGATCCTCGTGCGATCAGTGAGTAAAACTGTAAAACTCGTCCGGCCGGTAGATTATCGATCCCGACAAACACACACAGAACAACCAGACATTTTGGTGCTGGAAATGTTTTTCATCTCTGTTTTCTTCTGTCCGAGTTCAGTCTGAATGAATCAGAATGAAAGGGGAATTTTCAAAATGCACATGCAGCTTTTTTAACCACTTCCGTCCTAAAAGGGTTTATAAGGTCTTTTATTTAAAAAAAAGACTACAATAAATCCACTGACCATATTTTTAATGTTAAAACATATATATAATACCATAAGATGAGTGGAAAGGGTTAACATTTCATATTTAGCCTTAAAACTTTGCTAAATTCGACACATGTAGGATGCCGTAAAGTCATGGAAAATTCCCTTTAGGTCATGAAAAAGTCATGGAAAAGTTTTGAATTTGTGTGAAAAAGAGTAGGAACCCTGATCACCCCTCTGTCTGTCACTGCTGCTGTCCGGCTTCTGATTTTGGTTTTAAATGTTCGTGTTAACCTGCTCTACGTGATCCTGGTGTTTTAATTTCACTATTTTGTCCATAAACCAAAATATGGACATTAATAACACATTGGCTCTGTGGTTGTGATGATACTCGAGGAATTCCTTACACAATATGGAACTTGGCACCGAACTCGTCCCTGTAACTTCGTTCGCCTGGAGCTGAACTCTATGGGGGACATCATATTCTTTCTACAGTCTGTGGCTCCTTAAGTTCAGATCAGTGTGTGACAGTATTTTCAGTGTTTAGCACTTAGCAGGATGTCCTCTTTCTGTTGAACTTTACGCCACCGTCCGACCACTCCTTTGTACATTTTAGTCATATTAGCCTTTCCTTTGTTCTTTTTTCAGACCATGATTCATGAATGTCACTATTTAGAGAAAAAAAAGGGTTTTTCTCTGATCATGATATCACCAGTTTACCGTTACAACCCCTGACTCACGAGGCTTATGAGCTGTTGCGTTCGCAGGTGCCAAAACCCTGAAGATTAACAGGACACACCTCACAAATGACCCTCTGTCTTATCTCTTATTTGTCATTAATGCTTCATATCATCACGAGGCAACAGCGTTTGGAAAGGAACACAATAGTCTGAGTTTAAATCTAATGCAATAAGTGGATTAGTGGTGTTTTGTGCCAGGAAGGATCTGGATTACTGCCATGTGTTTTTGGAAACAAGGCAATGTATATAAAAAGCGTTGGTTCTTTTCGAGGAACGCTTCGGAAAGTGCAATTTGCAGCATTTCTGGTGGAGTTTCCTCTGCTTTCTTTTCTTTATGGAGATTTTATTGGGTTGCTTGAAATGTTCCACAGTACAGCATTAAAGGGCCCATATTAAGCTATTTTCTGATGTTATAATGTTGTTTCCTCGTCACGAACCTGAAGTTGTGTTTCGTTTCATTCACACATGTTTAACTTTAAAACTCTGCATTTTTAGGCTTTATTCTTCTCTGAAACTGAAAACACTCTGTTCCACCTTGTGATGTCATGTGGTTGCATAAGAGGTGCTCTACTGTGTTTCTAAAAACTCCATATACTTTTACTAGAATTATTTGGATGATTTCAGCCCTGGAATTGCACATTTTTCTACTAAACAAATGGTAAAATGCAGATGTTCACTTAAAAACTACCAATTCATGACATCACAAAGTGGAAAAGAGCAGTTTGAGCTTTGGACCTATTAGGTTTATTATAAAGGATTACTCAAACATGTGTGAATGAAACAAAATCAAATTCCAGGTCTGTTTTTGATCAGGTAACAACATTATGACATGTGTTAAAGCTCATAAAAGTAAATGTTGTGTAATCCAGTCCTTTAAACGTGATTCTCTTACATTTATTCAATTACAGGTAGTTTTATTGCTAACCTGTCTGACCTATACCTTGGCTCGGTGGTGCTACCAGCTTGTCTCCATGGAGATATAAGTTTAATGCGACACTGTAGAACGTTTCAGGTAAAGCAATAACATGTTCATTAGCTTTTGTGACCAGTTGCATTATATTTGTGAGAATAAGTAAGTGATCGAACCCGAACACTGTCAACAAGTCAAAATAGAGATAAAGAGCCTGGTTCCTGTCTTATTGTCCTACAAATGTCTGATCCTTGAAAACAAATCCACCAGTTTGTAGTGTTTTGACTGGCAGCATTGGGCATCAGTTATGTTCGATATAATGATGTTTTGAATGGGAAGTAATTGGATGATGTGTGACGGGAAAATCATCATTTACGGGTCTCGGATGGAAGTGAGTCAGTGTTTCCCGTTCGAACATGAGCCCAAACAGCTGATGCAGTGTGTTTGTGTGAGCTCTGGCCAACGCTCTCATATCCTCCTGTTTTTATTTATGAACTTCTATCCAGCAGCTACAAAGAGAAAATAGTGGAGATGCACTTTATTATCCCACCACAAATGGGTCTGAAGTTTTTAAGTTCCACCTTTGGTGGTCATAAAATTCTAATAGCAGGAATAGCTCGACCACAAAGTGTGTTTTGCTGTTTGGGGTGGAAAAATATATAACGTCTCAGTGTTGTAAAGTTGCCAAAAAAATGGCAAAGAAGAAAGATGCCTGAAATGTTCCAAAGTGTGACATTAAACAGCTCTAACTTAGTTAAGTCATTTTTTCAATTACAGGTGGTTTCATAGCTCAGAAATACTCAGAAAAACGTTCTGACTGTGAGTGGGGTCACCTCCCCACAGATCTGACCTGTAACTTGCCCTGGTTTGGTCTCCTTCAGTAGCTCAGTTGGTTTGTCACTGATCTGAAGGTTGGTGGTTTGAATCTGGCTCTTCACATAAACATCACTGGTTGAGCGTCAGATCCAGTGACCCTCAGGTTGGCAGTGCGATTCCAGCTCCACAGATGGATATTGTTGTTGTGTCCTTGAGCAAAAGACATTTAACCCACCTCAGACACAGCATTAGCACATACTGGGGTGTGAATCTGTGTGTGAATGGTTCCTTGTTGTGCCTGGAGGTCCTTGAAGGTGGAAAAGTAATATGTATAAAAAAGTGTGTGAGTGTGAGTGTGTGTGTGTGTGTGTGTGTGTGTGTGAGTATGTTTTATAGTAAACCTCAAAGATGTAAAAAAAAAAGAACAACACTTCATGACAAAATTAGACTCTTGTGCTCTGTCTGCAGCTATTAATAATAATAGAACGAAATAAATTGAGGTTTAAGGGCTTCGTGCTCATTGATTTAACCAAAAGTCAGAAAAGTTACAAAATCTAAATGTGAAACAGACATTGCTCCGCAGGCCTGTCATGATCATTTATTTCAGTTTATATATTTATTGTTCAGTATATGAAAGTTGGAACAATAATACAATAATATATTTTGGAGCTCAAAATTTATTGTGTGGACAAGATTGTGGTGAGATTTTTGTGTGTTTCAGATTTGAGCTGCACACAGAGCGAGAGCTGACAAATCTGTGGTTAATTTTTGCCTCATTCTGTTATTGATTTATTTATTGCAGCTCAGGCCTGATACTGATTATGTAAAAATGTTGACCAGGGTTATCTTGCATAATTGTTATTGTGTCAGTGGCATGAAGTAGTTTCAATATAACTGTTTATAGAAGTATTTCTCTGTAGCGATAAATCAAGCTTCAAACTGTGATATGGCGACAGGCCGATTAAATAACAATAACAGACACCTGAAGGGGACAGTCTGGAATTTTTGGCATAGTTCCTCATTTCTTGGTGATCCAGAGTGTTGGAGACATGTGGAGACACTTCCTCCAGTCCTTGTATTTGCAGAGGTGCTGGTGCTGGGCTACTGCAGGTCAATGGCCACAGTCGTCCTGCCACTAAAAACAGTCTGACCCACTCCACAGACCCGAGGAAACTATTAGAGCTCCAGACTGTCCCTGTGAACGTCTGTGTCCAGAGAATAATGTTTAAAATAAAACTAATCTTGCGTTGCCTGAGTCGTCGCATGATGAGGTTCTATTTTCTCATATATCAGTCGCCACTGCTGAGCTTCTATCAGGAAGAACAACTCACTGCTGCTCAGACAGAAATCCTTCAAATGCAACGGTCGGTTTGACTTCTAAAATTATTTTATTGACACAGACGTTCACAGGGACAGTCTGGAGCTCTAATAGTTTCCTCGGGTCTGTGGAGTGGGTCAGACTGTTTTTAGTGGCAGGACGACTGTGGCCATTGACCTGCACTAGCCCAGCACCAGCACCTCTGCAAATACAAGGACTGGAGGAAGATTTAAACAAGTGTCTCCACACGTCTCCAACACTCTGGATCACCAGGAAATGAAGCTCCATGTCCAAAATTCCAAACTGTCCCTTTAAGGTGTTACTGACGAACAGGCCTGACACCAAAGCACATTTGGATGATTTATCATGACACAACCGGATAAAGCAGAAGAAGATGGATGGCATTTACATAACATTTGGTTCTGTTGTGTAATAATTTAATACATTTTAAGGGAATAAGTGCCACTTTGTGTTTTTACACTAGTATCTGCCAGTGTAGAACAGTTGAAGCCAAGTCACGGTTAAGTCAAAGTATCAATATTGGTATCAGAACTAAGACAGATCACTGTATTCCTAATAATAAGTATTTTTTATTTCTTATCAGCCCTGAAATACGCAGAGAAAGCAGGTCCCGGATTGGCTGCGGTCCACCCCAGTTTCACTTTGCCATTTGAAAATAAGCTGTTCTAAAGCTGTGCATGAAATGAATGCACGTGGATATGAAGTATGTGCTAAAGGATTTCTGAAAGGTGAGGATGAGACAGACAGATTAAAAAAAAAAACTTTCTTCTGGGGTGTGAAAAGCTGCTTTAAGGAGTTTTTGGTAACCATTAAATGACACATAAAGGGCTTTTGGAGATGCACAGTGACTAAAACAAATGAGAGAATCCGCCTGGCAACAGCCTTCCCGGGCCGTCAGAGGAGTTTTCCACCCTGGAGCAGACACTTGTGCTTTAAGGCTCCAAGTCAAACAGCTGATGCATAGTTTCCATCTTCAGTAAGAATGACGCTAGGGAGATTATACATTTGAAGAAAAAATAGATCATTTCTCCAGAATGATGAAAGCAGAAGTTATACTGAGAAAAAAAACACACAAAAAAACACTGTTACTACTTCCTCTTACAATGACCAATATTTAAAGGGCCCATATTGTGCTATTTTCTGATCTATCTTAGCATCCATGTAGTTTCCTCATCATAAACAGACCTGGAGTTGTGTTTTGTTCATGTTTCACATGTTTAGACAGGCTAATAATAAAGAGTTACTTAATAAACGTGTGAATGAAACAAGGAGGTAACAACATTCTAACATGGCTTAAAGCTCACAAGTTTTTTTTTTCTTTTACGAATTATAGGACCTTTAAGTAGTACAATATGTTTTGCTCTCGGCTTGATATAAAAGCCAGAGTGTCTCACAGAAATACATTTGTTATGCTACAAAGTGCCACCACATTAATTAGTTTTATTATTGCCAAGAGATTTGATCCAAGTGTTTTCACTGCAAAGTTTCGTGGCCAAGATGAACACAATACCGATGGGGGAGTGAGTGAAGCTGTTAACAGAACAGAATATTCTGTCTTTTGAACAGCCAAAAGTCCATGCACAGATCTGTCATCTGCTTTACACTGGATCTCATCATGTCAAGAGGAAAGGGAATAAAACAGAATCACACACTGGACTGAAGATATTGGCCAGTAAAATTATCAGGGAAAAGTTCATGTTAAGATGCTGCATGTGAATCTTCCTTCATTGTCTCTGAGGCGCCTTGTCTGGAGCAGTGGGAGATCGCAGTGTGTGTGAAGTGATTAGATTTTGATTTTATTTGATCGCAGTGTAGCGCCAAGGGTCTCATCTCCAGACTTTGAGCCAGGCTTATGTTCTTCTGCTGGATTTTTATCAATCAGTCAACCAACACCTTTATTAATTCCCAGTGGTGGAAGGTAACAAAGTACAAAAGCAAAAGTACAATTCTTAAGTATAATTTTTAGGTATCTGCACTTAACTTACAACATTTTACAACTTTTTTACTTTTACTTCACTACATTTGAGAGCAAGTTTCTCTACTTTCTACTCCACTACAGTTTAGATCTGGACTCAAAAGTAAAAATACTTTTCTTGACCTGGTTTTGTCTCCATGAGGATAGAAAGGTTTACTGACATTTCAGCTCAAACTCCAGACCCTCCAGAAAAGTTTCACAATTCAGTTTAAGTTTTTGATTTGAATGTGTAAAACTCAAGAGACATTATACAGGAGAATATAACGGAGCTTTAGCCTTGTCTTTATGGAACAGTTTGAGAATCCCTGTGCTCATCGTCGCTCTCTGGAAGTGCTGGAAGTGCCTTGAGGCCACACAGGCAGCCGAAGGTCAGAGTGAACTCGTCCAGGAAATATGCAGCCATTAGTTGTATCAATGAAACTATTTGTACACACTGAGTTGGAATTGCAAAAATGTGGAGCCAAGGACTTTTCCTACAGTGCTACGAGTGTGTGTCGGGTAGAAACGTGCAGTATCATCAGATTCCAGGGTGGTGCCAGTGCTGTGTCTGGTTTGGCGAAAACTTGAGATGTTTATAGAAATTCCTACTGCAGATATGTGCATATTCTGCTGTAAAGTACGACACTAATCATCCCAAACATTTGTAATCAGGGAGGGAGGTTATACTCAAAAGACAAAAAAAAAAGAATGCATATTAAAGAAGACATGCTTTTTTTTGGTATTTCTTTGTGTTATTTTACATTTTGTTCATTGTAAACTCCATTATTGATTTCATTTTTATTTGATAATATATCTTCCCTTTATTCAGATTATTGACTCACTGTTCAAAACATTGGCTTCTAGTTTATAGTAACAGTTTATAGTGACAAACATTTTTAATTTTAATATTAATTTTCAAAAAATGCTAAGTGTTTGTGTTTTTCTTTCTTTTTTTTTTTTGCAAGACCTTTGCATGAAATCAAAGTACCGTATTTTCTGGACTAGGAGCTACTACTTTTTCCCCAGGCTTTGAACCATGCGGCTTTTACAAAGGTGCGGCTAATCTGTGGATTTTTCTTCCACCACTAGGGGCGCTCTAACCGGAATTTCAAAAACAAGATAGACGGAAAATTAATGCAAAGAAAAATACGCTACTTTTTATTTAGCAGATATAACACACACGACAAATTACTAAACCGGAAATTCTTTTCAAATCCTCGCCCCTTCATCATGAAAAGCACGAAGGAGTTTGTATGATGCAAGTTTTAAGTTGAAGGCATCGATCTTACTCCAGGAAGGAAACCGCTGTAGAGCCCTGCACCCACGGGACCCACGGGACCAACACAAAACAGTGCAGCACAGGACCATGGATGTAATAAGAGCATCTGAAAGAACATTCTGAAAGAACATTCTGAAAGAACATTCTGAAAGCTTATTGTGGGCGCGGGCAGGAGCGCGACCGCACGACGCGGGAGCGGGACTGAAAATTCTGTCCCTCGCAGACCTCTACCTGCTGCTGCTGTAAGCTCGGCGTCAATGGTTTAGCGGAGAGAATTAAAGTGACTTGTGGTTTCACTGCACAGGAGAAATGAAGGTCAATTACTGGTTCTTTACTGTTTCTGACCTCGGTTTAATCAGCACAGTTGCTGCCGTGTTAAAAGGCACTGTTCAGAAAGAATCTGATCAGGTACATAAATGTACATTTACAGTACAAAATCGTTCTGTATATGCAGTAAATATCAAATTTTTCAACATAGATATCTTATATATACTTTTTTCTTAATATTTTTTAAAATAGAGTGGTGCGGCTTATATACTGGTGCACTCTATAGTCCGGAAAATACGGTACATAGTTGTGGTCCGGGGTAGGGGGAAGGTGAATCTGTATCTGAATCTGTATGATAATCGGTTGTTATGCAGATCTCTAAATGTAGTTAACATGATTAACTTCAGGTTCAGGACCACGCCTTAACCGCCCTCGACTCCTCTCCAGTGAATCACAGCTCACTTCTATCACATCTCAATTTCCCAGAAGCCTATTTGTAGCAGCTTATCCCGGCGACCCATTTTGTCCTGAATAACTCAACCCCACCCTCCCAACACCGATCTGTTTGCTTCCAGACATAAGACGCCTACGAGGAGGGTCCCGTCCTGCTGGGCCATGTGAATATTGAGACTGAACCCCCACCCTGAGTCTCAACCAAGCCAACCCGCCTCGTCTCCATATAATAAATGTTTTTCAGTTCGCACATGTGTTGTTGCCGTGGTCCTTGCTAGTGAAAAGTCATTGTTGAAGTATGGTTCCTCAGCAATTCTTTTTTACACAAGGACTCTTACAAATGTATATACATACAAACATACAGCCAAACTCTATATCCACGGTTAACAACCTCAAGTATTAAAATACGTTTTTTAGAGAAATCGAGAGTGGAAGCGCTTCGTTCCGCTTATCTCATCGACGAGTCGCCAAGTCTGGAGACTGATAAAGCACTTCAAATATTTGCTCGATTTCCCTGTACATTTATACTTTCTGAACTGCGGGTTCATAACCCCCCCCCCCCCCCCCCCTTCCCTTTTTCAGTACCCAACAAGTTTCGATTACTTTCTTCAGCCTCTAACCACACTTCCTGAGGCACAGCATGCCATGTTCTTTCAGCTTCCCCACATCCTGTCCAAAACTCTTTACTATGCAAAATTATTTCACCACATTTTTGTACACATATTTGACAGCGATATAAACATTGTTTTATCAAACATTTCTTCTTTTAAATATCTTTTAAATATCTATATCTTTCTCTTCATCTTTTTTCCAGTATTTACATATCTACTAGGGCAGGATCACTCCAATACTGAGATCCTTGCCCCTAGAGCCTTTCCATCATCCTCAACAGTCATTTAGTTGGGTACTGGAGCTGTGCAGGGGGCAGGCCCAGGACCAGTGGCACAGTCTGTTGTCGTGGTGCCTCCAGTTCACTTATCGCTTCTGGAAGCTGGTTCCACTTGGGAGTTGTTCTCTGGCAGCAGGAGTACCTGTACTGGTCAACTGCTTTGGAACCTGGTTAGATTTGCCCTCCTCCTCAGGTTGTAGTTGCTCTCTGATGGCCTACTGCACTGTCCAGTTGGTCTGCACACTTTCTTTTTCACAATCCACTAGTAAATCATCAAGTCATCACTTTCTCTTCCCTAATGACGGCCATTTGAGCTGTTGGATCATCTCACTTGAGCTGTCCTTCCTTCAGTACCGTCCAGTAACAAACCGAGCTGCCCTTCTCTGTACTTGCTCTATCGTATGAACTCTTGTATCTTATGAAAACAGGAATTTTCAGAGCACCCAAGTCTCAAATATAAGACAATAAAGGATAACTCAGACTTGGAGGAGTCAATCAAAATGCAACTCTGAGGGGGTAAAAAACAATAAAATCTAATTCTGGATAAGATTTAACATGTTAAAGTTACGTCAAAGTGGTATTGTTTGTGCTCTGACATAAACATGTGAAAAATCATCCCATTTGTAATTATCATAATATGATTTCCGTATATCAGACTATAAACATGAACATAAAACCTATTCCCATTCCCCTGTAGTGTAAGTGTTCCCATGTGTAAACCTTGGCACGCCCGCTCCCTTTATGTTCCCTGTAATCAGATCCACTCACTCATAAAAAACTACATCTGGACAGTCAAATCGTCTTCTAAAATACTTCTTCCATCATACAGACAGTATGAACATCCACTGCAAAGGCCAACAGCTTTATAGGACTGAATAAAATCTCACTGTACTTATGTGCAAAATAAGTCAGTTCTGTCTCGGTTCTGTTTACGTCTTATTACAAAGTGTTTTACTGTGTGATAATCAGGAAGTGCACGGTTAGTAGGTTAGTTCGCCAATTAGGTAAGTGGGGAATAACACACAAACATGAAAAACTAGTTAATTTTAAACATTTTTCAGTGGTCCAAAGGTATTCCTCACTTAACTTATAGATTCAGAACATCCTATTATTCACAGTGTTGAGTTTATGCACTTTTCATGATTACGCTAACAACCATTAGTGTGCTACCCCACAGCAAAGGGTGGCTACTTTGTGTATTTGAATATAAAATGTGAAAAATATTCAGTATTATCAAGAGTTATTTAAGTTTTCTTTCTTTGCTACATCATTCCGTATGTCTTCCTTCATATATTTAATGCACTTCCGGCTCCTTTGACTGGCTCCAGTTCACTGTATTATAAAAAACATTGCCCGTCGCCTTTTGTCCATAAATCAATTCCTGTTCTTATGGAACTCAGCTCCAAATTCGCCCCGTAACTGCCTCGGTGAGCTTCATTTGACTGGAGCCGAACGCTATGGGCGACGTCACATTCCCATTCTCACAGTCCACTTCTTTATACAGTCTGTGCCTCTGTATGAATGAAAAGGTGTGTCCAAACATTTAACTTTTCATTTATACTGTTCTGACCTCAAGTGCTGATCATTATTACTGGAGCAAAATGGAAAAACATGAAAAAACCGGCACAGGGCCTTAAATAACGACATTACGATCACTCTTATTTGTGCATGAAGTTTACTCAAAGCTGTCGGGTCATGTCCTTGTAACCGTGTGCTATAAACTAATACGAGCGCCCTTCTCCGCACCTCCATTTGTTTCATGACAACCTGTTAAATAATGTTAATGTTCACCGTGAGAAGAGCCATTACACTTAAACACTGTTATTTTATAGGAGCATTTCTCATTGAGTCAGAGGCAAATGTAATTCCCCACGGGGCTGTCATTTGTCTGGAGTGTATCCGCTGGAAGCACATTCTCACCCCGCACATAAAGACTCATCAGTGCACGGTCGAAAAACAATGCAGCCTTCAGTGCAGTCACACTATGGGCAAGTCTGATCTGCCCAGGACATATTTACCCTACATTTTAACCCCAAATTATTCCAAATGTGTAGCCTAATCATATAGTTGCATCTCGATTGCTAGGAACCCTGGATTCTGGAGATATTCATCTTGGAATGCTCCCAAGGTAAGGTTAAGTGGTGGACCAATCACTGAGCAGCACTGAACGCCCAAATGAACCAAAACAAACATGGCGACGCCGACAATCATCCTATTTAGTGAAAGTACAGACTGTTTAGTTTGTGAAAAATGTGTAAAAACTGCTTTTTGCTTTTGTGGACATTTTGTGGACAGGGAAGACGTCTCTGCTGAGTGCAAGGTTTTTTTTATTTTATTTTTTTCTGGTTTGTTCTGCTGTTGTGACACTTTACCCAGTCAGATCTGAATAATCGTCATGACATTCCGCGTTTTCCGATCGGTTTCCATCCCATCTTGAGGTGTAATCTCGATTCAGAGTAACACACATCCACCTGGTGTGAGTCAGATTAGCTTGAATGGGCCAGATTAGTTTGAATGGATGCAACACATAAACCGCAAATGCTGCTATGAAGTACCGACATTTCTCAACAAACATGAAGCTATCTTATCCTTTTCTGTATAAAAGCTGCTAACCTTGTAGCACACATCTGTACAAACATGTTCTTGCTTGTTTTAGTCAGTTAAAATGTCAGTCTTTTGGTCAGTTCTTCTGGACGTGTTTAAAATGTGAACTTTGAGCAGAATCTTTTTGTATTGAAACATAAATCACAAATCCGATCTCAAAGTCTGTAAGAGCTTTATTATAATAAATGTTATTCCAGATATCACAAAGTGGTGTCAATTCACTGTTTTTGTGGTGTTTACATCACTGGTCGAAAGCACATTTTAATCCTGCACATGCAAAAAAAGCAAAACCAAACTCCAGGTTTGTTTTTGAGGAGGTCGGAACGTTCCAACATGACTTGAAGCTCACAAGAGTCGACTTTGTGTAATACAGGACCTTTAAAGAGACTCTTAAGAATAATGGAGTCGTCCAAGAAATGGTGACCTATAGGAACTCCAGATTTGCCTTGAAAACCTGGAGAGAGATTATTCCATTATGTCAGTGTGTACAGTCGTGGAGCATTTGAACCGGGGAAAAACCATCTGCTCTCCACGCTCCTCATCACAGCCAGACCCTCCCGACTCTGGCTCTGGTCCTGGAAGAAAAATAAAAAAAAAAATCATAAAAATGCTGATTTGTAAAAACTCGAAAAACCTCTTCCTCCCTCGCCCCTGCCATCCTGCTCGGAAGTGGGGCGTTCAGGGACTGTCTGTATCTTTTGCATGTTCATTCATTTTAAATCTGTTTGTTCTGTTTCAGATGGAGTTACTGGATAAATTCCCAGTGGAAGGAGGACAGAAAGACCCAAAGAGGAGAATCATTCCTTTTCTGCCAGGTATGAACGGACTGTGAAACCGTCCTGTTCACCAAGAGGCTAAAGCTTTGGTGGAATATTTCACATTTTAGCCTTGGAATTATTATTGCTTTATCCTTTCATTAAACCTCGGAAGACACCAATTTTCCCTAAGGCGCTTAACCCACCTCACCCCCAGTGTCTGCGCACACTGTGTGTGTGTGTGTCTGTGTGTGTGTGTGTGTGTGTGTGTGTGTGTCTGTGTGTGTGTGTCTGTGTGTGCGTGTGCGTGTCTGTGTGTGTCTGTGTGTGTGTGTGCGTGTCTGTGTGTGTGTGCGTGTGTGTGTGTGTGTGCGTGTGTATGGGTGTGTGTGTGTGTGCGTGCGTGTGTGTGTGTGTAGGTGTGTGTGTCTGTGCGTGTGCGAGTGTGTGCGTGTGTGTCTGTGTGTGTGCGTGTGTGTGTGTGTGTGTAGGTGTGTGTGTCTGTGCGAGTGTGTGCGTGTGTGTGTGTGTGTGTGTGTGTGTGTGTCTGAGCGTGTGCGTGTGTGTGTGTGCGTGTGTGTGTGTGTGCGTGTGTGTATGTATGGGTGTGTGTGTGTGTGTGTGTGCGTGTGTATGGGTGTGTGTGTGTGTGCGTGCGTGTGTGTGTGTGTGTGTGTGTGCGTGCGTGTGTGTGTGTGTATGTGTGCATGTGTGTGTGTGTGCATATGTGTGCGTGTGTGTGTGTGTGTGGGTGAATGGGTGAGTGTTTCCCTATTGCAAAGCGCCTTTGTGCTGTATAAAAATGTGACCATTTACCAAAAGGGAAACACATATTGTTTCATAGTTAGATCTAGTCAAATAAAATAGATCCACATATGTTTGCACTGCACGTGAACTTTGTATTTATGTATTTTTTATTTATAAAATACAGTTGCACTTTCATTTTTGTCCATTGTATAAATTTTCATTTGAACTTTCTACAGTCTTTTTGGTTATGACCCAAAAGCTGTAATTATTAACTAACTGCACAAAGAGCATTCTGCACCTTTGGCTGTCAGCCGTCAGTCTGTAGCACAGAGCACAATATTTACTTTTGACTGAGCTGCTGCCTGAAGAAGACACTTAAAACTTCATTTGAACACTTCAGTGCTAAAAGATAAATGCACAGCACAGGACTTTGTTGCTCTCTTAAAGATTTGTGGTAAAAACGGGGATTTGGATGAGTTTGTTATAAACTTAAATTCGATAACTTGGGGAAAATAATCCAGATATGGACCAAAAATGTCAGCAGAACTCATCAGCCATTCAATCCTCTGTATTCTGAACAATCGGTATCAGCATGAAAAAAACTCCATCTCTAAATGTAACTCCAATACATTAGGCAATGTCATTTTAATGAAGTTTGGAAGATATTATTCTTATTATCAAGGATTCTAGTATTTCAGTGAAACTTATTGCAGCTATCAAATTAAAATCACCATTTGAGTTGACACAATTATGATGTGGCAAAGGCTGCAGTTATTTATAACAGAATGTCATCTGCAGAGAACAGACTCACTCGTCTTTTACAGAAACATCTTGTGCCTGAGTTTTGGGCAATGTGCTCTGTGAATCCTACTTTTTAAAGGGCCCATTGTTCACTGATCTATGTTATAATGTTATTTTCTCATCACAGACAGACCTGGAGTTGTGTTTTGTTTCACTCACATGTTTAACTCACAAACCTGCATATTTATACCGAGTTCTTCTCTCCAACAGAAAACACTCTGTTTCATCATCTGATAATATAGGAAAAGCTCCACTCCATACACCTTCACTAGAATGAATGGATGCAATAAGTAAACTGCAAATGCTTGATGTTTGAAGTACTATAATTTCCTCAACAGACAGAAAAAAAATGTTATTTTAAGCATAAAAACTGCAACTCTGTGGCTCACGTCTGTATAAACATGTTCTGAATAGTGATTCTTGCATTAGTTTGTCAGTTCAAATTTTTGTCTTTTGGTCAATTCTTCTGGACACGTTTAAAATGTGAACTTTTGAGTCAGTTTTGTGTAATATACCTTAAAGCAGTTTGTCTATCCGTGCCCCTCCCTAACTCATGCCAGGTTTAGGATTTTATTTTTTTCTCATCTTGTCCCAAAGCGTCTGGAAGTGATTGAAGCGAACGCTCGTATCACTGTCTCTTTATTAAAGTTCAGAGCAGAGGAAAAGGCCGTCAGTCTTGGGCCTAAAATAGTATTTTTCCACCGAGTCTGTTGAGGTACTGATAAATCAAACATGCATCACATGTAGTACTTCAGTGTGCAGCTGATGTTTTTCTCTCAGGGAAGTAAGTAGTATTATATATTTGTATTCACGTTACTAGAACCATTTTTACTCAAGATATGATAGAAAACAGTATCAGAAGATCAGTAACAACAACCGAAATATCATATCGTATCATTAAAGGTCTCACAATAATATATTAAAGGTCTCACAATAATATCGTGCATCATCACAATATATCAAATCAAAAATAAATAGTTCTGATGCAGAAATAGCTAAAAAACAACAACAACAAAAAACAGAGGGAACTACATAGACCATGATCCTTTGCTCCGTTTCAGTGCAGACGACATGAAGAAATGACTGTTCTAAGCACTTTGAAATAGTAATTTTTTTGGGTTAAGTCTCGTGAAGGCATTTTTAGAGGAGAAAGCAGCATATTCACAGTTTTCTGAGCCTCCACAAAATATTGCAATAAATATCGTACCGTGAGATGTATATAGTGAAAATATCGTGCAGAGATTGGTCAAAATACTCAGGCAGAGTGTGTCAACAAACAAGAAAACACACGTAGCTACATAGATTCAATTGGTTTTGGTAGCGTATGAAACTTCTTAAGGCATTTAGCGTTAACGAAATAAAGTTTAACTAGGCCAAACGTCACGAAAGGCGCTACCAAACATTCCATATTTGGTTAAAATAAAGTCGTACCTATAATTCGGCTGCATTACAATAAACAAAAATAACCACTATAAAGATTGTTACCTGGGTTTCCACGGGCTAACGCGACGCTCCGTGCACGGCCCGAGCTGTTAACATGTCCGGAGGCGCTATGGAGGATCTGAAAGGAGCAGTTTTGGTTAATTAAACGTGTTAGCGATGCTTTACACGGCTGCAATTTTCTGTGGTAGTTTATTAGATGTCCGCAAAAGTCTCACCTTAATATGCGGCCGGAAATGCGCAGATTTACAAAGTTTAGTTAATTAGTTTGGACCGACAGCCACAGCGGCGGGAGGAGGAAGTAAAGTGCGGGAGCTTAAAGGAAATGGAAAGTTACGGGAAGCGGCACAGGAAGTGGACCCGCCAAAATAAAAGTCTGTCTTAAATGCGGGTTACATATCGTTCCATCCCTAATGACCATAAATGTTGTACCAAAGGACTGGTCAAAGCATTTTATAATATCAGTCTTGTTATTCTTTAGAATATTGTAATATCGTGAGCTTTCCCACGATATCGCAATAAATATCGTACTGTGAGGTTCAGACTGTGACGATATCGTACCGTGAGACCTGGATATCGTTACACCTCGAGTAATCAGTAATGTCTCTCCTCCTCTACCCCTCCCACCCCCCTCTCTCCTCCTCTCCTCCTCTCCTCCTCTACCCCTCCCACCCCCCTCTCTCCTCCTCTACCCCTCCCACCCCCCTCTCTCCTCCTCTACCCCTCCCACCCCCCTCTCTCCTCCTCTCCTCCTCTACCCCTCCCACCCCCTCTCTCCTCCTCACCTCCTCTACCCCTCCCACCCCCCTCTCTCCTCCTCTCTTCCTCTCCTCCTCTCCTCCTCTACCCCTCCCACCCCCCTCTCTCCTCCTCTACTCCTCCCACCCCCCTCTCTCCTCCTCTCCTCCTCTACCCCTCCCACCCCTTTCTCCCCTCCTCTACCCCTCCCACCCCGTCTCTCCTCCTCTCCTCCTCTACCCCTCCCACCCCCTCTCTCCTCCTCTACCCCTCCCACCCCCCCTCTCCTCCTCTACCCCTCCCACCTCCCTCTCTCCTCCTCTACCCCCCCCACCCCCTCTCTCCTCCTCTCCTCCTCTACCCCTCCCACCACTCTCTCCTCCTCTACCCCTCCCACCCCCCTCTCTCCTCCTCTCCTCCTCTACCCCTCCCACCCCCCTCTCTTTCTCTACCCCTCCCACCCCCTCTCTCCTCCTCTACCCCTCCCACCCCCTCTCTCTTTCTCTACCCCTCCCACCCCCTCTCTCCTCCTCTACTCCTCCCACCCCCCTCTCTCCTCCTCTCCTCCTCTACCCCTCCCACCCCCCTTTCTCCTCCTCTCTTCCTCTACCCCTCCCACCCCCCTTTCTCCTCCTCTCTTCCTCTACCCCTCCCACCCCCCTCTCTCCTCCTCTACCCCTCCCACCCCCCTCTCTCCTCCTCTCCTCCTCTACCCCTCCCACCCCCCTCTCTCCTCCTCTCTTCCTCCTCCTCTCCTCCTCACACAGACTGTCCAGTGTTTCGTCAGGGCCCTGGGCCCGGACCCTCCGAGACTTTTGGAAAACATTCAAGAAGGCTTTCAGTCTGAGTGGGGACGAGAAGAGAGGAGGAGAAAAGAGAGAGAGAAGGAGAGACAGATGAAGGAAGAGGAGGGGAACGAGGGTGGAGGATAGGGAAGAGGAGGAGGAGAGATGGGAAAAGAGAGGAAGCGAGGAGGCTAAAAGTCAAGGATGAAGAGGAAGAAGAGGGGGAGGAAATGAAGGGAGAGTAAGGAGAAGAAACGAGAGGAGGAGGAGGATGGGATGACTTTGAAACGCCTTTGACTGTTGATGGCCGTCCAAAAGCACTCGACTTTTGGCTCGGCTGGAACAAAAATCACCAGTTCTTGTAGATGAAAAGTGTGTCTCTGCTTGTTCGTCTAATCCACTGTTTAAGCTTCAGTGTCACGTCGCTCTGAGCTCTTCAGACTCTGACTGATGTCCAACGTTCACTCTGCATCATTCAGTGCAGCTCCGATCTGATGGACAGTTACTATAAATAACAACGTGTATTATGAAGTCAGACAATAGTGTAACTTAAGGCTTGTAAAATATGTTGGTTCAGTCAATCTCATTTGGATCGACACAGTAAATTGATGTAATAAGACGTTTTGCTGACTCACGTTGGCCCAAAACGTCTCATAATATTAAACGTGCACTTTTACAAAGCCGTTCAGTCGTTACAAAACATGTTTGCATATTTTTTTTGCTTTACCTTCTTTAACTGTTGCGTTTAAAAGAAATAAGTAATAGTTTTAGTCGCTGCTCTAGCTTTAGTTGATATTGGGTGGCAGCAGATACTTAAAGCCAAAATATCGACTTTGGAACAGAAAAACGTGGATTGGCGCTTCCCTAATTCATTCACTCCAAACTGTGGTGAAGAGCTTTTTGTACAGGGGTCTTAAAAGTCTTAAAAAGGTCTTAAATTTCATGTTCCTAAATTAAGTCTTAAATTACGTTGTCCAAATCAGATTTTTTTCACAAATGTACTAAATTTCATGAGCCTATTTTTCTGTAAACTCACCCGAGCTGCAGGGCAACGTGAGACAAAACAATGTGAACGTTTAGTTTGTCTTGTTAGAACGTTATAAATGATTTTGGCCATTTTACAGCAATGCAGACGACTATAAATGAGTTCTGAATGAGATTTTATAATAAAAGTTTTTTTCGTTATTTAAATCAGTGAGTAAAGGTCATTATGAGAATTGGATCTGGTGTTTTTCGCCTGCATAATGGGTGCGATGTTGGTCTTAATTTTCATTTAAGTGGTTTTAAAAAGGTCTTTAAAAAGTCTTAAATCTCAAACTATCGTGACAATATTCTGACCCATAAACCCATTCGCCCCATTCGCCCCATTCGCCCCATTCACCCCATTCGCCCCATTCGCCCCATTCGCCCCATTCACCCATTAACACCCTGAAGTTCCTTTGTTCACAGCAAATGGTTTAGTCCCTCACAGCATCACCAGTGCAATAAGAATAATAACAGGACATATGTCTTACACAGTGACTTTGTTATTTCAGTTCTTTAGCCTTTGAGTTTATGCGTCAGCACAATGTAGTAATACATTTTGTTTCAAATATATTTTAAATATGTTACGGGATGAAGATGGTTTGACAGAGCTTCTCCATGTCGTTCCAAACAGTTGGACCTTTACGTGTTATACTGAAGCTCGTGGATTTACGTTCAGGTTTTTTGCCTGTAGATGTTGTTTTGCTCTTGTTTTGTGTTTGTGAGGAGCAGCAGTTTTGGGAATGAGATGCAGAGTCGATCATTTAATTTGTTTTCTACACTATACATCAGGCAGCATCAGGAAAAATGTTGCTCTCACTGAGCTTCAGAAGACTGAGCCTGAAAAAAAGAGGATCAGAGGGAGAATTGTAGTCAGACCAGGACCAGGTCCAGTCCTGCTTCGAGTCCAAGATGATCAGGATCAGGCTTTCACCAGGGGGTTTGGACTTTGTATTTAAAGGCCCTGTACCGACTTTTTACTGTGTTAAAAACATGAAAAACAGACTCGTTCAGACTAGTTCATAAACTATGTGAGGTGATCCATTCCAAGCATCTTTATTCACTACGAAGTGTTTTTCAAAATTACAATTCATATCTGTCCTGGGACAAGACCATTTCTGCTCAAATAGATCAAAAATAAACTAAAATCAGGTAAAGAGCCTTTAACACTGAACTCTAAACACAAAATCTTTTGCTGAAAGTTCACAGTGAGTTCAAAACATTTGCAAAATCAGCCAAATCTGGACAGGCCACGACTTGTGCAGCAGCTTCTGTGTAACTGTTTTTCACCTGACATCACGGACCAGATGAATCGACCTGTGTGGTCCTACAGAATCTGCTCTCAAATACACAGAAAACACTGTTCCACCTTATGACCTCATGTGGTAATACAGGAAGTGCTCCACTGTGTTTTAAAGCTTCATTCGCCTCCACTACTGAACTACAGAAGCATTTTGAGCTTTATTTAAAGGACAGTGCAGAGTTAAACATGAGGCCAAGGCAAAAACGTCTGCACCAGATCAGAGCCACATCTGTCGTCCTTAAACATTCACAATTATCATTTCATCAATACACAGAAATAATAACATTTACACAACGATAAACTCGTCTGTATTGAATCTTATTACAACTACATAAATAGTCATTCATTAGCATTAATTCCTGTAAAAAAGAAAAAACAATCAATTCATCATCAAACCCTAATATAAAATTTGGATTAAATAATCAAACTATACAATTCCTCAAGAATCTAACCTTATACTAACTAGACTAATAATAAAGGACGACTCAGACATGTGTGAATGTCCAAACACAACTCCAGGTCTGTTTTTGAGGAGGTAAAAACAAGACTTAAAGCTCACAAAAGTCCATTTATGGGAATATTTTACTTTTACTTTTGTTTTGATGACTATTTGTGCCGTGTTTTTGTTATGTCGGCCCCGCTCCCGGGTCTTGTGTGAGCGCAGATAAGAGCTGAGTGCACATTGTAGTTATAATTGGCTTTTCTCATAGTGACCTGGCAGCGCCCCCTTTGTGCTGTCAGGGTTATTGATGAGGGGTCAGTATTGAATCTGAAAGCTCATTTACAGACCATGTGTTGCCAAAACGGTAACTCGATTAATTGTCCTATATTAGACCTCAAACTCTATTTGGCTCCGAGTGCAGAAACAACTAAGAAAGGTCACGGCGTATTATAAGAAGAGGTTTTTAAGGCAATGACATAGAAACTTGATTTAGTGTGAAATACCTATGGCAGAGATTCAGATTTTCACCAGAAAATGACTTGTGATAATGAGATAGTCACAGGCAGGAATCTCAAAACCCACTCAGATAGTACGATTAAGTTTAGGGCTGCAGCTATCAATTATTACAGTAATCGATTATTCTGTCGATTATTTTGTTCGAATAATCGAGTAATCGTTTGTTAATGTTCGTCTACTTTGCACATGTTAAATCCACACCATGTGCACTGATAGATACACGTGTTTTGGACATGAAAAACGTAATTATCGCTGGGCTCAGGTTGATTTACCTCACGGTTTCTTTTCCTCTTGATGTAATGTACGGTTCTGTTTAGATGTTGTAGCATCAGTGTGGAGAAGGTGACTTTTAAAATGTTCCCCTACAGATTACAGATTACAGACCCCAAAATGTAGTTTGTGACATAATCAATTAAATTACTTAAAGTGAGTAACGTAATCTGAATACTTGGACTCTGGATTACTTGATATTGTCATGATTTTTAAAACTACATAAATGTAGCAACCAACTCCTGCAAATTCTTGTTTAGTTTTAGACCTGGATTAGTTCTGGTTTTAGATCTGATTTAGACCTGGTTTAGACCTGGTGTGAGTTCTGGTTTAGAGGCACAGGAGGAAGCGCGGTCCACGGAGTGTACGCGACAAGACACGATCCACGAGCAGAGTGCGCGGCGTACGGGAGATGAGGAGTGTGCGGTGTACCGGAGGAGATGAGGTTCTGCTCTTATTACACATCCACGGGGCCGCGCTGTTGTGTGTACAGTGAAGTGCAGTGGTCGTGCGGAAACTTTACCTCTACCACAAAAGGTTCCGGCCACCGCCGAGCGTATGAAAGTAAAACGAAGCATCGAGGCAAAAAAAAATAATCGATGCATTTTTCTAATCGATTTAATCGATTAACTCGATGAATCGTTTCAGCCCTAATTAAGTTAGTAGTGAAAAAAAGACGTCACAGATCGTAATCTCAAGACTCACCTGTTTATTTTAGCTTTGTGTGGGGGACATGTGGGATTACTCTTTTTTAATCCCTGTAAAGCACTTTGTGTTGCACTTTTTGTATGGAAAACGCTCTATAAATAAAGTTTGATCGATGAAGTGTTTGAGATGTAGTTACTGAAATGATTCTTTCAAACAGGGACAAAACGGACTAACCATAATCCTGGGTAAATACTGGACTAATCCCAGACTAAACCCAGACTAAATCAGGGTTAGGGTTATTTTAAGGCAAACCTATTATGCAAAACTGACTTTTCAGAGCTTTTAGTTGTCTTTAATTGATCGTTTTCAAGATGCCATATTGCCCATTAGCCCCGCCATATGCCCACTGCTCTGTACTTACTTAGCTCCAATTTGTATTCCTTAAACTGTGATAGAGGATTTGGTAGTGCTGTGTAGTTATTTTGGTACATTTTTTGTCACAATACTCTACTTAATAGTGTGATCCACAGCTGTCCACAGGAGGGGCCCACAGCTGCACGACTCTTTGTTGTACTGACGTTTATGGCGACATCAGATCCCGCAGAAATCAGCAGACTCATTGTAGATGAATATTACGATTTAAAATGTGCAAATGATAATGATCCACAGATATGGTAGATTAAAACTACACTGTACAGCAGACACAAGCGCAGTACTTCTTCTTTAATGCCCGCAGACGTTCCTTGCATTAGTAGATGTTGTATACGTCACATCTGTGCTCTTCCATAATGAATATTACAGTCAGTGTAATCCTCATTCATCCAGGAGGGGACCACGGTAGTAAAGTTTTCAAAGATATAAACCAGGACAGTGTTTTTGAAATCGAGACGTTTCAGATGCCATGTGGAAGTCATTATAATCTGAAAGTGCTGGTCTGAAAGCCTCGCAGCCTCTTCAGGACCTGTGCACCTCCAGGACTCGTGCAGGTCCGATCTGACCCTTCTCACCCTGGACACGGACTGTGTGACCTGCTCCCCTCAGGCAGGAGGCTCCAGAACCTCTCGCCACAAAAACATTTTCTTCTTCTGCTGTTGGACTCATAAATAATAACATTAGGTCTGCTGCAGTCACATGACCCTGTGTTTCTGCCCCTCTGTCTGCACTGATCATCAGCTGCACTGTGATTCTCTTACATTCTTGTAAATTTGTAAATTCTGTGTTATATTATATCTTATTGTTTCTACTTAATTTTATTCTCTTTTATTTGTTGCATGTTTAGTTTTGTCTACGTTTCACTTTAAGCACCGCAGCAATTTCCTAATGTTGTGAACCTGTTCAGTCATACGGCAATAAAACCTCTGATTCTGATTCTGAAAAGTCTGTAGATTAGTACAGTACAGTACAAATTCTCGCTCCTCAGAGAAGTAGAACCAAACCAGCACTAAACCACGTCTCTACCAGGAATACAAACTCACAAACAACGCAAAACTGATCTGTACC
The DNA here is from genome assembly GCA_034769755.1 of Odontamblyopus lacepedii. Classification (NCBI taxonomy): domain Eukaryota; kingdom Metazoa; phylum Chordata; class Actinopteri; order Gobiiformes; family Gobiidae; genus Odontamblyopus; species Odontamblyopus lacepedii. Next base: position 1,397,975 of record CM068352.1, on the reverse strand, counting down.
AAAATGTGGGCGCACTTTCTTACTTTCTAAACACTATAAACGCCTCTTCTTGTTTTTTCCAGGTAAGATCTTGTTCAGGAGAAGTCACATCAGGGACGTGGCCATGAAGAGGCTCAGGCCCATCAATGAGTACTGCAGGGTAAGTGCTGGATTATGTTTTCAGCTGTGGTTCTGAGGTTTTACCGTTTAGAAAAAAGCTCTTTGCTGAACTGACCCTGACTGCAGATTAAAGGCGCTGACTGGCACAAAACAAAAGTCTGTTAGCCACCCACAGCGTCTGCAGGGGGAGTTACAGGTTTCCACAGCCCATGAGAACAGTGAACTCACATTGTAGCTTAAAGTGAAGAACTCGACACAAATGGATTCAGGGAAAAGTCTCCACTGTGGGACATGATTGAAGTGAAAACTAATTAAATGATTAAATTGACTCTTGTGAGCTTCTAGTCATGTCAGAATAACAAAAGCAAACCTGAAGTTGTGTTTTGTTTCCTTCACATTTGCTCGATTTATCCTGGTCTGTTTACATCTCCAAAGCTAAAAATGCTCTGTCCCACTCTGTGATGTCATGTGGTGGTAGTTTTCAAGTTAATATCTTCCTTTTACCTTTAGTTCAGTAGAGATGGGAAAATCCAGGGCTGAAATCATCCAAATGAGTCTAATGAACGTGCACAGAGTTTAAAAACACCTTGGAGCACTTCCTGTTTCACCAGATGACATCATAAGGTGGAGTGTTTGAGGGAAGAACTGAGCCTAAGTGTGCAGGTTTGTGTGTTAAATGTGTGAATGAAACAAAACACAACTCCAGGTCTGTTTTTATGAGGAAATAACATTAGAACAGTTCAGAGAATTACATAATATGAACAATACATCATTTGAACAATGATTATTCATTATATTATCAGTTAATACTGCAGTTTTCTGTCACATGTTACTACTAAGTGTTTCTAAAGTGTGCACTCTGACCTGAATCTTACTGTTTAAATGGTCTATGGGATTTATAAAGTTAAACCTGGTGCCTGATTTTCCCGTATATTTGAGCAAAATGTGTCTTGGCCCTGTCCAGATTTAGTGTTGTATAAGCAGCTCGAGCTCTAAGTGTGTTTGCTGTGTGCTGCCTGTGCTGCCTGTGCTGTCTGTGCTGCCTGTGCCGCCTGTGCCGCCTGTGCCGCCTGTGCCGCCTGTGCCGCCTGTGCTGCCTGTGCTGCCTGTGCCGCCTGTGCTTCCTGTGCCGCCTGTGCCGCCTGTGCCGCCTGTGCTGCCTGTGCTGCCTGTGCTGCCTGTGCTGCCTGTGCTGCCTGTGCCGCCTGTGCCGCCTGTGCTGCCTGTGCTGCCTGTGCTGCCTGTGCTTCCTGTGCCGCCTGTACTGTCTGTGCTGCCTGTGCTGGCTGTGCTGCCTGTGCTGCCTGTGCTGCCTGTGCTGCCTGTGCCGCCTGTGCCGCCTGTGCTGCCTGTGCTGCCTGTGCTGCCTGTGCTGCCTGTGCTGCCTGTGCTGCCTGTGCTGTCTGTGCTGCCTGAGCTGCCTGTGCTGCCTGTGCTTCCTGTGCTGCCTGTGCTGCCTGTGCTGCCTGTGCTGCCTGTGCTGCCTGTGCTGCCTGTGCTGCCTGTGCTGCCTGTGCTGCCTGTGCTTCCTGCCTCGTTATAAACCGCCTTTCGGCTGAGAATCAAGAAGTGTGGTTAGCATGCTAGTTGTTATTAGCACTTCAATATCCTCTGAAAGTCGTCAGAAGCGCTTATAAACTCATTGTGGTGAATAGTTGAATGCTTTTGAAACTCAGAATGCTTAAAGTAAGTGAGGAATCATTTTGGTCTATTGCAAATCTTTTAAAGACGCTGTTTTCTAATCTGTTATATTGTTGTTTCCTCTTCACAAACAGACCTGGAGTTGTGTTTTGTTTCATTCTCACATGTTTAAAACACAAATCCTGCAGATTTAGGCTGAGTTTTCTCTCAAACAGAAAACAACTTAAGAGAAACCTTTACTAGAATCACTTGGATGATTTCAGCCTCAGAAGTGCCAAATCTCCACTGAACTCGAGGGTAAAAGGAGCTGTTAACTTGAAAACTGCCGCTTCATAACATCACAAAGTGGAACAAAGCATTTGGAGCTTTGGAGATGTAGACAGACTGATAATAAAAGTCTACTCCAGCGCCAATGAAACAAAACACGACTCCGGGTCAGTTTTTGATGAGGTAACAACATTAGAACAAGACTCACATAATATAAAACCATTAAAATGAGTTCTGTTTTTTTAAGACAGTCCAAATCAGTCCCAGTGCATTAATATGAGGTGAGATGATGCCGGCTGCAGACGCTGAGGTTCATATTAAACGTGGGGCCGGTGCTGACTCGGCTCCACTCAGCACTCCTCTGTCCACGCCATGTTTTTCTTCTGCTTTTACAAGTTTTGCCTCAAAGCATTTTAACTGCATTCACCAACATTTATTCCCCCGTGGGCCGGGATCCGCAGATGTTTTTTTTCTGAAGGTTAAATCTGACTTGGTGCTTACTCTGTTCTTTTACTTGAACTGAACTTTACTGACGGGTTGTCCTCCAGCGAGCGACTCCTGATCCTGAAGCTGAAGATCTGACCCCAGTGGCTGCAGGCAGACGCTGCTCTTAACGGGCTGTAGAGAAACACATTCACATCACACTAAATGGCACCAAATAAGGAGCATTCTTTAGGATAATAATCGAGTTTTTCATTATAACACATCCTCGGTGAGAGACGGCAGATGTAATAAATATGCGTATTATGTTTAGGTTTATTTATTGTACCATAGGATATTGAATGGAAAATTGGGAGAATTATTTTTGTCATATTTCACACAAATTTTATCATTTTAATTCCGGCAGTCTGTAAGGCGACAGTGGCTCAGTTGGTACAGCGTTTGTCCACTGATCAGAAGGTTTGCAGTTCGAATCTCACTCTCTTTACCTTCACATAGATTTTTTTTTTACAATCATAACCATCTGTGATCCTCGATATGAGATAAATATATTCTAATCAAATAGAGCTTTTACTGATAATAATTCTAACGCTGTTTTACTGTATTCTTAATTAAAAGACATTGGACATGGTGACTGACATGGTGACTTTATGTTTTCATTTGGAGTTTTAATTTGCAGAAACAGGATGATCCTCACATTTAGTTTGCCATTTCCTCTGACTAAACTCAGTTGTAAATCACAGGGATGTAATAATAACCGAAATATTGTGATATTGTCAAAAGTCTCACAGTAATATCTTGGGCTGTCACAGTATATCATATTACAAGTTTGTTTGCTTAAATTTTATAGTAGCCGTAGCTAATAAACATAGAGAACTACATATCCCATGATTCATTTCAGTGCAGACAACATGAAGAAATATGTTTTTTTACTTGAATTCTTGGGATTATGACATTAATGATTCAGACCAAAAATCTTGTAAAGGTATTTTACATAAAAAAGTGTCATATCTACAGTAATATAAGCCTCCTGCAAAATACCGCAATAATTATCGTACCAAGAGATTTTGATTTAATTTCATCCATAGTAAACAAGTATGAGTATGAGTATTGCACATGTCTGGATTTTGAGCTTTGCATCTTACACATGATCATATTTTTACGTGTCTTTCAACCACATGTAAATAAAGCGAGACTAAAATAATGATCTGAATAGTGACTAAACTCCAGCACCTGCAGACAGTCGTGAGTCAGTGCTAGTGCAGCCTCTACAGCTCAGGGAGGATATTCTGGAGGTTCTGTGCTTCCTCATGAGACACGGCCCGTCCACATACTGAGAATGAGAAAAACCCCGGGTGTGTTTTTATCTGCAGTCCCTCAGCTGTGCTCGAGGTCCCGTCCACATACCTGCACTTTTTAAAATGAAAACATACACCTGATCATTGATGCATGGACGTGCACATATGGGGCTGAAGGAACGTGCACATATGGGGCTGAAGGAATGCACAGCTGAGTGTAGGGGACATCTTTAAGAGGTTATGGGGAAAGGGGAGTGTCTGAGAGGAGAGTCTGGGAGGAGGGTCAGGATCTGCCTCAGCGGGTGTGGACCTTTACTGGAATACTTCACTTTACTGTGGAGAATGTGTTCATCACAACTAGAAGCAAACGGTTTACTAAAAGGTGACGTAAGTGGGACTTTATTGATGTAGCAAACAATTTCTGTCAACATGTAGTATTTTTAATCTTCCGTGTACTGTATTTTTAGATTATAAGTCACACCAGCCAAAAACACGTAATGAAGAAGAAAAAAACATATATGAGTTGCACTGTTGGGGGGGAATTTATTTTATAAAATCAGAGACCAAGAACCAACATTTCATGTTGAAAGGCGAGTTATAAAAGTTATAGTAATAAAATCAGCCCAATAGAGAAGAATCAGTGTGTCATTCGTTTGTTTGTTTTTCAATATAGAACCAAAAATAAGAAAATTAAAAAACAACTCTTTTCTTTATTATTTGTCTATAAAACCAAAATGAAAAAAAACAGATAACATTTTTTTTTCTTTTTCATTTTTGATTCATATGTATACGATTCATATATTTAGTCTATGGACTGTCAGTGTGAAAAATATAATATATAAGTCGATCCAAACCCTGAAAAGAAGTGCGACTTATAGTCCGAAAAATACAGGAGTGACTTTCTTGGAGTTTTATGGTGGACTTAACTGAACATCTATAACAAAAGCTGAAAATCAGATTCTAATCGATGCTAAAACTAGTATCGAAACAAGATACGAATCTGAGCAGAATTCGACAGAAATGAACCTTTCCTGAACGTCTTTAAAATGATCTTGAGCCGTATCAGAACAAGTATAAAAGCACATAGACAAGTATAAAAGCACATAGACGAGTGTAAAAGCACATAGACGAGTATAAAAGCACATAGACGAGTATAAAAGCACATAGACGAGTATAAAAGCACATAGACGAGTGTAAAAGCACATAGACGAGTATAAAAGCACATAGACGAGTATAAAAGCACATAGACGAGTATAAAAGCACATAGACGAGTATAAAAGCACATAGACGAGTATAAAAGCACATAGACGAGTATAAAAGCACATAGACGAGTATAAAAGCACATAGAAGTATAAAAGCACATAGACGAGTATAAAAGCACATAGACGAGTGTAAAAGCACATAGCAGTGTAAAAGCACATAGACGAGTATAAAAGCACATAGACGAGTGTAAAAGCACATAGACGAGTGTAAAAGCACATAGACGAGTATAAAAGCACATAGACGAGTATAAAAGCACATAGACGAGTATAAAAGCACATAGACGAGTATAAAAGCACATAGACGAGTATAAAAGCACATAGACGAGTATAAAAGCACATAGACGAGTGTAAAAGCACATAGATTTAGTATAAAAGCACATAGACGAGTATAAAAGCACATAGACGAGTGTAAAAGCACATAGACGAGTATAAAAGCACATAGACGAGTGTAAAAGCACATAGACGAGTGTAAAAGCACATAGACGAGTATAAAAGCACATAGACGAGTGTAAAAGCACATAGACGAGTATAAAAGCACATAGACGAGTATAAAAGCACATAGACGAGTATAAAAGCACATAGACGGGTATAAAAGCACATAGACGAGTATAAAAGCACATAGATTTAGTATAAAAGCACATAGACGAGTATAAAAGCACATAGACGAGTATAAAAGCACATAGACGAGTATAAAAGCACATAGACGAGTATAAAAGCACATAGACGAGTATAAAAGCACATAGACGAGTATAAAAGCACATAGACGAGTATAAAAGCACATAGACGAGTGTAAAAGCACATAGACGAGTATAAAAGCACATAGACGAGTGTAAAAGCACATAGACGAGTGTAAAAGCACATAGACGAGTATAAAAGCACATAGACGAGTATAAAAGCACATAGACGAGTATAAAAGCACATAGACGAGTATAAAAGCACATAGACGAGTATAAAAGCACATAGACGAGTATAAAAGCACATAGACGAGTATAAAAGCACATAGACGAGTATAAAAGCACATAGACGAGTATAAAAGCACATAGACGAGTATAAAAGCACATAGACGAGTATACGCCCACAGACCATTATGGAAGCTACACCATATCAGAAACAGTACTGAATATCGAGTCTGTTCTGTCGCAGTGAAATGGAGTTTTAGTATCGACGCTATGAGCCGCTCACAATGTAAACAGGGAAAACGCTTCTCTGGTCCGTCCACACATGGAGCGCAGGTTGTGGAGGTGAAAGGGAAGCAGTGTCTTGACTTTTTGGCTTTTGTTTAAACTCGAATGTCTTGAGTCAGCGCTGCACATCTGAGGCTCCAGTGGAATTCCCCGGGAGCGTCAGAGTGGTCGGCTGGTATGTGCTTATCCAAGGGGGAAAAGTTCCACTGCAGCGCTGCACATGGCCCCTCCACTGTCGCCATAGTGAGACATTTGGGAATCATATCGAAGTGAGATTATTCTGACGAGCTCTGCAACTGTGAAAGATGCTCTGTGTAGCTATGGATATGTCATTGCTCTGCCTGGAATGTCCCGCACTATGACTTTAAACAGTTCTGCTTTACATTTATTCAATTATAAGCGGTTTTATAGCTCAAAAATACCTGGAAAAACAGGCGTTCTGACTGTGAGCGGGGTCGCCTCTCCACAGATCTGACCTGTAGCTTGGTCCGGTTTGGTCTCCATGGAGATGGAAAAGTTTAATACCATTAATACTGTGAAATATTTCAGATAAAGTGGACATGTCTTGGAAAAACATTTGACGGACCCTCCACCAGAAAAGTTACACAATTCACCTTCAATAAACAGATTCTGTTTCATAAAAGTTCAGAAAAAAGAAGTGACAAAAAGACAAAAATCTGAACTGAGAAACTAAGACAGTGTTTCCACAGGTCTAAACTACAGGTTTAGCAGTTTTTATGCAGGATAAAACTGGATATTTTGTCGTTTGTGTAGGAAATGATGGCACTTAAATCTGTACGGACTCAATCCTCAGTACTGACTCTGATATTACTGATGATGTTCATAAAAACTCTTTATTTAGACAATCAAAGGTCAGTTTCAGCATTAAATTCTAGTCCTTTCTTTTCTGTTCCCATGTGGTTTTATATCTGTGTGATCCCTCGGTGGTCCAGGTAGTGGCCCCTGGGCGTTTACTCAGTCGAACACACACATTTGCTAATTGAACATTCAAATTGAGTTTTGAGTGTGATTCATCTTGAAGCCGTCACACCAAAAATCTGATTTAATTTCTGGAGTTCACACATTACAGGTTTTAACAAGGAGAACTGTGCAAACTGATGAGGCAAAGACAAATATGACAGAGGAAAGGTTGAAATAGATCAGATTTATTGTACTTTGTCTTCCACATACAATAGTGAGTGGGTGTTTTACTGTGCCTGGTGTGTCCACGATTAATATTTCAACAAATCCACAGATCAGGTTATGAGTGCGACAGGATCGTGTTTCTATTAACGAGAAGGAGAAACGAGAGCAGACACAGGGAGAACATGCAAACTCCACCCAGAAACTCCACCCAGAAAAGCCCCGTCAGTCCCCTTATTGCTGACAATATTTAACTTTACTACTACTACTGCTACTACTACTACTACTACTACTACTACTACTACTACTACTACTACTACTACTACTACTACTACTACTACTACTACAACTACTACTACTACCACTACTACTACTACTACTACTACTACTACAACTACTACTACAACTACTACTACTACTACTGCTACTGCTACTACTACTACTACTACTACTACTACTGCTACTACTACTACTACTACTAACTACTACAACTACTACTACAACCAGCAACTACTACAACTACTAGCTACTACTACAGCAGCAGCTACTACTACAACTACTACTAGCTACTACTAGCAGCAACAGCAACTACAACTACAACTACTACAGCAACCTACTACTACTAGCTACTACAACTACAACAGCACAGCAACTACTACTACTAGCAACTGCACAACAGCAGCAGCAACTACTACTACTGCTACAACTACTACTACTACTACTACTACAGCAACTACTACTACTACAACTACTACTACTACTACTGCACAACAGCACTACTACTACTACTAGCTGCTAGCAACCTACTAGCAGCAGCTACTACTACACTAGCTACAGCAGCAGCACCAGCAGCAGCAACAGCACTACCAGCAGCAGCAACTACCACTAACTGCTACTACTACTACTGCTACAACTACTAGCAGCTACTAGCAACTACTACTACCAGCAGCAACTACTACCACTACTAGCAGCGGCAGCAGCTACTAACTACTACTACTACCAGCTACTACCAACTACCAGCAACTACTACTACTACAGCAGCAACTAGCAGCAACCAACTACTACTACCAGCAGCAGCAGCAACCAACCAGCAGCAGCAGCAGCAGCTACCAGCAACAGCTACTACAGCAGCAGCACTACCACTACCAGCAACTACTACAGCAGCAGCTACCAGCACGCAACAGCAGCAGCAGCGCAGCAGCAACAGCAGCACCACTGCCAACCAGCAGCACTACCACTAGCAACTACCACTACCAGCAGCAGCTAACTAGCTACTACTACTATACCAGCAACTACTAGCAGCAGCTACTAGCAGCTACCACTGCAGCAACCAGCTACTACTACTACTACAGCTACTACTACAAGCCAGCAACCAGCACTACTACTACGCGACACAGCACAGCTACTAGCAGCAACAGCAGCAGCAACAAGCAGCTACTACTAGCAAGCAGCTACTGCCAGCGCGCAACTAGCAGCAACCAGCAGCCAGCAACAGCAAGCACTACTACTAGCAGCTAGCAACTACAGCAGCAACTAGCAGCAGCACTACTACTACACTACTACTACTGCTACTACTACTACTGCTACTACTACTACTGCTACTGCTGCTACTACTACTACTACTACTACTACTGCTACTACTACTACTACTACTACTACTACTACTGCTACTACTACTACTACTACTGCTGCTACTACTACTGCTACTACTACTACTACTACTACTGCTACTACTACTACTACTACTACTACTACTACTACTACTACTACTACTACTACTACTACTACTACTACTACTACTACTACTACTACTACTACTACTCCTACTACTTCTTTACTTTATACTTGTACTTTTAAGTATGTAATGTTCTGCTTTGTCACATCATTCAGGTCCATTCTGTTACCTTCTCTTAGCCTCGTGCTCCAATCCCCAGTACATCTGGGAGTCACAAATGGATTCACTCATTTCCTTCCACTGTTATTCTTATTGTTACACACACAGACACACACAGAGACACACACTCACACACACACTCACACAGACACACACAGACACACACACACACTCACACACACACACTCACACACACACACACACACAATTACCTTAATGCTCCCGCTGTAAGGATCACCCATAAAGTCCATTTGCAGTAATGGGCTCTGGGGAGAATAGTAATGAGAGGAGCAGCCGGAGCTCGACACATGGAGGGGCATAAATTTAAGACGGCCTCTCGCATGAAGAGGATCCCTGACCTCTGGGCGCTGGCTGCCTTATAGGTGTAGATAATAACCATTAAAACCCAGGCTGTTTCACCACAGCTCTGTGGAGGAGCGGTGCGGTAAACGGCATAGGGGAAGGGACAATGTCATCGAGAGTTGAGTTTTGTCTTTTAAAAGGGCTCATTTTATGCTTCTTCATCACAAACAGACCTGGAGCTGTGTTTGGTTTCATTCACACAAATCCTGCATATTTAGGCTTGAGTTCCTCTGTCAAATGGAAAAACACTCTCTTCCACCTTGTGATGTCATTTGGTAAGGGCTCCATTGTGTTTTAAACTCCAAACACCTTCACTTTATACTTTTACTTTATACTTGGACTTTCAAGAATATAAATGTTCTGTGTTGTCAAATCCCTGACAAGAATCTAATATGAGGCTTCATTCAAGTCCATTCATCATCTACTACTACAACTACAACTACTACTACTACTACTACTACTACTACTACAACTACAACTACTACTACTACTACTACTACTACTACTACTACTACAACTACTACATCATCTACTACTACTACAACTACTACTACTACTACTACTACTACTACTTCATTACTTTATACTTGTACTTTCAAGAATATAATGCTTTGTCAAATCCCTGATAAGAATCCAAGTCCTTACACCTTCTGTCTCTACTGAACAAAAGGTAAAAGGAGCTGTTCACTTGAAAACTGCAGCTTTATGACATCACAAGTTGGAACAGATCGTTTTGACCTTTGAAGATGTAGACAGACTAATAATACAGTGAACAGGGTCAGTTATTTATCACGGGTGCATTCTGCATATCAGCATTCACCACCATACATTTATAAGCATGTGTCACAGCTCCCAAGACCACTGTAGCTAACAACAACTAGCATACTAATGTGCACTTCCTCATGATTTGACGATAACACAGACTTATCTTGACTTTGAGAGGTACATGTACAAGAAATCTGTCCTGGGGTGAGACAAATATTGCTCGAATATTCGGGGAAATGTCGTGTACAGAGGCTGTACAGTGTACATGGAGATGTTATTGGTTTGTCTGGAATGTTTCACAGTGTTAATGGTATTAAACATTTCTATCTTCAAGGAAACCAAACCAGACCAAGTTACAGGTCAGATCTGTGGAGAGGCGATACCGCTCACAGTTTTGATTTTGTTTTTTGGTATTTCTGAGCTATAAAACCACTTGTAATTGGATAAATGTAAAGTGAAGCTGTTTAATGTCACACTGCACTACAAAAAAGGATTTTCTAGCATAGTTAAACTGACTTGAATTAAGCAGATTCATCTTAAAAGTTCAATTTTAAGATTTTTTTTACTTAATAAGATGAGTTCTTTTACTTGTTTCAAGATATTCATCCTGATTTATCTTATCTCGATATTACAACTTATTCTAAGCACTTTTTATATTAACTCAGTCCAGGTTAAGCCTCTTTAACTTCCTTCTCAAACCAATAAGGGGAAAAATCTTGCCATAAATACTCGTGTTTTCTGCTTAGAACAAGATTCATCTTTCATCTTGTTTTAAGAAAATTTGGTAAGTGAAAATTTCTTACTGCACTGGCAGAAAATTTCACTTAAAATAGGGCATTTTTACCTCAAAATTGGTATTTTTTTCTTATTTTTTGATAGGCCTTTTTTGCAGTGTGTGTAACATTCCAGGCAGAACAGTGACGTATCCATGGAAACAGGCAGGTGACGGACCCCCAACAGAAACATTACACAGGGCTCCTTTAAACTCCCCGTCTCTACTTGTGTGTTTATAAAGTCCAAACTAAATTATGGCCACGCTTTATATTTACAGTTCTTACAGATCAGTTTCCGAGGCCGGTGTGTTTGAGCCTGTCTCTGTCCGTCACTCATGATCTATGACAGAAAACAGTGAACGGGAAAAGACTCAAACGGCCCTAAAGGACACGAGGAAACACTTAGGCGTATTACATCTGCGTGCTAGGAGCTAGGAGAGGACACTTGATGGATGGTGCTGAGCTGCTCACGCAGATAAACACAGGAGTGGCTCTGGTGGTCAGAGTTTTCAGAGCAGTGGTCACTACAGGGTCAGTGTAATAGTGACTGTGGGTGAACAATATGAGAAAATAGATGTGAGTTTGGATAACTGAGGGTTTTCCCATCATAGACTTTAAAGAACTGGACTAAGATGAAGCTCACCGAGGTCATGGGGCGAATTTAAGGAGCCGAGTTTCATATCAGGAAGAGGAACTGATTTATGGACAAAATATTGAAATAAAAACCTCAGGAGCAGAGCAGGTTAAGAGACCAAAATGAGACGCCCGACAGCAGCAGTTACAGAGAAAAGACCCGTGTTTTTTTCAATACAAACTGAATTTACAGTCTGTGATTCCAGTTTGACTCCATTTTAATCCAGAGTTAGACTGGGTTTGGTCCTGTTAATCCTGGTTTAGTTCAGGATCAGGTTCAGTTGGTCTAGTCCAGGTTTAGTTCTGGTTTAGTCCTGATCTTAATGTGAATGCACAGTTAGTTTTTGTATTGCAATACCAATATCTAAAGTTAAAGACAAATAAAAACAAACATGTAAATGGGTTAAATGAGAATCAGGAAGTGTGCCGTTAGCATGTTAGCCATTCGCTTCACCATGAAGTCGAGAACAGCACTCATAAACTCAGTGAATAATTAGGAGGTATAAGGTAAGTGAGGAATGACTTTGGACCAGTTTGTTAAAAGACTCATATTCCACTCTTTTCTGGTTTATGTCAGAACGTTGTTTCCCCGTCAGAAACAGACCTGGACTGTGTTTCGTTTCGTTCACACATGTTTAACACACGTTTAAGCAGACTGTCAAACTGAAAACACTCCGTTCCACTGTGTGATGTCATGTGGTAATACAGGAAGTGCTCCACTGTGTTTTTAAATGAGAATCATTGGATCATTTCAGCTCTGGACCTGTTCGTCTCCACTGAACTAAAGGTAAAATATACAGACTAAAGATTTACTCAAACACGTGTGACTGAAACAGAACAGCTCAGGTCTGTTTTTGAGGAGGTAACAACATTATCAGACGGTTTGAAGCTCACGAGAGTCCTTCCATCCATCTTCTTCCGCTTATCCGGGGCCGGGTCGCGGGGGCAGCAGTCTAAGCAGGGGCTCCCAAGCTTCCTTCTCCCCAGCCACTTCCTCCAGCTCCTCCTGGACCCCGAGGCGTTCCCAGGCCAGCTGAGAGACATAGTCCCTCCAGCGTGTCCTGGGTCTTCCCCGGGGCCTCCTACCGGTGGGACATGCCCGGAACACCTCCCGAGGGAGGCGTCCAGGAGGCATCCGGACCAGATGCCCGAGCCACCTCAGCTGCTCCTCTCAATGTGGAGGAGCAGCGACTCTACTCCGAGCTCCTCCCGTGTGACCGAGCTCCTCACCCTATCTCTAAGGGAGCGCCCGGCCACTCTGCGGAGGAAACTCATTTCGGCCGCTTGTATCCGCGACCTCGTTCTTTCGGTCATTACCCAGAGCTCATGACCATAGGTGAGGGGAGGAACGGCTCAGCTCCTCTTCACCACAACGGTCCGATACAGCGACTACATCACTGCCGACGCCGCACCGATCCGCCTGTCAATCTCGCGCTCCATCCTCCCCTCACTGTGAACAAGACCCCGAGATACTTGAACTCCTCCACTTGAGGCAGAGACTCCCCACCCACCCACGAGAGTCAATTTTGTAAAATATAAAACCATTAAGTCGACAGTAAAAACCAGGTCCAGTGTTATTCTGATATGTTTAACCCTGTGCAGTAGTTATTCTGTTAGTTAACACTGTGATACTGACATTGTTGTGATATATATTGTGCTTTATTGCAGTCTGCACGCTAGTTGGGAATTGTAGAAAAACAAACAGATTATTGGCTTGATAAAACCAGTTGAGGACAGGATGAAAAGACTGAAATGGGAGGTGAGGATGGGGAGATAAAGGTGTGAGCAGAATGAAAAGATGCCAGAGGACGTCTGGTCTTTTTGGGGTTTATCAGCGAGGAGATGACAAGACTCGAGCTGGGGATGTTCAGCAGAAACAGAGAGAGGAGGAGGGATGGAGGGATGATATGGGAGAAAGAGAGAGGAAAAGGAGGCAGAGGAAGAGAGAAATAAGAAAGGGCGAGATGGAGAGACGAACAGGAGGGCTGGGAGAGAGAGAGAGAGTGAATAAATCCAGGGAGGGAGAGAGGACTAGGAGAGAGGGAGAGAGAGAGGAACAGGAGAGAGGGAGAGGACTAGGAGGAAGAGATAGAGAGGGAGAGAGAGAAATTGGAGGGAGAGAGAGAAATTGGAGGGAGGGGGAGAGAGAGAAAAAGAGGAAATGGAGGAAGGAAGAGAGAGAGGACCAGGAGAGAGGTAGGGAGAGGAAAAGGAGGGGGAGAAGGAGGGAGAGAGAGAATGAGAAGAAACCGAGGGAGGAGAGAGGACTAGGAGGGAGAGAGAGACAGAGAGGAATAGGAGGGAGGGAGAGGAATAGGAAAAGAGGGAGAGACAAATAGGACAGAGAGAGAAGCAAAGGAGGGAGGGAGAGAATGAGAAAAAATGGAGGGAGGGAGAGAGGGAGAGAAATAGGAGGGAGAGAGAGACAGAAATAAGAGGAAGGGAGAGAGATGAATTGGAAGAAGAGAGAAAGAGAGGAGTAGGAGAGAGGGAGAGAGAGAGAGACAGAAAGGAATTGGAGGGAGGGAGAGGAAAAGGAGAGAGAGGAAAAGGAGAGAGACAAAGAAAAGAAATGGGGCAGGGAGACAGGACTAGGAGGGAGGGAGGGAGAGACAGAGAGGAAATGGAGGGAGACAGGACAAGGAGAGACAGAGAGAAATATGAGGGAAGGAAAGAGAGAGAGGAGGGACATAAGGGGGAGTGGAAAACTAAAGCAGATGCACCAGACTGAAGGAGGACAAAGAGACTGAAATGCTGAAATATACTCCACTTTTTTCCTCTCAGTTTTGCTGAGTTTACACAGTAGAGCAGCAGTTGTTGCTCAAATCACTTTCTTAAGAATTGGATGATGTGGAAACTTGATTGGTAAAGTTTCTGCAAAATTACCAGGTTTGTCTCCTTTGTGGAAATCCTGTCTGGAACAAATTAAGCTTTTAAACCGAGATATTCTGTTTCTACACAAAACCATTGCGATCGTAGTCATGTGACCAAAGCATCGCTGCAGTTTGGGCTGGAAAAGTGTCCGAGAAAACTTCAGACCTGAGCCAGAACATTTGGAAACAAAACTGCTCCAACATTTTGCATAGTCATTGTACTTCTAAACAAGAAAGGATCGAAAGGAGGAGAAAAAAGGGAATAAAAACAAACCCACAAGCTGAAGAGCTGCCCAAGGTCCAAGGAAACTACGTCATCAGATATTTGGGTTGAGACATTTCTGTTTAAATAATAGTCAGAAACTAAGTATGTGTCAGCTGAGTGCTCTTAAACTGGCTTTAAACAGGTCCTAGTCTGATCCAAGTTTAATCCTGTTCTAGTCCTGGTTTAGTCCAGTTTTATACCCATGTTTCAAGTGCAGACATAGAGGTTTCCGTACATTTCTGCGGCTTTATCCTACGTCACACTCACGCTGTGTGATGACGTGAGCAAAACGAGTGTCCAACAGGAACTTTGTTTTCCCCAAACTCATGCGCTCCGTCCATTTTGATGGAGCCAAACTTTGCCAAAGAGTGAAGTGAGTCAAGATGGTCGACTCCTCTGACTGTGTGTGTTTATAACGAGGGAAAAAGTCGCTCTAAGTGGAGTTAATTCTCACACACATGGAAAATGACACATCTTGGTGTGTGTAATTGTGCATCTCTTTCTATTTTTATTTAAAGGTTTATTTCAGTCCAAATGAACAAATCCAAATGTATTAAACACCTGGAAATGCAGAAGTGCTGTGGCTCTGGCCCTGGACCTGACAGGAGCTGTTTCCAGGACTGGACCAGGAAAGTCATGGAGCCACTGCACTTTTGTTGTTTTTAGGGCAATAAGGAGATTTTTAATTTACTTACAGACTTGAGATTTTGCATTTTTGTAGCTCAGGCCCTAAATTAAGCATTTTTATGTCCAAAAAGTTGTTTCTACATGTTTGCTGTGGTTGGACTGAACAAAAGGAGGTAGAACACTTCATTAGGGGGTAAAAGGGGCAGTTTTAAAAGCAACATTAAGAAACAAATCCAGGCGAGGAGAAATGTACTAAAACTGCCCTCAGGTCTTCAGGGGCATAAACACGTCTGTCCTGAACCAGCCTGAGTTGACCCTGTGTTTTCTGTTTCTCCTCAGGCTCTGATCCAGCTTCCTGTCTACATCTCTCAGTGTGAGGAGGTCCGAGTGTTTTTTGAGACCAGACCGGAGGACCTCAACCCCCCCAAAGAGTAAGACACAGACGCATAGAACATAACACGTTTACTCTATAGCTCTGGAAACGTTCACTAGCTCTGTCTTTATAAAGGCGTGTGATCTGATGCCAAGGACTAGAATTCTTTAACATTTTATTTACTTCCAGTAGACCTGGCAGAGTTTGCAAAATAAATGAAAAGTGCACCTGATTTTACAGTCTTAAAAACGTGGAAAACAGAACAAATTCATTTTAGATTTAGTTTGCAGTGGTCCAAAGTTACTCCTCACTTACATTATGTGTTCAGATTATTTTAATTATACGCCGAGATAAGTTTAGTGCTTTTGAAAACTCTCAGAGACCAGAGAGGAGTTCTGCTGTCACGTTAACAGTCACTACCATGCTAATACACACTTCCTGATGAGTAGCAGACAGCGGACATGTCTTGATTACTGTATCTGTACTGGTGCAAGTCAAATTTTACTCAAAAACATGGGAAAATTGCATACCTTTAAATCTTTAAATAAATTACTTTTTGTTTACTGAGTGTGGGAAGTTCATGTTTAAATAACACTATATATAGACCAATATATTTAGTAACTATTTGCGTTCATTTCAAACAGAAGTAAATTGAAAACTTTATCATTTAAATAATTGATAAGTGACATAATGAAAAATAAAAACAATCATTTGGCGTCCATCTTCTTAAAGGAACTGTATGTAGCTTACACTCTTACTGGTAAAATAAATAAAAGTCCTATAATTGTAACTTGGAACCTGAGTTGCCAGAGCCTAAATCTGCAAATTGAGGACACATAAGTAAATGTTTTTCCCATTTTCAGTATACGGACAGTTCATGCCTGATGTGAAAGCTCAAAACTTCCAGAAATCACCTTTTTTCAGTCCTTTTTGGTTTAAACTAACTGGATTTCAGCACTGGAACTGGTAACCCAAATGAGAGACTCGTGAGGTTCATTCGGCTTTCTGACTGGATAATCGTTTTCAGACACTAAATTATACAAAAATTAACCAAAACATCAAATTATAACATGTTTATCTTGGTTGTGACGGCAGCAGTCTGACTTCTGTGAAACTCAAGCTTTATCCATTTTTAAATTGCCAAAACATTTTTTTTTAAACTAACATTTCTATAGTGTGGCTTATTCGGTATCACAAAGAACTTTTCTTACATTTTGAGTCCTTCTTATCGGCCTGTGTTGTGTAAGCTCGTGTGTGTCTGTGTTTTTGCTCACTGTGTCCCTCCTTGGGCCCTACACAAAAGCAAACATCTGTCATTGTTCGTGGGCTGATGTCATGTTGCGTCCTGCCGCCAGCCCATAATACCCGCTCATTACAGCCTCTAATGGACGTGATCTCACTGCACCGGCTGCTTCCTGTTGCCGCGGAAACACACTTAACAAGTGCCCTCTTTGCTGACGGTGCATTTTAAACATGCTGCTGCATCGTGAGCTGCAGACCGCTGACAGTGCAGTGTGTTTTAAGCTTTAAGGCCTCAGACCCAGATCCAGCCATGTTACAGCTCTGTTCACACATGTATCTGTGTGGAGCTCAGATATACACAGATAAACACTGGTTAAACTCTTGAGGTCACAGCTGTGTGCTGTCTGAAACTGTGTGGAAAGCGTTTTATTGTCTGAGTATCAGGAGGTGAAAAAGGTTGTGTTTATAGAAACTCACCGTGGTGAATAATTAGGTCTGAATGCAGAAGGTAAACAGCGCGTGGGTCCTCTCTGCTGGCCCTGACATTTCAGAAAAATTGGTCAATTATCAGCAGTTAAATCGCAATTTTGTATTTTATTTTATTTTTTTTAGATCGAAAATTCTCTCAAACATAACAAAACAAAATAAAGAGTGTGTGACTAACAGTAGCTCTGTCTGTTTCACTTTGGGGTTTGACAGAAAAAGATAAAAGTGTAAATAATGGGATTATTAGAGGAGCAGTTTGTGTTTGTTACCTAAGTTAGTCTTTCTGAAATGTTCACAAGAGCATTGAAAGCAAAGGATTTACTGCTAAATAATGGAGCAAACGGAGCATAGAATGAATGAACCAGAGATCTATTCATCTATTAAATGACAGAATTGTTTCAGCCGGTGCATTGTGATGGTCATTAATGTGTGGTGAGGCGGTCAGTGTAACAAAAGCATTAAACATTCTGCAGTATGAACACGGTGCTCGTTCTACATGCATTAAAGACGGGCCTGGCTCAGACTGCACAGACTCAGAGGCTGGATGTGGTCTGGTATAAGTCAGTTATGTCTGTAAATACGAGCTGCTGCCCAGGTTAGGGATCAACATAAGAGAGGAATATGGTAACTTTGAGTCATGCTAACCCCAGTTACGTTGGATAGAAATAGCAACTAGAACAGTAGTAAAATATGAGTAGTGATTGTACATGGAATAATGCTAAAATATAGTAAAATAAGACTTGCACGGGTGTTGTCACAATAGGCTCTATTCATGACGTTTGGAAACATGTGGATGACGACTTCCTTTGGGCTCTGTTGGTGATAGTCACTCATTGCATTCTTTCTTTATTTCCTTTTATAAATTGCCTCTTCCTCCACGTGGAAGAGGCCTGCCTCAGGTGGAGCAGTTCCTGTATCTCAGGCTCTTGTTCTCAGTGAGGGGAGGATGGAGCGTAGAGTAACAGGTGGATCGGTGCAGCGTCGGCAGTGATGCGGTCGCTGTATCGGACGTTGTGGTGAAGAGGAGCTGAGCCCAAAGGCGAAGCTCTGGATTCACCTCAGTCACGTTCCTCCCCTCACCTGTGGTCCTGACTCTGGGGAACGACCGAAAGGACCAGATCCAGATACAAACAGTCGAAATGAGTTTCGAGCCTCCCTTAGAGAGAGGGGGAGGAGCTCGGTCACATGGGAGGAGCTTGGAGTAAAGTCGCTGCTCCTCCACATTGAGAGGAGCAGCTGAGGTGGTTCAGGCATCTGTTCTGATGCCTCCTGGACTCCTCCCTCAGGAGGTGTTCCGGGCATGTCCCACCGGGAGGAGGCCCCGGGGAAGACCCAGGACACACTGGAGGGACTCTGGGCCTGGGAACACCTCAGGGTCCAGGAGGAGCTGGAGGAAGTGTCTGAGGTGAAGGAAGTCTGGGAGTTCCTGCTTAGACAGATGCCCCCGTGACTGAGCCCTGGATAAGCAAAAGAAGATGGAACTTTCCTATTAATTTGTCTAACTTAATTTAAAAAAAGAAGATATAATTGCAGCGTTCGGTTATGTTCGTCAGATCAACAGTTGCACCCAGCTGCCTGTAGGTGACATGGAAAACACGATTAGAGTCCCGTCCCCCAGGGAAAGCTTTGGCAGACTGTGAAGAGCCCTGCTAATGAATCCATGGTTTTATCACATGCCCAGACACAGGAAGTCGTCACCTGCATGTTTCCAAGCATCTTCCTGTAAGAGTGAATGGAGCCTATAGCATAACATAACATAACATTTGGATAGAAAGGAAAAGTCCTACTTTGATATCATGATGGGGAAAAATACTTGTCTACAGTATGTTATTTCATTTTTTAAATTATTTATTTTACTACAGTATGTGGTCAACAATATATCTTTATTTATATTTTGCTATAGATTTTTTGGCCTACTTAAACTTGCATGTTATATCTTGGAAATCTCCCTCCACACGTCAGCCCTGTAACCAGCTCCGACAGTTACTATGTGCTAAAAATCAAACGTCGTTTACAAAAACATACTGGGGTTGTCATCCTTGTAACGTCACACCTGATCGCTCAGACTTTTGCGCGGTTTTGTGCGGTCTGACGGTTGGTGAACTCCTGGGCGCTAAAAGGATACAGGATACTGGTTTCATTGAGTCTAAGTCTTTTGACCCTGGAGTTGTTTTTCGCACCGGTAACTGTCAAATGGGGCGTCAGCTTTAACCTCGCTGTCATCACGTCTGACGGACAGAACTGGTCTCTTAACAGCTCCTAGTGTTGAAAGAGAAGACTGGGGGGAGATATATTGGCCTGCAAAGAAAAGAGGGCTATGTTAAAGAGGCCATGTTACGCTCTTTATATCTTTATAAAGATGTTATAATGTTTCCTCATCACAAACACACTTTTCTTGGGGAGGGTACGTCATATACTAGTCTCCATGTAGATGTACTTCAGGCAGGAATGTTTCATAGTAAGGCATTAATCTATCTCCACTAGCGACGGGCAGGATTAGTCGATTAATCGATAATTGATCATTAAGAATTTGGTGGATCAGGTTCATGTTAATGGCCAAACTGAATGTCGGTGTCTGTGTAACGTCGCCTGAGGAGTCGAGGTCTGAGCACAAACTCTGGAGCCTCACAGTCCCACGTCTCGGCTCTGGCTCCTTGGAGATCCCTATATTCCTCAGAGTGCGTTTCCCTGCACATCAGTGTCCCGGGTATGATCGGGTTTTTGAGTGTCCCGGTTTCACATGTTTACGCAGCATCTGCAACGCGACATACGCACAGAACAGACTCAGCACCAGCAGAACATCCTCTGTCACAGAGAGAACACTCATATTCACTGAGTCACAGAGAGAACACTCATATTCACTGAGTCACAGAGAGAACACTCATATTCACTGAGTCACAGAGAGAACACTCATATTCACTGAGTCACAGAGAGAACACTCATATTCACTGAGTCGAGTCCTTTAGTCCCACAGAAGCTGAAGCAGCAGCACAAGGAAAGAGCTGCTTTTTCAGCTCTTACAGTTTATGCAAATGAGTCATGAGGTTTTAAGTTTAGTTTGTGTAAAACATAAATGTTTAAATCTGCATTAAACACATTCTGATCTCACACTGATGAGGCTCTGGAGTCCTTATGGTTTATATGTTATAAAGTTGAGTTTATTTATGCAGATTAGTAATAGTAATAATTATGATCATTTTAATAAAAAATGTTAATGATTAATTGAAAATAAATTTTCTGACAATCGATTAAAACAATTTAATCGAATGCCCGTCCCTAATCTCCATGGAGGCGAGATCGGTGGAGAGTTCGGACCGTTAACACCGTTAAGAATGTGTGTTTTTAACGGATTTCTGAACAATAAAATCACATGTAGTAAAACAATGACTGAACAGACTTGTAATACGAAAGCACTAACATCTCCTTACAGAAAAACAGTGGTGAACCCTCTGTCAGAGAAGTTAAACACAATCCACCTTTAACATGACATCACAAGGTGGAACGGAGCATTTTGAGTTTTGGAGACTAATAATAAAGCGTCACTTAAACATGTAAATGAAACAAAACACAACTTCAGGTCTGTTTTTGAGGAGGAAACAACATTATAACGTGGTTCAAAACCCACAACAGTCAGTTTTGTGTGACATCGGACCTTTAATCTAAAACACATTTTGAGTTTAGTTTTTGTTTACTATATTCTTCATGTCCGCTCATAGTTTTTGATGTCTTCAATGAAACATAAATGAAAAAGTTTACAAAATTTAATTGGTAGTGCACTGCAAAAAAACAAAATCTAGTCAAGCTAAAATGACTTGGATTAAGAAAGTTTGATCATGATTTGAGTAAATTTCACTTGACAAGTAAAATGATCTGCCAGTGGAATAAGATTTTTGTACTTAAAGTATGAAAACACATTTTGCTACACTTAAAATAAGAAAAACAACAACTTTTTGCATTTAAAATATGAAATAAAAGCGAATGTTGCTTGAATTAAGAAAAAACGACTTCTTCCACTGCAGATCATTTCACTTATCAAGTTGAATCTACTCAAATAAAGTAAAATGTTCTTAATTTAAGTCATTTATCTTACCTAGATATTGTTTTTTTTCCCCAGTGTGTATGTGAAAAAACTGTTGAATTCCCATATACCTTAATATTACCAGAATTACAGATTTAAAATAAAGGAACCAAATCTAGAAATAAATGTAATAGCTCTAGATGTTTATTTGAAAGACTGAGGTGAATCTTGACTCAGCTGCTTTTGTTGTGAGCTTGTGTTGTGTAATAGTAATTGCAGGGCTCACCCTGTCAGACATTCCCAGACAAACACACTTCAATTCTTTCAAAATGGACAATTCAGACTCACCTTTGTACCTGTGTCCCGACTTTTATCTTTCCTTAAACTGAGGATATTTGCTTATTTCTAAGATCTTACTGCGTGCAGTTTCTTGCTTGGAAGAAACATCTGGTCGCTTTACGTCTCACACAAGGACAATTAAATCAGACACGTCGTTTCTATGGAGACCGAATTTGCTATGAGGTCAGTGTTCCCAGCGGCGCCCCCTAATGTCACCTACAACTAATCATGTGAACTGGGCGACTTTGAAGCGCCGCTCGCACTGGCCCTGCACACAGACGGCATTAGATAAGAGCTGTAATATTATTCTGCTGGGCCTGTGCTCTTCTCTGCGCTCGGAATGAAGAAAGTTTCGTTCTGTTCGGATAAATATCTTATCATCCCAGAGCCGAAATGGAAGATTGATGGTGTAATGACTATGTGTCGATTATATAAAGAAATAGAGTAACACGTCCAGACTTTTCTAGCAGGATTGACTCGTAGACGGTGTAAAGACGTGGACTAAGGGAGTGAGATGTTCCACAGCGTTCGGAAACACAAGCAGATTAGAAGTTATTGGAGCAAATTTGGAGCCAAGTTCCATATTAGGAATTGTGAGCGTCAGTGTCATAGCAACGATAGAGCCAATCTGGAGTCAGATTATGCAGGTGTCATCTGAGCAGCCCTGTCAATCAAACCTGTTGCTAACATGAGCATATCTTGATTTATGGACAAAATAGAGAAATAAAAACACCAAAATCATTAGGGCTGAAACGATTCATCGAGTTAATTGATTAAATCAATTAGAAAAATGCATCGATTATTATTATTTTGCCTCGATGCTTCATTTTATTTTCATACGCTCGGCGATGGCCGGAACCTTTTGTGGTAGAGGTAAAGGTTCCACACGACCACTGCACTTCACTGTACACACAACAGCGCGGCCATGGATGTGTAATAAGAGCATAACCTCATCTCCTCCGGTACACCGCACACTCCTCATCTCCTCCCCACGCGGCGCACTCTGCGCATGGATCGTGTCTTGTTGCGTACACTCCGTGGACCGCGCTTCCTCCTGTGCGCCTCTAAACCAGAACTAACACCAGGACTAAAACCAGGTCTAAACCAGGTCTAAACCAGGTCTAAGACAGAATCTTAGACCTAAATCTAAGTCTCTATCTAAGACCTAAATCTAAGTCTTAGAAGTCTTATTATCAATTTATATGATTGGGATATTGGCTGCACTGAATAATATTATAATACTGTAATATTTGAAATCTGCAGTGTCACGGGTGCCTGCAGGAGTCTGTTTGCCCTTTTCCAGTGCCTCTGTTTGCTCCATGTTCTCCTCAGTCTCTCCTCTGTTCTCTATATGATACACAAAGATCCAGAGGTTCACGTCAGTCTTTTCTCTAGATCCTCGTCCCCTGTCTGATGTCCGCAGGGTTTAATTTACTCGCCCATACAGTCCCATCATTGTTATACACTTCACAAAAATCAATACACCTGTACTGTACTTTCACTCCAACGTGACACATCATTCACCCCTAGTTTAAGTCTGGGCCTGTCTAATGGGTTTGTACCAAGGACTCGCGCCTCCATGCGGCTCTCGCACTGACCCCAGAGGCTGGAGGGGAGGGGCTTAATACTGTGAAAGCTCCAATTCATTTAAAGTGAGGATCTGGGGAAGACCTTGGTTTGACTTTATTGAAGTGGGATTAGCCGGCTGCCCGTGTCGCCTGTTGTTTGGCTGAGTGGCAGATACACAGCGGCTGGAGTAGCACATATTTATCATGCATTATAAATCTACAGCCCTGACAGCCTATCTCCTGTTTAATGCTGGACACAGCTCAGGAAGGAGAGAGGGGAAAAGAGGAGTGAAGCCAAGAGGGGATGACTGTAAGTGACGGAGAGACGATGGATTCTCCCAGCCGCTGGTCTAGAATGTCTACAGTCTCCGCAGCCTGACATTTCACTTATTTTTCTCTGATGTGGCATCTCCAGGCCAAGCTGCAAGTCAGATTCAAGGAGAAGCAAGCGCATTCACAATAAAATGTGTTTTTCACACATGTTGTGACACTCGTAATCAAATGAAATCAAATGAAACAGGGGCTGAGCCTGAGATCTGATCCCGTCAGATCTCAGAAGCTCAGCAGGGCCGGGCCTGGGTAGTACTGGATGGGAGACATAGGGGGCGCCAGTTGCAAAAACTGTCATTGTGTCCTTACGCAAGACATTTCACCCACATTATCTAGTATGAAATGAGTGTGTGAGTGATGGTGGTGGTCGGAGGGAGCGATGGCGCTGTAACAGTAGTTTACCACCACCTGGTCTGGAGTGAATAATGCTCTGTAAAGTCTTTGAGTGTCCAGAGAAGTGCTTTATAAAACTGATGTGTTATTATTATTATTATTATTATTATTATTATTATTATTATTATTATTATTATTATTACTTGGGTGGAAGACCAATGGGAATTCCTGATGCCACAGTGCGGCGCCAGTGGCAACAAAACGATTGTTGTTTCTTTAGGCCAGGCCCCCAAATTGCCTTGTGTGTTTGGGGGTTGTGGCACTGTGTGAGTTTGCTGATGGTGGTGGAGGTGCTGATGGTGCAGACTGGCAGCCTCACCTCCGTCAGTCTGCCTCATGGCATCTGTGGCTACTGTACGAGCTTACTATGTGAAGGGAATTAATAATGCAATGCTATATAAACCCTATCAATGAATTAATGTTACACTGAGCACTTTCGTAGCAAAATCTCTAATATAATATATATAATATAATGATCTTGAATGAAAAATAATCATAAATAACTCTAATTTGACCACATGTTTGAACTCTTTCACAGTCTAATGCCACTTTTAATTGTGTTTTAGCAAAATGAGTAGTCTGTCATAAGCATTTTAAGTCAAATTAAGTCTAAAAACTACATTGTCCATTCAGTTGAGACGATGTTTACTTGTGAATGTGGAAGTGAAAGGGCTCTCAGCAGTCTACTCTATAAAAACAAAACCATTACTTCACTTGTGCAAATTTGAGCAGTTCCGACGGACATGGGAAATAGTACCATGGATCATTTTACCCATTTGAAATAATTATGTCCAGCCAACCCTCCCCGTTAGAGACTGCAACCCTGCCCAAGCCTATTTTCTGACACTAATACTCCAGATCGTTGCATTTCTGATCTTGGCTGCTTCTCGCCTTTCTTTTTATAGGCTGATAATGTGTTCACTTGTACGGCCGGAGATTTATCATGTAATTAACAGTTTCACCAATCGAACAGTGTTTTTGAGGCTGGGAGCGGCTAATTCAGGAAGAAGGACTGAGTGCCAAGGAAAATAAGACCAGAGTGAGTGTGTAGTTTCAGGCTGGAAGGAAGACAGAGAAAGGTTATGTGGGAATACTGGTTTTAAAGGAGCTGTTCTTTATTCAGCGTCTTAAAAATGTGAAAAGTTTATTTTAAACAGTTTGCAGTATTACAAAGTTATTCCTCATTTACCTTATGTACTCCAAGTAAGGGTGCACCAATACAACAGACATTTTTTAACGATCAGATATCAGTTTAGTCCATATTGGTTCAGTCCATATCCTATTTTGGTCCATACATGATTTACTGGACATTTTTGGCCCACAGACCTTGTAATATTTCTCAGAAAAGACACGTTTTGCTCAGATACATTGGTAAAAATTGGGTACAGGCCGGATCTGGCCTGTGGTTATATGAGGGCATCTGGAGACAGCGTTCGCCTGAATGGGCGGCGGACTATTACTGTCAGTGATGTCCAAAGCAGGTACAGCAGCTGCTCGGTTGAATTGCACATCAGCTTATGCCTCACCTTATCTGGAGACTCTTTCCCCATCGCACACGTGGCTGCATATCATTTAGGAGCATTTTAATACATTAGAAATACCGCTTACACTGCACGGAAATCAATACAATGGTCAACCACTATTGATCTGCGGAGACGTCTTAACTAATCACTCAATCACTTACTACGATTCCTGACTAAAGAAGGCCGCACAAGCAAAGTCAGATTAATTCTACGTAGCGAAGCAGTTTGATGGATGGAGCTAATCAACGTGTTATGGACGATTTCAAAGTCGGCAACAGCGAAACTTAAACAGCCTGTATCAGATTTTCCATATTGTATAAGCAGCTCTTGGGGTCAAAACAAGTCTGCGTCTAATTATAAAGCGTTTTTATTGTAAGACAATCAGGAAGTACATTGTTAGCATGCTAGTTGTTTGCTTTACCATGACGGCGAGAGCTTGGAAACTCCTTGAATAACTAGGATGCTTGATAGGCATAAGTGAGGAATAACTTCAGACCACTTCAGGCGTCTTTGGGCACAGAATACAAAATGAAAGAACGTGCATCATGCTTTAGTTAAAGGTGCAGTGTGTAACTTTTCCAGTGAAGGGCACATAACCAGACTTTCTTCAAGGAGACAAATCATTTAAAGGTCCTATATTACACAAAATGGACTCTTGTGAGCTTTAAGCCATGTTGTTTTCTCCAATGTTGTTATCTCCTCAAAAACTTACCTGGAGTTGTGTTTTGTTTCATTCACACAAGTTTGAGTAACACTTTATTATTTTTGTCTACATCTCCAAAGCTCTGTTCCACCTTGTGATGTCACACAGCAGTACTTTTTCAATCAATCAAACTTTATTTATAGAGCGCTTTTCATACAAAAAAAGGAACACAAAGCGCTTTTCACATTAACAGCTGCAGTACATTTTACCTTTAGTTCAGTAGAGATCGGCAATTCCGGGGCTGAAATGATCCGAATGATTCTAGTGAAGGCGTGTGGAGTTTAAAAACACTGTGGAGCACTTCCTGTATTCCACATGACATCACAAAGTGGAACAGAGCGTTTTCAGTTTA
This sequence comes from Odontamblyopus lacepedii, assembly GCA_034769755.1. NCBI lineage: Eukaryota > Metazoa > Chordata > Actinopteri > Gobiiformes > Gobiidae > Odontamblyopus > Odontamblyopus lacepedii. Next base: position 1,371,120 of record CM068352.1, on the reverse strand, counting down.
AGAAATATGAAGAACTTAGCCTAAATATGCAAAGTTTGTGTGTTAAACCTTTGTGAATGAAACAAAACACAACTCCAGGAATCTTTTTGAACAACATTATAACAGATCAGAAAATAGAGTAATATGAGCCCTTTAATGACACACTGTGGAACATTACAGGTAAAGTCATAACATCTCCCTGGAGTGTGTATCATTCAACATAAAGGTCACATAATAGACCTTTAAATGATAATTCACTGGGAATACTGATTGATTTGTTTGTCCTGCATTTTGCTTATTAACAATATGTAAACTGTCTTTGTTGTTTCTAATATTGTTTCACTTTTTTTCTTTTTTTCAGGGAACCAATCGGGAAAAAGAAATCAGGTAAGATTATTCTACGCTCTAAATACATTACCAATAAAACAGCTTAAAGTGCTTTTGGTTGATCAGGGAAAGACCATAGACTGTATAGACAAATGGTCATAGCTGACTTGTGTTCCGAATAGGAAGTGAGCATGGCCACACTTCTGTCTCCATCAACTCAGGCTCCAGTTCAGGCTCATCATTTTGATATTAAAATATTAACCCACTCAACATGATCCTGGTGGGTTTTTTTGGCATTTTGTCTGTAAATCAATTCCAGATCCTAAAATGCAAATCGGCTACAAATTCTCTATAACTGCTGCCCTCGGTGAGCTTCATTTGACTGGAACTGACCACTATGGGTGACGTCAGGCTTCTTTAGTCCACTTCTTTATTCAGTCTATGGAAAAGACACTGGTCCCAAAACGTAGACGTCGCCACAGTATTTCACAGAGGCATTGTCGCCATCTAGTGGTCGTGTGTATATTTTTACGTTTTGCTTAGGGTGACCAGACGTCTCTGTTTACAGCCCTGTGTTGCCTGTCCCAGCAGATTTATACAAAACCAGTGATTTGTCCCAGTTTTATACAAGAAATTGCCCTATTTCTGACCAATATGACACCTGCCAACAGTAAAAAGAGGCATCAGGTGTCATTTGTTTAGGTAAAATACAGAAAAGCTGCTTAAGAAACACAAAGAAAATGTGATTATACTGACTCACATGCTAGTCATGAATGGGTTGAGCACAGAAGAATTTTCCTTAATTTTCCTTAATCACTGTTTATTATTACTAACCATTTTTGGAGTTTGAAAATCTGGTCACCCTGGTTTTGCTTTGTAGCTGAAAAGTGATTGTTCTTTCTTTTAAATATTCATGACCTGCCTGCATGACGTGTTGTTCAGTCTTGTCCATGGTTTTCCTTCTCATCAGGGATTGTGGAGCGAGCGACTACTTTCCTAAAGCGAGGTAGTAGCACACGGCCATGCACCGGGCCGTGCTTGTGTGTGTGACCGGAGGGGCTCATGCTAACAGGCTAACAGGCTAACAGGCTAATGCTAACAGCCTGTTGGTTGGTTAACCCGCTCCTCCCCATTGGCCCCGGGCAGGTGGGACGTAGCTGCAGGGGCTTCTGTCTGATCCATAAACCAGGAAATGCTCATTTGCACTTTCTGTGTTGCTGGCTTCAGGTCGTGGGAGATTTCTATAAAAATGTGGGCAAAGTTTTTCATTAAGTGTAGCAGAGTAGCTTCAGGTTACACAGCACTGAAGGTCAACTATTAGCCTGCACTTTCTCCACTTTACTGCCTCGAACTGATGCCTTTTATTTTCTACAATTGAAAAAAAATGCAGCAGTTATCTGGGCTTGGAGATGGCTACTTTGGAGGAGCCTAATTTAATGCTGCACTATGAAACTTTTCTGGTGGAGGGTTTGCCCTCAGCTTGTTTCCATGGAGACATTAAACTACTACATTTTTATGAAGAGCAAGTCACACCCTGAGGTCATGTGGCAAGAGTAATCCCGCTCACAAAAGGAATACATGTGTTTTACATGTATTTTTACCAATGAAAACACTTAATAGACAAATGTTTACAAAGATTATAATATATTAATGACTTTAAAGGGCCCATATTACGCTATGTTTCCTCATCACAAACAGACCTGGAGTTGTGTTTTGTCTTCTGTCAAACAGAAAAGACTCTTTTGCACCTCGTGATGTGTCATGTAGTAATAAACACTGTGTTTTTAAACTCCAGATACAGTCACTAGAATCATTTGGATGATTTCAGCTGTGGAACTGCCAAATGCTACTGAAATAAAGGTAAAACGTGGCTGTTCCTTTGAAAGCTACCGCTTCATGACATCACAAGGTGGAACTGAAGCTTTGGAGATGCGGACAGACTAACAAAAAAGGATTATGGTACTCAAACGTGTGAATGAAACAAAACACAATTCCAGGTTTTTTTTTAAAGTTTTTTTTATGAAGTAACAACATTATAACATGGCTTAAAGCTCACAACAATCCATTTTGTTTAATATAGAACATTTAATGCCATACTATGAAGCATTCCAGGCAATTATCTCCATGGATACAAAGCAGAAAATGTTCCACTGTGCACCATTTAACTGCCAATGAATAGGAAACTTCCCAAAGGCAGTGTGTAGTGTAGTGAGTGTTGCTCATAGCTTGACCTTCAATACGATTTCTCCAGTAGCCTATATTTAGCAGAACTACTTCAGAGCAGTTCAGAGTTACCAATAACGTCTGTCATCGGGATTTCCTTGTTGCTAACTTTGGTGGTGGGCATTTCGGTGTTGCCATGTTGTGGATTAACCCAGCCGTTTCTCCCATTCCCTCCTGTTGTCTCCACGTCTCTTCTGTCTGCTGCTGCTGCCATTCCTTTCACGTCTCCTCATCTCATTATGCCTTCTCTCAGTAGATCCACCATTGTTTCTGAGATATCTTCCCCCCAAATATTAAATGCAATCATCCCAAATTGCTATTTTGGCCAAAGACATGCTTCGATTGGATCAGCGGTTTGATTTCAGAGCGCATTTTGAACAGTGACATTTACAAAGGTTGCTCGGCCCCATCACCGAAATGCTAAAATTGTAAAGGTCAGCCTCTCATTATCACAAAAAACACTGAAAACGCTAAATCATCACAAGTCGTCAAATATCTCCCCCCAACTATTGAGGAAAGGCATTAAGATGTAGATTTAAAGGTCCTATATTACGCAAAATTAAACTTTAAGTCATGTTAGAATGTTGTTACCTCATCAAAAACACACTTGGAGTCATTTTGTTTCATTCATGTTTGAGTAATCCTTTATTATCAGTCTGTCTACATCCCCAAACCTCAAAATAGTCTGTTCCACCTTGTCATGTGGTAGTTTGTAAGTCAACAGCGACTTTTTAAATTTAGTTCAGTAGATATGGGGAATTCTAAAGCTGTGGAGCACTTCCTGTATTACGACATGAACAATTAAACAAAACACAACTTCAGGTACGTTTGTGATGAGGAAAAAACATTATAACAGGTCAGAAAATAGCGTAATATGGGCTCTTTCAGTTGCATATTTATGTAAAAGTCTGAAATGGCTAAAATCAAAGTGTTTTTTTCCTCTTCTCTGGTTATAGGAGACTCAGCTTCAGTGGATCCTCTCCTTCTGGATCAGTACGTTGCCGTTACTGATTATGAGAAACAAGAGAGCTCCGAGATCAGCCTCCGTGTGGGGCAGGTGGTGGAGGTCATCGAGAAGAATGAATCTGGTATGTGAACTGTGTAATACTGCCGATACTGAACTGATACTTCCTTCTAAATCAAGATAAAGACAAGATTATGAAAAGTAAAATGAAGAGCTTTTCATGAGCAAGGACCACGCCTCTCTCTGGCCTCACTCCATCTCGAAAGATGATGGCTGCACATTTAGATTGGGTCACTGTTGGTGATGCATCTCCTGCTGTGGCTGTGCAGGCCGATGCGAGAGTGGCAGTCCTTTGAGCAGACTGGGCAGATGTGGGCTGAGGCTGCTGGGTCACTAGACCTTGCCTTGCGCATAGTTCTCTTCTGCTTCAGCACTGTGCTGCGTTCAGCCGCGGCCCATCACCGGTAAACTGCCACCCTCCGTGTTGTGCCGTCACCTTGGCGACGCTGGAGTGACCTCTCCATGTGCAGGCCTGGGCAGTGTGATATGGAGGACTAGCTGTTGCCCATGTAGCAGGTCCCCACTCTCCTCGCTGCTGGTGTGGTCCAGGGGAAAAGCGAAGCTAATACGCCTAGCACCAGGGCGACGCAGGAGTTGCCAGGACGATGGTGAATGCATCAACGGACTGCCTTAGGGACTCCAACTTCGGATTTTCCCCCGGGGTTTACTCCCGAAGTCTCTCCCATGGTTGGGTAGACCGCGAGACAGCAGTGGTTTTTAAATCAGAGTGATCCTTCTCTTAGATGGACTGCCTTCCCAGGCTAACGAGCGCCATCTGCCCGCATGAGGCAGGTAGCACAGGGTTACATGGTACCTGTGGCAGGTTAAGACCTGACCTGACTCTTGAGGACCACGCCACAACAATGGAATATGATAAATGTAGTTAATATGGTTAACTTAGGTTCAGGAGCAGGACCACGCCTCAGCCGCCTTCGCCTCCTCTCCAGCCAATCACAGCTCACTTCTACCACACCTCAATTTCCCAGAAGCCTGTTTGTAGCAGCCTATCCCGGCGACCTAGTTTATCCCGAATAACTCGACCCCTCCCTCCCAACCCAGATCTGTTCTCTTCCCGACATAAAACGCCTACGAGGGGGGTCCTGTTACTACTGGGCCATGTGAAGATTGAGACTGAACCCCCACTCTGAGTCTCAACCCAGCCGACCTGCCTCATCTAAATATAATAAACTCTTTTCTCTTCACACACATGTTGTTGGCCGTGGTCAAGGCTAGTGAAAGATGTGATGGCTCAGGGTGGTGGTACAATCTCCAAACCAAAATGGTCGCCCAGCTGAATGGAGCCCCCTCCTTAAAGATGATGTTTTCGGACTGAAGGATGGAGAGACACAGGGTGGGAGGCCATATAAATAGGGCTTCTGGGTAATTGAAGGCGTGGTTGAGATAAACCGTGGTTTACAAAGAGTCGACAGCACTTTGGACAGCTGTAAAGTTTTTAAAGTGCTTAATAAAGTTGGTATAATAAAGTAATAAATAAAGTTGGTATAGTATGATATGGTATAACTGCACATTACCCTAGTGAGCAAGCAGATTTTTTTTTCATTTCAACCAAAATGGCTATTCAACACTGCAGACTCCTACGTGATTCTATAAAACCAAATTGGAGAACAAAGTAAGTACAGAGCAGTGGGCTGATGTTGGTGGCAGCAACATGGCGTCCTGAAAATAAGCGATTAAAGATCCAAGCCAAAACATGCACAGATTACTCCACATATTCATTCATTTACTTTTATTTGGTCATTGTACAACTCTTTACAGTTTACATACTTTATATTCAGTCTGAGACCCAAAAACTAAACATAATCAGTATGTAGAACTACAGTGACCCTATGTAGGCAGAAGCTGAAGCTTATTGTGTCCTTATCTCCAAGGTTAACAGACACTCGTCTACAAAATTAATGTGACAAAACAACAAAATAAAATGAGGGGTGATTAAATTGTGAGGAGAAGCAACTATAACATGGTTTTGATGTCTGAAAAGTCTGTTGTGCAGAATAGGTCTGCTTAAAGATGATTTTTTTTCAGAATGTTTGCTGATTTTGAGTTTATAATAATAACTCGTGCTTTCTGCTGTTGCTGTGGCTGTGCAGGCTGGTGGTTCGTGAGCTCGGAGGACGCTCAGGGCTGGGTGCCGGCCACCTGCCTCGAGGCTCAGGACGACCCAGATGACTTCACCATCCCCGGGGAGGAGGGTGAGCACAGCGCACCCCACAGCTGGTGCTTTCCAAATGATATTACACTGCTCTTCATAGGCTCAGACAGACAATTATGTCACACTCTAAATACATATAAATCACTGAGGAGACAGTAGTTTGGCATGGAAAGTGTTTTTTATACTGTAAGTGTAAGTAAGCGGTCCTCTGGTGTATTCACAGGTTTCAGTCTTACCTTTTACGGACATGTGACCATTCGAATGTTAGAACAACATTGTTTTCACTTGAAATATTGGAATATTACTGTTAAAGGATCTGAGCTGATCCACTTAAGCACCAGTAGCAGCTCCTAAATCCTCCTAAAAGCATCAGATAGAAGAATTGCATCTTGTATTGAATATCATATGGCTGAGTTTCAGATAACATCACAACACTGTAAAAGCTAATCATATTTCATAGAGATGGAGGGCGGATGAAATGAATATTGTTAAAAAGCTTTTTGTAATATAGCTCTAGAGTCTAGTCAGTAATAGAAATGATCAGCTTCAACATTTATATATGTATGTTCCCTTTGCTAAAGATTTACTCTGAAAGTAGATGTAATTAAAGGGCCTGTACCTGTTCATTTTACGTGTACATTTTCAGATAATGACGAATACTCCTAAAGCTCCTGATAGAGTCACAATTTTTCATCCAATCAGGCTCATTGTTATTAAAAATCATGGAAAACCGACTGCCTGACGCTATCCCGGACACTTAAAGCAGACTTATTGTGCGAAACTGACTATTCCAGCCTTTCAACCATACGACTGTTATAGTTGTTCTCCTCATTTACCGTCTCCAAGTTGTATTTGAAGTGATTCGTGCGTTTGAGCAACATTTAAATTAGTATTTCCTGATTTTCCCCATCACCGGTAAAAGCCCTCTGCCCTGTCCTTACTTTGTTCTCCAATTTAGTTTTTTAATTGTCGATATATGTAAGATTCGGCATTATTTTTACTGTCTTAAGCATCAGTAAAAGTGAAAAAACATCTGCAGCTGTCCGTCGGAGGTGCTGACACTCTTACTCCTGTCTGCAGATTTGTTTCTTTTATTAATCCATTTTAGCTGAATATTCCAATTTAAAATGATGACAAAACGATCCCCGGGTGTCATAAACCCTATTCGCACAGGATTAGTGTTACCTGTGGACCTGTGTTACCTGTGGACCTGTGTTACCTGTGGACCTGTGTTACCTGTGGACCTGTGTTACCTGTGGACCTGTGTTACCTGTGGACCTGTGTTACCTGTGGACCTGTGTTACCTGTGGACCTTTGGTGATTTGTAATAATTGCGGAAGATGCCTGAGATCTTAATCCCGTGTGTGGAGCGAGAGCTGTCAGAAATATTTGTGTGCGTAGGTCTGTGCATATTTGGCTGTAGTTGAGCATAAAATAAATCTTCGTAAACTCTTGATTGAGTCCAGTCGTACATAAAATGTGTTTTTATAACTATATCTGAAAAGTTACGACCTGAAGAATTACAATTGCAAAATGAAAAGTGAAGATTACGCTTTCTTCAACACGAATACAAATTCACAGACGCGACTGTCAAAACTACATCATCACAGAGCTATAAACGGTTCAGCCTCTAAACCAGGACTGAACCAGGTTTAAACCAGGACCAAACCAGGTCTAGTCCTGTGGGAATCTGCATCTCAGTGTTTGTTGTTGTAATTGCGCTCATTTTCTATCACTTTCTTTTATTTCCACGCTCTTTTCTCTTTAATCTCTGTGTCAATGTCAGTCATTTAAGGACTTTACTTATCCCGTGTGAATGTGCTGTAAGTAACACAGAGGTGGAGCAGTAATTTGCAAATTACCAGACGTCCCCAGGTTGTACTTATCCCGTGTGAATAGTGCTATAGATTAAAACTATATAGCAAACACACACACAATATCTGCTTTAATGCTCTGTCATGGTGCAATTTTTAAGACTAATAAATGACAAATAGTGGGAAAAGCTTGGAGAATCATGACACTATCCCAGGCAGTTGTTTCTCTGTGTTGGGGCAATATTCCAGCGTTAGGAAGGACTCAGTGTACGGGGCTAAAAGTTCAAACTAAAGCATATATGAAATCAGGTACAGGCCCTTTAATAATAGAAAAAACTGTCTGTTGCCGCCCATGGGAGTATGACATGATTGTATTCCAGTCTGAACACCGTGGATAACCTTGTACAGTGTCTGCAGTGTCACTTTGAGTGCCACCACTAACTCTCTGACTAAACTTTGTGCGATGCAGATAGAAGGCTAATATTGGGCTCGTCTTTAAATAAAGGTAAATGATGCTAGAGTAATGCAGATGTTGGTGGACTGACTGTGTGTTTGACTCCCTGCTCACTGTGATGTCAGTGCCGCGGAGGTTCTGGTCTCTGCCGAGGCACGTGGGGCGCCGTAGAACCTTAGGGGATCTGTTCTGCGCAGGGCCAGGTGGAGGCGCTATCTCTCTCTCTCTGTGTATTTCCCTTTGGTGTGTGTGTTTGTGTCTGCTGTGGGCATGTGGACCGGAGACGTCTCTGACCTTGTGTCGCGCATGTCGCCGCATGTTGAGATAAAGCGATTGCATGGGAGTTCTTTGGGTTTTGCATGAGGGTTGTTCAGAAAAATAAAAAACAAACAAACAAAACAAACCCAGCAGATACTGAAACTAAAGCTGGTATCAAGACTAGATATTCATTTGAGCAAGTATTGATACTGAATACATCGCAGAAACGTGGATCTTTTGTGAATAGTTGGAATGGACTTGCTCTGTTGATACTTTGCGTCGACATACAACTGGGGGTGTTTTACATGTTTGTTTATGGCACAATGTTCAGCAGTTACCATGGTGACAAAATGCCCACATTAGTACTGCCAAAAATGATTAAAAAAAAATTTAAAAAAAGATTTTCAAAGCCTGTGATTAATATGAACTTTTAACAACATAAATCATGTCACCGGTTGTGGTTTCAACTAAATTCGTCCTTTCTGGCCCGATGTGTGTAAATAAAGTCAGATCAGACAGAGCATGCCTACAGTTAGCGTCACACCCCCGGGGATGTCGACGGCATCAGCTGCAAAGTGTCAATATCAGAACAAGTAAAAGACCACAAGACGATGTATTCATGTTGAACATGTTATTCTATTCTGTTTAAAAATCCCATTGTTACTCGTTATCACAGGCTAACGAGTGTCAGGCCTGTGTGTTTATATCAAAATCACAATTTTAGCGTTGTGAGACGGCAACAGAAATGCAGGATACAAAATATATTATTGCAATTAATTAGAAAAGTCTTAAAATGTATTTCTACTAGTTTTTCAGGTATTCTTTAGTTCCCATAGTTTAGGTGTAGATACACATGTTGCTCCAAGAATTACAGTAAAATATAAGAATACAAATTTTAAATATTCTGTTTTGAAAATGAATAATGATATAGGCCCTAACTGCCATCTTATAACAGTATTTATTTATTATCTTGCACAGCAGTGGAATAGTAACTTAAGTATTATCAGTAGAATCATGGTAAAAAGCCTCACAGCCAAAAGCCTGCTGCATGTTTGTGTTTGTTTTGTATTAACCTTTTCTCACTCTACAAGATGCTGCCCGAGCCTTGACCCTTTAATTATCCCTTTAAGACATTAATGATGTTGCTTTGCTTTCTTAAAACAGCAAAAGCAGCATGAGATTATTTTTGATGTATATTTAAGTTACTGCAGCTCGAAAAGAAAAGCACTGTTCTCCCAATGTTCCCTGTACGCTCCATTTATACGTGTGTGAAGCTGCATCATGACAAACGCTACAGGTCATACGTTTGGACGCTCTCACATTTAAAGGTTTTTTTTCCCTTTATTATATTTACTTTTACTTTCTACATTTTATATTGACATGCAGAAGACATCAAATGATATGAAGTAAGTTATATGGAGTTGTATAGTATAAACTAAATATTTTTCGACAAAGGAAAGCGTGGCCACTTTTGCCAATTTTAATATAAAATATAAGAAAAAGTAGATTAATTCACCTTTTCTGTTTGCTGCATAAGTTCATATGTGTCACTTCATATAGTTGACGTCTTCTGTATGTAAATAAAATGTAGAAAGTGGAAACATAAAGAAAAAAACACTGAAGGAGATGGTGCGTCCAAACCTTTGACTGGTAGTATAACTATAGTATTTTATTAAATGGAACTTTTTTCTCATTTTTAGAAGAGAAGTACTCAGTGATTTACCCGTACACGGCCAGAGACCAGGATGAGTTCGACCTGGAGAGGGGGATGGTGGTGGAGGTGGTGCAGAAGAACCTGGAGGGCTGGTGGAAAATCAGGTAATGGGGATAAAGTATTTTTATTTTTTTTGTAATGGGGCATTAGTTTTGTCCTTTTTATGTTATTACATCATCCTGAGGGGACTGGCAAGGACTCTCTATGTGCTTTTAGCGAGATGAAAACATTAAAAACATTCTGAAAACATTAGAGTACAGGGCCAGACCTAATTAATCAACTTTTAAATGCAAGTAATACTAGCTTAAAGTTCAATATCAACGACTGATTTGAAGGTTCCTGCAAATAATTAGGGTGCATTTGGAAGTGATTTTCTTGTCCTGATTCAGCAGAGACTTGTTCCTGGTTTTGTCCTTGATCAGGCCTTGTGCAGATCGAGCTGAAATGGTCCTGTTTGAGTCTGATTTAAATCCAACATAAGCTCGTGTTTACAGGAGAAAACCACTCTGTAGATTTTTGCATTGTAAATTTACCCTGTATTACAGAAGGGCTATTGGCATAAAAGTGTTTGGGCTGAGCAAGGCCGTCCTCAAGGTGCAAACACGTGTGTGAACCTACTGTTAGTGTGAAGGGATTTGAACCTACTGTTAGTGTAAAGGGAGTGACCTGAATGACCCGTTCACATGTCCTGGAGCAGGGCTTTGCTTTAGATGGTTTAGTCCGAGTTGATTTTGCTCCACTTTATTCCTAAGGTAAGAAAGATTTTCAGCTCACACTGTACAAGAGCAAAACAATTTCACTAGTAAGGACCACGCCAACAACACATGTGCGAAGCGAAAAGAGTTTATTTATTTATGTATGTATGTATGTATGTATGTATGTATTTATTTATTTATTTATTTATTTATTTATTTATTTATTTAAAAGGGACTATGCACATTAATGGACAAGTGTAAATGTGCCAAAGTTAGCATACAGCTAATTTACATTCGTAGTCCCTCGGCAGGTCACTTACAAGAAACACAGCATATACTGTTACAATCCCTCACAGTTTATTCTGTGGACACAGGGCAGTTCGGCTGGGTTGAGACTCAGGGTGGGGGTTCAGTCTCAATCTTCACGTGGCCCGGCAGGACGGGACCCCCCTCGTAGGCGTCTTATGTCGGGAAGTGAACAGATCGGGGTCGGGAGGGAGGGGTCGAGTTATTCGGGACAAACTGTGTTGCCGGGAATAGGCTGCTACAAACGGGCTTCTGGGAAATGGAGGTGTGGTAGAAGTGAGCTGTGATTGGCTGGAGAGGAAGGAGGGCGGCTGAGGCGTGGTCCTGCTCCTGAAGTTATTCATATTAACTATATATGCTACGACTTCACAAACCTGATGTGGAGTAATTTCATTAGCGGAATGCACACCAGTTGTGTTGTAATAGCTCTGAAGTGTGAGGTTTCATTTTCAAAACAATAAAAGTTAACATGGTGATTTAAATATGCAAAATGATGCATTAGAAATGAATACCTTGTTTAAATGTATATAATGTTTATTTATCCCACAATACAGAATTAGTATTGCATAGACTGAAGTCCCCTCTCTCCCACTGTGTCCTGTCAGGTACCAGGGTCGTGAGGGCTGGGCCCCGGCCTCGTACCTGAAGAAGGCCGACATCCAGAGTCAGAAACAGTCTGGAGGAGCTGCCGTTCACTCCAGCACCAACGACCTGGACGGATACACACGACAGAACCACCAGAACAACGCTCTCAAAGACAACCGCGACAACAACCACAAAGAGAACCGCCTCTCCTTCTTCTCCGACAGCAAAAACAGTACGTCCCTGGCCAAGGCTGCGAGTAAATTATGTGATTAAAAAATAGGGCTGGGCTATAGGACAAAAATAATAATATTTATTTTCACCTTCAAATTGATCAGTAACAATTTCAGTTTTGCGTTATCCATCCATCCATCCATCATCTCCCGCTTAATCCAGCTGGGTCGCGGGGGCAGCTTGCTGCCCAATACTCATAGCACCTGACCCCCCCATAAACCCCTCTGCAGGTGGTGAGCCCACAGGAGGGTGGACAACATGGTCCTTGACAACATGGTCCTTGATGTTAGTTCATGTTTTGGGTTGATGGGGGAAACCGGAGCACCCGGAGAAAACCCATCCAGACACGGGGAGGAACATGCAAACTCCACACAGAAAGGCCCGGGCAACCCGGGAATCGAACCCGCAACCTTCTTGCTGTGAGGCCTGAGTGTTGCCACTCAGCCACCGTGCCGCCAGTTTTGCGTTATTAAACTATTAATAAAGAAAGTTCTAATTTGTATTTCTTGAATATAAATAATACAAAAAGTAGCAGCATTTCATCTCCTCCAAACCTCCTGTTTTTTGGCTGTAGACTGGCCCAAACATATAAACTGTTAGAAATGACTGAATCTTGATTAAAAGGAAATTAATTGCACAGCCCTCTGAAGGTAATTGTAAAACTTCTTCTCTTTTGTGTTCCAGAGTTGGGGTTAAGACACAGACCTCCTCCTCGCAGAGACCTCACGATTGTAAGACTAAAATTATGTCCTCTAAATATGTGTATAGTTAATTCCGATCGTTACTATAACATCTTCTGTGTTTCCACAGCCTCGTGGCACAAACCTGCCCAAGCCCCCAGTGCCCCCTCAGGTGGAGGAGGAGTATTACACCATTGCAGACTTCCAGACCACCATCCCCGACGGGATCAGCTTCACGGCTGGTATCAAAGTGGAGGTACGATGAAAAAGCCACCGAAAAACTCACTTTGCATTTTGGCTTTTTGACCTTCATCATTATATCCACTATGTCCTCTCTGACCTTTCTTTATGCCCACATGGCACCTTTAAACTCATTTATTGAATACTTCTTTTTTTTCAAATCATGCTGTTAAAAAATTTACAATTAACAATAAAAAATTCATGTTAGTCTGTGTCAGTGTCCAGAAAAGCACTATATAAAACTGATGCATTATTATTATTAACAATTTTGTATTGGAATATATCAGCTTAAATCCACTATGGAACTTTTCTGGTGCTTTTCACCTGCTGCTCGTCTCTGCTGAACATGTTTTTGTTATTGTTTCGCCTAAAATATTCCATAGTGTCACATTAAACTTATATATCATGCAATTATTAAATTGTAGTTATTTTAATTGCTAAAAAATACATTGAAAAACATCCTTACAAGGGTTACCTCTGCTCAGATTAGATGCTTTACCTGTTCGTCTCGATGGAGATATTCATGTTTAATACCATATTATGGAACATTCAAGGCAAAGCAATAACATTTCCATGGACACAAGCAGGTGGCTGACCCTCCACCAGAAACATACAGAGTTATGTAGCTTAAAAATACATAAAAATCATTATATAGATGAAAATGAAAGTGTAAAGTCGGTGTAGAAGTTGTGTAGAAAAATAAATATTCAACAGCCGAACTAAAACACTACTTTTTGTCTTAGGTTGTTGAGAAAAATGGCAGTGGCTGGTGGTACATCCAGATAGACGACAAAGAAGGCTGGGCTCCGGCTACTTTCATCGACAAATACAAGAAAACCAGTACCGCAGAGCGACCTAACTTCCTCGCCCCTTTACCCAACGAAATGGAGCGTCTCACTGTGGAAGACAACATCTACGTCAACTCCACGACAGACGACACCTGGTCTAAACCTTTACCTGACGAACCAAGCACCTCCGAGTCCTTCATTCGACCCAAACTGAGAGACTGGAAAACCAATAAGGCTTCTCCTGCTTTTGGAGGACCATTACCACCAGCTCCTACAGCGCCCCCTACTGAGGAGAAACCAGCACTGCCTCCTAGAAGAGAGTCTATTCACAAGAGCTTGGAGATGGAGGTGGCAGAGAAGACCAAATCTGACCTATCAAAACCATTACCTCCAAAACCCCCTGCGCCTGGCGTCATTGTGCCACTAGTTGGCCCTAAACAGCCTCTGTTCAAACCAGAGAAACCGGCGGAGCCAAAGAAGGAAGACAAAAGCAAAGCCCTCCACCTTCGGAATGAGATGGGGCTGGAGTGCGGTCACAAAATCTCCGCCAAAGAGGTCAAGAAGTTTAATTTGAAGCCAGTGCCCAAACAGCCTCCTAAACCTAGACAAGATTCCCAAGAGGAGAAGCAGGAAAGTGCTCCACCTCCGGCATTCATCAAACCAAAACCAACCGTAAAACCTAAACCAGTTCCAGCCACTAAACCTGAATTACCAGCAGAAGATAAACTGGATATCACCAATCTTCGAAGCAAGCTCAGACCATCGAAAGCTGCCGATTCAGGCTCAGCTTCGGAAAGCAACGGCGTAGCAAAGCCAAGTTCTCCCACTAGCTCTCCCACGGTTCTTATTCCAAGCTTGAACAACAACAAATCCAGCGATGAACCGCCGAAATTCCCTCCTAAACACATCAACGGGCACAGCCAGGACCGAACCTCCTCGCCTCCTCCGAAACCGGCAGTTCCCCCGCACAAAGAACCGCCCCAGAGACCTCCCGCCATGCAGCCCAAAAGACCCCCTCCTCCCAAGAAATCCGACCCGGCAAGTCCCACCGAATCCAAACTGGCTCCTGTTTTGAAGGAAGACGGCCCCAAGGTTCCGCAAATGGGCCGTCCGCCTCCCCCCAAACCTAAAGGATTCCCCCCGAACAAGGACGAACCCAAAGCGAACAAAGTACCGGTTCCTCCGAAACCGCAAATCAAAAGCGACAAGCCTGGACCGCCGAGCAAACTGCCGCCGTTGCTGAAGGAGCCGAGTAAGGAGGAACTGTATCTGGCCGTCGCGGACTTCGAAGGCGACGAGCAGACGTCAGGGTTTAAAATAGGTACGGTGTTCGAGGTACTGGAGAAGAATAGCAACGGGTGGTGGTTTTGTAAAAATGTCGGCGAGGAGGTAGAGGGCTGGATCCCCTCGAATTACCTCAGCAAGAAACCGTAAGGACTGGACGTAAGGGTCAAGTCAATGCAATAAGAAAAGTACAAAGGTGGACGTCAAGTTTTTTCAGTTCAACTTAAAGGGATGTAGATTCAGGACACTCAGAGTGAAATAGTCGAGGCTTTTGTAGGATTTAGGAAGATAAACAAAATCGTTATAATCCCGGTTTAGGGTAAATTACTCACTGTGTTGTCTGCATCTAATTATAAGGCATTTTTATCACTCACAAACCAGGAATTAAGGTTTGCATGCTAGTTATTGTTAGCATAAACGGTCATACCAGCTGGAAAAACTCCACTTTGGCCTCTGAAAGTTGCAAAACAAGCTTCTAAACTCATCGTCGTGAATAATTAGGACCCCAGTGATGTTAGGAGAGTGAGGAATAACTCTGGGTCACTACAAAACGTTTAAAATGAAGTAGTTCTGCTTTTTTCACTTTTTCAAGGCTGAAAAAAAAAATCAGGTACAGTGCCTTTAAAGGGGATCGCAGTAATCAGTTTTTAGGCAGGTGCTGTAGGAAGGGCATCTGCCTTAACTAACAAAAACTGCCAAAACTCAATGTAGGACAGAAGCTCAGAAGCTATAAAAACATTTCACTTGTGTGTTCTGAATTAATATAATATTTGTCTAAATGATTAAAGGGAGAACTGAAGTCCTGTGTAGTAAAGCATATTTATAGGTACTTTTTATGTCGACAAGGATAATCTTAAGCAGAACACAGCAATAACACTTGGCCTTGTCTTGTCCTATGTTTACTTATGCTATAGTTTTTTTAGGGAACTTGCTTTTATCGCAGTGACAGTAGCAGCAGTGTTCAGTCCATGTGCATGTTCTCCCCATGCCTCTATTATACTGTGCCTCAGTGTGATGTGCAAAGTGCTTCAGTGCTTCTGTACCACGTGTCTGTGTCGGCGCTCCAAGTTTTATACGCCAAGTAAGAGATGTTCAAAGCCACTTAGATGTGTTAAATATACAGATCCCAAAGTAAATGTACCTGAGGTTTATAATAGAACGAGGCTTCATCGCGGTGAGTGGGTGGAATCTAAGGATGGAAACTTTGTTCTTAAAGTTGGTTCATTAATTGGCAAACTTCAAATGGTGAAAGGAGAGAGAGGAAGTACTTTTGTTGGTTGCTGGTTCGATTCTCGGACACAGTGTTTATACTGGTTTGTGTTGGACGGTGTTAGAAGAAGGAAAAACGGGACAGAATGTTAAAGAGGGGGTGTTATACAGAATCATCTGTGAGCTTTTACCACGTCATAACGATGTTCCCTTATCAAAACATTAGATCTCATCCATGCCCTTGCATGTTTGAGTAATTTAGCGATCTCTTATGGGCTTACATCACCCATGCGGCAATTCTCCATAAATATACAAAAACATGACACAAAACTGAATGAAACAAATAGGATGTGCAGCAGTGCTGAGCGATATGGAAGAAGTCATATGTCACGATATGGGTTCTTTTATACCATGATGACGATATACAGCACGACAGACCACAATAACGTCTGTTTACAGTTATTCTCTGGAAACATCAAACCTTCTTCAGGTGATACAAGAGGTTTGTTGTGTTGGTCGAACATTTTTGTAGCACATTTTGCATTTGGCGACTTCTGCTCCATGTCGGACGTCTTGAACCCCCAAATGTTTCCAAATCACAGACTCCTTTTTTCAGTAAAACTCCTCCGTCTTGGCCCTGCAGAACTGTGTCTGTCTGTTGTGACTCTGGGCATGAAACTTGAACCTGTTGCGCGTCCATCGTTCAGCGCTCATGAGTTAAGTAAAACATGTCGCAAAACCACAAGACGGAGTTTCTTTAAACTTAGAGTGTGCACAGCGACAAGACAACACTAATACAACAGTCGCAGGCTATTTAATGATACATTTGCTGTAATAATTGATTAAATTAGGTTAGAAATGATAGAAATGATAGAGGAGAAATGGCACAATAGACACTTTTCTATCGTCCCCGTGATATCGTCATATGGCCCAGTACTAATGTGCAGTAGTTTCATTAGCGGGATGCACGCTGATTATGTAATAGCGCTCTGAAGGGTGAGTGATTTAGCCCCAGGAGCAAAAGGAGAGTGGACTGATGTGTGGGGAACAATAAAAGGGTAACACAGTGATCCAAATATGTTATGTTTTAGCAGTTAATGCCCCATAGAAGTAAGATCCTCCCTCTTTCAGTCACTACAGACGTACATTACATTTCAGTTTTGTATGTATTTTTTCAGTGGATTCAGTTGTTTTCTTTATCTCTTAAAGGCAATAGAAAGATACAAAATATGCAGTAATTGTGATAAAACAGAAATAAATTGGAGTTTGGGAGCTTGTGGTATAACGTTAATCTGCCCTTCTTACAAAACTGTAGATTGCACATCGTCGGTAGTTCACTTTACTAACTTAGAGCTACGAGACGCCTTCACCGAGTCGACACGCTTCTATATATAACATGTTATTTTTGCCATTTATATTTTTATATTATAACTAATGTATCAGATTTGCACTTGTAGGAGGAAGGGGACGAATGCCACGGTGCATTTTACACTTATTTTAATCGTATATATATAGCCATTTTTGTACACCCTAAATCTAATAATGTTGAAAATGTAATATCCAAACTTGAAAAAAAATGTAAAGACAATGTAAAATATGTTTATTGTCGTCATAAAGCCCAAAAATTGGAAAATGTGGCCTGCCTCGCCAGACCGGGTATGGGAGAATCACATTGAGCAGTGCAATGATCAGCAGTATTGTAAAGAGCGGCGCTTCTATGACGTCTCTGTGTAAAATATAGTTTGACAGAAAAGCTTGACTGGTCTCAAGCTAAAAATATCATCCGAATATTTTTATTGTACAGTAACTCGAGTCCGAGAGCTTTTCAGTGCTTCATCTGTTTGACTTTGGTTCGATGGAGGGATTTCAGTGAAAAGGGGCAAAGCTTTGGTCACTGCAGAAAGTCATTATCAGGGTTAAAATTACTTAGATTCATTTTTACTTTTCTAAATCCAAGTCTTTTTTTTTTCAATGTGAGACTTAATTTCTTATTTGAAGTGAAATGTTTTACTGGTTTCAAAACATTTCTGACTTCTTACAAGATCATTTTTCTAGAGATAAGGAAGAAAGAAGTAAAAACTAATCTTTCCTGCTTGTCTCCATGGAGATGGTGTTGCTCTGCCCGGAATATTCCACAGAATGGCATTAAACGTATCCGTCTTATTTCATGTGTGAACCGTAAAACACATGTCATTTATTAACACTTTAATTCCACTCTTTGTCTGTGGACAGTGTCGGGAAGTAACTTAATACATGTCCTGAAAATGCATTTTTCGATACTTTGAATAACTGATATTCTGATCCAGCTCATCCAGCTTTTTCAGTTCAGACACCAATTTTTATACCGATAACTAGAATTTAAGTGTCTGTCGTTACCCGAGTTCAGCCGATACCAGTGCAGCGACTGAAAACAGCATTTATTTCCTTTAAACACCGAAGGCCAAACTGCTCCAGAAGTGTGAAGCTGTTATTTATGCCTCGAGTAAGTCCAGTGCGTCGTATAAAAGTTTAAACATGACTGTGACCAGGAAATAGTCTCATTATATCAGTGTACATGTCCCAAGACACTGGATGAAGCAATATTTATTTTTCAGTATCGACCCCGATTTCTGATACTAGTATTGAAACGGTGCATCTGTAATTCTGATACTTTTCCATGTGGTGGTATTTAGAACAGAGTTACTTTTCTAGACTTCATCTGCAGTTTTGCCTTTGGACTGCACAGTATTAAGTGATTTTTCCTTCTCTAATTAGACATAAATGAACGTAAAACAAACAGCACGACAAAAGTGAACCTGTTTGTGCCGCACTTTGGTGTAAAACTATTCTGGACACAGGTTTTCTGTACCCGAACACATTACAAAACACATTTTAATGCAAATATTCGGTATTCTGTAAATACATTTTCAAAGTAACAACATCTCACTGGAGACAAGTGGAGCTTAGTTACTTCCTGCACCTTTCAGGATTCAAGTAATTCTAACTGTAAAGTCGGGATTCAGTTTTGCAGAGTTGGTTTTTGTTTCGTTTTCACGTTTCCACTGCCAGTTTGTCCAACTCAGAGCGCGACACAATCCGACAAGGCTGTGAGTTGTAACGCTGATATTAACTTTAAATACGGTCAACGTGTTCCGCTCTTAGTCGCTTTACTAAACTTTATGACACTACACATGTTACAGAAATAAGAAAAACAAAAAAAACATGATTTAGCAAGTCTGAAAAATGACTTTTACTTTTGGCCAAAGACGGTTTCAATGCGAGTTCATTGTCAGATCATGTTAAATTGTGCCATTGTTAAGTTTCAGTATTGTATTGTTTTAAATGTGCTTTTGCTTTATACTTTCTTTCTTTGCATCTTCTTTTTTTTACTCGAGCCAATAAAGAAAGACATTTTTTCCAATGTCTGCTTGTCTTTTGTGTTTTCTTGATAATATCTCGCATAGTAGACAAAAGCTGTAATAAATAAAGCTAAAGGTAATACATTTGTTTCAATGATCTAATAAATAAAGGTAATGGTAATAAAGGTCATATAGAATTGTTTCAATTATCATTTAGAGCAATAAGCTGTTCTGTGGTCATAAAAGCCTCAGAATAAACATGTCACACGCCCTCTGGTGGTGCAACAAATCAACTACAGCACAATATACTTCACAAAACATTTAAACCTAAAACAAAACTTTCCACTTAAATGTACAAGTGTCACCGTGACCTTAATAGTTGTTAACAAACTTTTTAAGTAACTAATTAACCACTGCATTTCTATAGCACCTTTCAAGACGCCCAAAGACGCTTTACAGATCATTTTTCATTCACTCCACTCACTGGTGCTGAACTGTTGTAGCCACAGCTGCCCTGGGACAGACTGACAGGAGCAAGGCTCCACTCTGCACTATTCCCCCCACCACCAGCAGCAGGACTCATGCACTTTCATACTACTGGGCACTACTAGCCAATGTGGGCACAGTGTCGATGCTTAAGGACACAATGAGCCTCTGTCGCCTGATTTTCCCAAAGGTCCAAGTACTGCCCAGACCTGAGACCTGCTGATTTCAGGCTTTGACGAGCTGTATGTCCACTGTTTGAACAGTTTTCAGAGCACTTACTTTTACTCCTATGTGAAAAATACACGTTTACTGTTGAATGAAGCTTTTATAAATCTCCAGGTTGAGCCTCCTGCCCCAGTCCACAGAATCTGATGATAATATTACACTGGTGTTTCTTGCACATTTTTTTCCAGATATTTTTTCCCTTTGAAAATTAAGTGTCTCTTTCCATTACTCTTAGTTGCATATTATTTGAATGTATTTCTAATCCCTACGCCGCATATTGAAGAATTACTACTATTAAGTACTTTTAGTTGAGTAATATCATTTTGAAGTTACTTTACTCTTGCTTGAACAGTTTTTGCCGCCTCTGATCGTGCATTTAATCTCAGACTTTTTGCATTTGTCGGTGAACCACTTATGCCAAGTCTGTTTTATCAGCCTCATACACACGTCACTAAATAAACTTTCACTTTATTCCAAAATCTTGGACGACTTAAGAGGTAAAATTCCCACTGCGTTTTGCTTCATCTTCATTTGTCCCGGTTAACCACCAGGGGGCAGAGTTTACACAGATACTGTCATACAAACGAGCCTCCAAAAATTCAACACGAGTAAAATTAGAAAATCTGTATTTATTAAGACTTATTTACAACAGTGGTTCCTTCTCATGATTCTCATTCACTCATTCACCCCTTCAGACACTTCGTATCACACACGGAGGAAGACAGAGGGAGAATTTATCAGGAAGAGACAAACTGTACCTTTGTGGACCTGTGGGTCTCTCAACACTTAAACAATAAACTAAATCAATATCGACAAAGTGTAAATTACGTCGGCTGCTTTAAATCACATGTAGCAGAACTATCAGTGCAAAGAAAGGCACAGTTTAAGAAGACGGAAACCTCTGGAAAACCACATGTAATATTGCACTTTGGTTAGCAGGAAGCGTGTTTACCGCACAAAACTTTATAGACACAAATAATAAGACAATTTAAAGGTGCAGTACGGAACTTTTCTGGCAGAGAAGGCGCCACGTGAATGTCTCTGTGAAGCTGTTGTTGATTTGCCTTGAATGTTTCACAATACGACATTAAACATATGGATCTGGCACAGACACAAGCAAGTTACAGGCCAGATCTATGAAGAGGCGAGCTGCTCTCAATAAGAATTTGTAAAAAATAAAGTTTTGTTTTTTTAACGCAAAATTAATTTTCGTGAGCTGTAAACCGTGTTACCTCATCATAAACATACCTCGAGTTTTCTTTAATTCACACATGTTTGAGTAATCCTTTATTATTAGGTTGTCTACTGCTGAAAATGCCCTGTTCCACCTTGTGATGTCATGAAGTGGGAGTTTTCAAGTCACCTTTTACCTTTTGTATTGTAGAGATCGTAATTCCAAAGCTGAAAATATCCAAATGAATACAGTGAAGGTTTGTGGAGTTTTAAAACGCAGTGGAGCACTTCCTGTATTACTGAATGACATCACAAGGTGGAACTGAGCGTTTTCTGTTTGGGAGAAGAACAGTGTTAAACATGTGTGAATCAGCCTTTTTTAGGTATTTTTGAGAAACAAAATAAAAAAATTAAATGCTAATTGCAGCAAACGAATAACATTTCCATGGAGACCAGCAGGTAGTGGAACCCCCTACCAGAAAAGTTCCACAGTGCACCTTTAGATTCAGATTTTAAACCCCCATTCAAAACAACACAGTATATTCACTTTGGCTTTTTGGTCATTTCTCATCCAGTGTGACTGATCTACAGTAAAATACAAAATATATATTAAAAAAACAAAACCTATAGCTGACGACGTCGTCCCTTAAAATGTAATCATCAAATAATCACCAAAAAACACAATAACTTTGGATTCAGGACTCATCCCCCATTGGAAATAAAAGGTAAAACATTTTAAAAAGAAATTCGTTAAAAGATTAAATTAATTTTTACAGTGACGCGAGGTTAAAATAAATAAAGCAGGTTTGGCAGCGCTCGAAATCAGGTCTGTCTACGGGCGCGAACAAAGCAACATTAGACGCCGATATTTCGATTCTGACATGTTTAAATATTCACTCGGAAGACGTGTTCATTAACGAAACCGCTCGCCAACATCTCTTCACAAAATTGTGCAAAAACTCCAACCAATTTTTCCTCTAACGCATCGAGTTAAGTCAAAAACAGGGACTTTAAAATACTGACAGGAAGTGAAGCAAAATGAGTTACTGAAGCTGCGGAAACTTAAATCAACTGTAAAACTAAGAGATTTTCCGTTTGCTTTGCGTCATTGATTTTGCCGGTGGCCATTTTGTGCAGCAGCGATTTTTGTATTGTTTTTTTTTTTTTGTTTACATGGAGGACGAGTCCTGGTAAGGCACGAATCTGGAGAGTTTGGTGGGCGAGCTCGGGTTGGGGCAGTCCAACGAGGCGCTCATCCGGAAAAACATGTCCTGCTCGTGCTTCTTCAGCGTCAGTTCATCCTCCAGGGCCTAAGGGGGCGACACACAGACGCATGTTTAGAGTCATTTTATTGTTTTAGGGTAAATCATGAATAAATAAGTACAAAAAAAAAATGGAATAAACCAAAAATCTAAATCTAATCTAATCTAAATTATTCAAAATTCAGCCACAGAACAAATCAAAACCCAACTCCAGGTCTGTTTGTGATGAGAAAACAACATTAGAACATAGACCTGAAAATAAAATGATACGGGCCCTTTACATTTACGGACCACATATTAATAGTCAAGTAAAAGTAAAAGGAAATCTACATATTTAAAGAGTAGATAAAAGAAGAAAATATGTTTTTATGTTGCATCTAAGCGTTTAGGAACAAGAGAATAGAAATAGGCTCTTAAACTGACTGACAGGCCGGATCACTGGACTGACTGTGACTAGTCGACTAAAAAATAAGTTGAATTTTTATCATAATTGTTATTAGACTTTTTTTTTTATTAGAGTTTCCGTAGTAACAAAATCAACTGTCTTAGATCAGAAGATTTGAGGCCTTCAGTGAGAATCTACTGCATAAATAATCATGGAAATAAAGACGAAACATGAAGAACTGTGCAAAAGCTTTAGGCAGGTGTGGAAAAAATGCTGTAAACTAGGAAATCCTTCAAAATGGAAGTGTTCATCAACAAAACGCAGTGAATGAACAGAAGAGAAATGTAAATCAGACCCAGATTCAGTGTGAGCTTTGCCTTCAGAAGAGCCTCAGTTCTTCTCGGTTTTACCTGCAGACAGTTTGTGGAGGAACTGGGCTGGTCCCTGTTCCAAACATGTAGAAGAACTAAACATGTAGAACTAAAGAACTAAACAACATGTAGAAGAACTAAACATGTAGAACTAAAGAACTAAACAACATGTAGAAGAACTAAACATGTAGAACTAAAGAACTAAACAACATGTAGAAGAACTAAACATGTAGAACTAAAGAACTAAACAACATGTAGAAGAACTAAACATGTAGAACTAAAGAACTAAACAACATGTAGAAGAACTAAACATGTAGAACTAAAGAACTAAACAACATGTAGAAGAACTAAGCTCAGATGTTGTGTGGATGGAGAAAGTTCTGAGTGACTTTGGCTTTTTCTTTTCTTCGCTCACTTTGCATTTTGTAAACTGATCAAAACGAACAATCCTCACTTATATTTTTGAAAGTTCTTTGTTTACAGCATTTTTCTCACCTGCCTAAAACTTTTCTGTTTTTTGTTCTGTAACTCTCAGTGTTAATGTTTGGCCTGGAAAAGAGAAGATGAGCAGAGAAATGACTTTCCGCTCCTTTTCATCCATGTGTCGTGTGTTTAATATCAGGACGCTGCTCATGTCTTTTTATACTTTACAAATGAAATACAGAAATAAATAAATCTGCATTAAAGTGTTAGCAGCAAAAGTTGTATTAGATTTGCACCTCTTTTACCTCTTATCTCTTACTTGCAGTGGGAAAAGACACCACAGCTTCTACAGTACTCAAGTAAAAGTACTGTTACCAGTGGTGCAGGGTAACAAAAGTACATGTAGTAAAGTTCTGCACTGTGTAAATGTTTGTTTCTGTGGAGATGTCGTTGCTTTGGCTTTTTCTTTTGTTCGCTCACTTTGCATTTTGTAAATTGATAAAAAAACAAACCATCATTATTTATATTTTGAAAGTTCTTTGTTTAGAGCATTTTTCACTCCTGCCTAAAACTTTTGCACAGTTCTGTACATGAATGAAAAAGCCTGAATTTTTGCCGTGTGTATTTGAGAGGAGCTGCACCTTCTTCCTGGGCTTGAGCAGGTCCCTCCAGTCCTTCAGGAGGTGGTTGTGCTGTTCGTCCAAATGTTTGAGCCTCTGAGTCTCATTCTCGATCAGCAGGTGACATTTCTCATTCTGAAAACACACACACAGTAAATCAGAAAAGAGCCTAACAGGGCCCTTTAAAGTCTAACAAGCCTCAGACGGAGCAGTGCCTACAGTTAGCCTCACACTCCGAGGGAAAGTCAATGACCTCAGCCACAAAGTATAAATAGTTGTAAAGCAGAAGTAATAGAAATATCTGGTCTTGTACCTGAAATCTGTAGTGTAGCAGTAATTCTCTGAAAACAAATACTTTGTACTATTTACTGTTCTGTGAATTCCACTGGAGTGGCTGTGGAACACTCAGGCATGTGAACACTGAACAAAGCAGCTCCAGATGTTTCATTACATTCTATGGAAATATTAATGTAAATATATAATTGTTGATGTAAAACTGTAACTTTAGTATGTGTAAGATTCTTAACCTTTTACCGCTGAATGAAATAGGACTGAAATGTTGTATAATGGACAGCATACGAGTGCGAATGTGTTAAAAATTTGAATCTAATGCTAAGGTATGAATGAGATGCCGTGTTTGTGAGAGTGTTTGTGTCAGACTGGTGCTATGAAATACTGCTCTTATTGTTTATCTTAAATTATGTATTATTTATTCCTGTAAATTAGGGACTGCAGACGGAAACTAGCTATCTAGCTATAATCTGGTGCAGAACATCTCTGTTTTTTTTTTTTAAACTTAATGTATCTGTACATTGTCCCTTCAAATAAAGACTAAACTAAACTAGTTGTACCTGTAGTTGTTGAAGTTCTCGGATGTTGGCGTCGCACTGGCCGATCATCTCCCTCATCTGAGTGTCATGTTTCTGCTGCTGGTGGAGCCGCTCTGCCTTCTGCCTCTTCTCCTCCTGCAGCGAAAACTGGAACACAACAGGACCAGGGTTTAAAGTGTGTTTTGAAGAGTGTATTTAGTGTTCTGAGAACTAAAACTGTGGAGACGCCACATAAGCCCGAGTATCACAGGGTGATGTTCCTGTTTCCCCAGTTTTGAGCCCCGTGTCCCTGTCCCAGCAAATTTATCCAAAACTATTAATTTGTCCAGGTTTTAAACCAGACATGTCCCAGTTGTCCCTGTTTTTGACCAATTTGATCCATAGCAACAGTAAAGAGGGGAATATATTCATTTGTTTAGCTAAATATGGAAAACTGTGCTTGAAAACGACCATAAGGCAAAAAAATGCACCAACGAAAGTCCCTTCAGTGTTAAACTCGTGAGTCGAGAATGGACAATGTTACATGTTCTTTTCATCCCGAGGCTATAATAGTTTATACCAGGGGTCAGCGCCTTAAACACTCAAAGAGCCGTTTGGAGCGACTCCCACAGAAAAAACACCCAGAGCCACAAAACCCTAAAATGAGGATCACACTGCAGAGGATTTTTTTTTGTACCTGTTGCTCTGTATAAAAGACTCTAGTGTGTTGCATTTATGAAATCAATGAAAACACAACAGAAATAATCCACTGAGTCGAGTCCTTTAGTCTGACAGAAGCTGAAGCTTCAGCACTGAACTGTTTCAGAGCAGTTTATACAAATGAGCCATGAGGTTTAAGTTTTGTTGTGTGCACAAAGCTGCATTAAACACATCATTACTAAATGTCTATTTGATCCATCTGCTTATAGGAAATAAAAATCCAAGATTAAATTATCCACCTGGAACCAACCTGTGCCTGTCCTCATTTTATCTCCTGTTCTGGAGCTGAATGAATCTGTCCACGGAGCACTAAATGTTCTGTTTTCTTCAGAAACTTTTTTTTGTAGCAACAAACTCCTGCAAATTCTACTCTTTTGGTTTTAGTCCTGGTTTAGTCCTGGTTTAGTCCTGGTTTAGTCCTGGTTTAGTCCCACATTCCGCCTAAACGAGAGCATCAGTTTCAGTAAAATGCAGTGAGTCTGAGCTCTCCGGTGGGACGTACCTGTTTGATCTTCTCCCGCTCCTCGGCCGGGCTGCTGCTGCTCGCCTGGATGCGCAGACTCTTCTTAAACATCGTCATCCGGGTCTTGGCTTCGCTCCTCTGGATTTTGGGCAGGCGACTCTTCTCCTGCTGCTGTCGAGCCTTCAGCAGCTCGATCATCCTCTGGTTGTAGCACTGCATCTGTTCCTGCTCCTACAGTCGGAAAGAGGATTTTGTTTTTCTGAATTAAAATGGAAAAAACTAAATCAAATCCAACGTGTAACTTTTCTGGTAGAGAGCGCATGAAATACTTTTATCCACGGGGGTGTTATTGCTTTGTCTGGAATGTTTCACAGTATTAAACCTTTTTATCGTCATGGAGACTAAACCAGACCGAGTTACAGGTCAGATCTGTGGAGAGGCGACGCCGCTCACAGTCAGAATCCCTGTTTTTCTAGGTATTTTTGAGCTATAAAATCCCCTATAATTGGATAAATGTAAAGCAGAACTGTTTAGTGTCGCACTGTGGAACCTTCCAGGCAGAGCAATGACGTTACACAACTAAAAAGTTACACAATGCACCTTTAATAACACATTGTAATATTTTATAACCTGTAAAACCATTTGAAATAACAACAGTAATTCAACATGTGGCGCGGTTTCCCTAAACTGCACTTTTTGGACTTATGCAGTGTTAAAACATTTTGGAATCATTAAAACAAATTAGAAATGACTTCCATCAAATTATTCTGAGCAACACCAGTGTTTTTGTGATGAAAACGCTACAGCAACAAAAACCTTCTGTATGATATAATTTGGAAGAATCAATAACATTTTTTGATATTAACATTTTCAGTGAGTTTCCAGTACTTCCTTCACTTTGGTACCACAGAGGTGTATTTAAACAGTATCCAGATTCATTTTTCATGGTTTAGGTGGTGGTGCGACTTATATATGAAATATATCATTTCCCATGTTGGTTATTTTCACACTTTACTCCTGTATCACACTTCTCACTCCACTGCACACGTCTCCTGCAGAAAGAGCCACTGTCCTGCTGCAGGAGTGAAACATGCAGCGGGAAACAGCGATCGAGCAGCAGAAAGAAAGTTTAGAGTGAGAGAAACTTGTGTTTGATGGAGAAAAGCGAAGGAAACTCGATTTGCGATGAAGAAGGAAATGTCTGGTTTGATCAAATAAATTCCCCCCCAAAACGCGATTATAGTGCAGAAAATACAGTATATAAGAGGTGGTGTTTCCGTCTGATTCATGCTCGTACCTTCTCGTGCTTCTTGAGGAGCTGGTGTCTCTGGAGGAAGTACTGGTCCTTGAGCTGCTGCTTCAGGAGCTGGTGTCTCTCATGAAGGTTCCTCTCCTCCATCTCCCACATCGTCGCCTCACGCTCTGGAGATCGGCCAAATAAGACAGTTATAAAGGCCCTGGATACTGGACACTCCACTAACAGGAGGTATTAAAGTGGCTAAATCAACCTGAATGAGCTTTGAACCAGGTTACAACACTGGTCCTGTTTTTGAGCTGCTTTTATCCACCTTCTATCCCCACCCACATGTATTTGGCTGCAACTATTGGAAAGGCTCAAAGTGACACATGCAGGACGTCGACAAGCTCAAAAATATAACGTATAAATGACAATCTGCTGCTCGCCATCGTGAACCATAATGAGGAAGTCCATTTTAGATCAATAATGCAGATTACAATAAACAAAATCTAGAGCAATAATCTGACAGTTCAAAAGTATAGAAAATAAATAAATACTCTAATATGTCTTTAAAACTATGAGCATTTCACCTCGTATGAGCTCCTGCTTCTTGTTCAGACACTCTCGTTCCTTCTCTGCTATCTCCCTTTTGTTATCGGCGATGATCTTGTTCAGCGTCGTGTCCAAATGTTCTTTCTGATTGGCCAGAAACCGTTCCTCCTGTAGAACCAAAAGAACTTTACAGAAAGGATCCCACATTGAGAGAAAAAGCGTCTTCTTGGTTAAAGCTCACACCTCTTTGATCTTCATGTCCTGGTAGCCGGCCATGGCCTGCTTCATGGACTCTTTGCGTGTGCGTCTGGGCAGTTTGTCGACCGTCTGCTTCACCTACAAACACAAATGAGTAACAGTTAACACAATATATCGTGTTAGCTTAGAGTGAAAGGTTTTGGTTTAAACTAAATTATTGCCATTTTATCTACTTTTGTTGATTTTATTGACCAATACTCGAGCTACACCTGACTGTGGACACTCACTGAAGGCAAAGCGGGATAAGCACCTTGCTCAAGGACACAAAAGTCATTTGCACTGGAGGGAGCGGGGATTGAACCAGATACTTTTTGGTTCTTTATGTTTGGTAATTACTTCTTTTTTTTGTTAGAGTTTCATAAATTCGTGGCAGGGCTTTTATACAGATGTATGAGTACTATAAAGTGGATAAAGTCGCACATTTAAAGTCATTTATGCAACTTTCTGAAGGTGAAAAAGTTCCAAACAAAGTTAAAACTTTCTACATGGTGATAGATAAATCTTTTGCCACAGTATAGAATATTATAGCCAAAGGAACATAAAGGAACAAGGGTGTGGAGATACAAGCCTCTGTACAGAAGCATCTTTTTATATGATTTTCATTGCTATAAACACAACCAAAAAGAAAAACATGCTACAGGTTATTTGGCTGAAAAGGTGCACACTGTGGCTTTAAGAAAAAATCACATTACTTTATTCATTTCTTTCTAAACAAGTTTGTGATATTGCAGCGAGCAGAGGACATTTAGACATGGATCCTTAAGATTTCAGAAAAGACTGAAATATGAATGAACTTCACAGATTTAAGGACGTTTGTAAAGTCTAAAGGCCTAAAGTACAGAGTAAAGTTTGTGGAGTCGTTCTGTTATAAAACTGCCTTTGCAGATTGTTGACGTGGTTCAGTGGTGAACTGCGCTGGTGTTTACCTCTTTCTTCTTGAGCTTCATCTGGTCCTGGAACTTGTGGAAGGCTCGTTCCTGCTCGGCCTTGATGCGCCTGGTCTCGTCTTTGAGCTTCACCTGGTGATCCGCCTCCATCTTCTCGATCGTCTGCTTCTGATGCTTCTCCAGGTTCTCCAGCTCCACGTCGTAATGTTTCTTCTTGGCCTGAACAGGGACGGAGGGTTTAGTCATATCTGAACAACAAGACACAGTGAGACCATTTACTGCAGATACACTTATTTATCTGATTTATTTTATTTGAATTAGGACAGTACATATTAATCAATGCGTCTACAAAAAAGTTTCCACATAAATATGCCGGAGTTTGCACTGGAGCTAAATTCCATCTGTTGTCCTGAGGCAGAAACATTCAATATGACACAGACATTTAGACATTTCACCAGTGAGACATAAACACACAGCACAATAACATGACATTACACTATTTAGAAAGAGCCCAAGACAAATGGACAGTCATCTATGAGCACACGACTGCTGCGTTTTCAACCACTTCTTAAGGATTTGTTTGAAGGTTGAGTCGTGTCCACAGTTTCTGATGTGCTCTGGTCGTGTGTTCCATCATTTTGAGCCTCTGACAGACGCCACA
Source organism: Odontamblyopus lacepedii (assembly GCA_034769755.1). NCBI lineage: Eukaryota > Metazoa > Chordata > Actinopteri > Gobiiformes > Gobiidae > Odontamblyopus > Odontamblyopus lacepedii. Next base: position 1,341,269 of record CM068352.1, on the reverse strand, counting down.
GTTTGGCAAAATTTAGTTCTGCACCTTTGTTTACTGCAGTCTCCTCTTGTTAATGCTCTGGTGTTTATTCCAGTATTATTTTTTTTATTAATAAAACCCTTTAAAGGTGGAGGAGCAAGGCCATAAGGCCATTTAGAACTTTAAAACTGAGACAAGCATCCAGGAACATCTGAGAACTTTCAGAATCTCAGATATTGTACTTCCTCAGAATGTTACAGTAATGATCGTTTTAGGGCTTTTTATCTACGGCGTTCTTTTCTTAAACAGAGACTTTAGGGGCTTTAAAACCCTCTCAGTCGTCTGGGACCATGTGCTATGACAGGAGTTAAATCTTTGCTGCTTCTACTGTTAAATGAGGTCTTATACGCTTAAAATTTGACAAGTTAAATTTGATGATGTTGGAGATTTGCTTTACATGATCCTTAAAAGTTCCAAACACTCCACTGAGTTTTGGAGCCAGTGCGACACTTGTAAGACTTAAATTTAAATGAAATAATAATAAAATTGTGACTCCTAATATTTCTACTTTTATTATTTCAAACAACTAATGTTATTTTAAAGCGGCCGTATGACCATAGACTGTGTAGTGAACTGAGGGGATGCGATGTCACCCATAGCATTCGGCTCCAGTCAAATGAGGCTCACTGAGGCTGGGAGTTATGGGGGGATTTGGAGCAGAGTTTCATAATAGGAATTGATTTACGGACAAAATAGTCAAATAAAATCAGCCGGATCATGTGGAGTGGGTTATAACTAATACAAACATTTTAAAATCTAATCGAGGATCTTGAGCTGCAGTTACGGAAACGTCTTTTTCAATCCAAACTGAACTGGAGCCAGAGTTGATGAAGTAGGAAATTATATTAATAACTGTATGTTGATGACCACGTTTTGACTTATGTAGGTGCGGTATTACAGGTCAGATCTGGGGAGAGGCAGCCCTGCCCACAGTCTGTTTTACTAGTTATTTTTGAGCTATATATAAAACTAGCTGTAATTTAATAAATGTATGAATGTATGTAGGTAGAGCTGTTTAATGTCATAATGTAAAGTACAGTAACCACAGTGTACTGGATGTTGTAGTGTGTCTGTGGGACACGTACGTTCATCTCCTGGTCGAACTTCCTCTGCATCTGCTCCCTCTGAGACTCCAGTTTGGTGTTGAGTCCGGCCTGGGCCCGGTGCTCCTCCTTCTGCAGCAGACGCAGCTCCCGCAGCTCCTGACGCCTGCACAGCACAGCAGGGTTTAAGGGACGAGACTGGACAAGATTCATTATATTTTATTATATTATTATTATTATTATTATATATTATATTATTATTATATCATTTATGGATTTATTTGAAGAGTTCATTTGCAAAAACAGAGATAATGGCGTCTCTACTCATAATATTAGACTTTATGTAATAAATCAATTAAAATAAATAAATTAAAAAAAAACTACACAGAATACTGCAGCTGCAGAGGCTGCACTAGCACTGATTCATGAGAGGCATTGTAGGTTTAAATAAACTCAATGAAACTGGAAACTCAAACCACAGACTCTGTGCCGTTACTTTAAACTAAATGAGTGGATTCTATCAAGGTTTTTTTTTCATATTTTTTATTTAATTTAAAAACTCTTCTAAACTCTTCTTTCTCTTTGTTTTTTTGCAAATGAACTGAATATTTCATCATACATCAATACACTGCAAATTGAAAGTTAAAAAATAAAGTCATTGTGAAGTGTCTTTGTGTTACCGTGAAAAGCGCGATATAAAACCGATGTATTATTATTATTATTATTATTATTATTATTATTATTATTATTATTATTATTATTATTATTATTATTATTAAAGTAAAGATACAAGTCAAAAACAATTCATAAATTCATTAACAGGTGATGAGCAATGACAGAATTCCTTTTAAGGTGCACTTACGGCCACATCCACTAGATGGCGCAGGAGCAGTATGTTGAAAAGGGCACTTAGTTTGACAATACTAATATTTTACTCAAGTAAAATATGATCATTTATAGTATTATTAGCCATCTTCATGTCTTTTTGCCCCTGCTGCTCAATAATTCAAAGGAAAACCGGCCCTAGTATAAACATGTGGTATATTTGTATCTGTAAACACATTTAGTCTTTCCCCAGAGGACTTGGCCCCTTGTGTCTGGTCAGAACACACTGAAAACACTGACATATTTGGTTTGTTTCTGTTTAAACCGGCAGCCGCACCTCAGAAACCTCATCTCCTCGTCCTTCTTCTCGTCATCGCGGATGATTTTGGACGTGGTCACGCTGACCTCCACCCCGTCAATCACAAACTTCCTGGTCCTCTTCAGGGTCTTACTCGAGAAGTCCTGAAACACACACGAGGAAAACAGGGTTTCAATACACTGGATATTCTGGAAAATATTCTGACAGGCTGAGGAGGATTATCAAAGTCATTCAATTTAAGATAAAGTCATTATTAGTCTTCTATAGATCAGATCGATAATGAGCACATTTCCATACAACAGTCTCTACAAAGCACATTTATTTTTATACATGTCCACAACAAACTGTAATGTTCAACACAAAATAGTAGTTTCTTCAATATCAGCGTGTGGACAAGTTCTGATCCAGATCAGGACCATCTTAAAAGGACATTTTTCTGCCCCTGTACAGATGGATAATAAAGATATAAAGAGAAATGTCGCATAAGCAGGTCAAAATATGTCTATTCTGTCTGCATCCAATTATTATATATATATATATATTATATATATATATATATATATATATATATATATATATATATATATTATATATATATATATGTGTTTTAATGTCAGACAATAAGGAAGTACATGTTAGCATGCTAGTCGTTGTTAGCTTTTCCACTCTGGCATGTCCCCGGTTTGAGTATTTTAGAAATGAACAGCTTGAGGTCAGAATATGTCCGTGAACCTAATTCTGAAGTGTTTTATTAGATTATTACTATTTTATTTTTGTTACAAGTTTTGAAACCAATTCAAATGTGAAATGTGTTTAAATATAACTTTTAGCATGAATTAGTGTTATTACTATTACCCAGTTCTATAGATTTCCTTCTTTACACTGAAAGTCCAGGGTGTTAAAGCACAAGAAACGACCCAGTAAAAACCTGTCAGAGTTTAGTGTTGACGGGGTCGGGTCTGTGCGGTTAATTCAAGGACAGAGTGATTTGAATGGTATTTTGTGAGGATATTTCTCTGAATACAAAAACACCTCGAGGTTTTTGTTTGAAGAGGAAGGAGGAGGTAGAGGATGTGCTGTTTCCTGCCCGTCTGGTTCTGCTCCAACATATGAAAGGCCAGATTCACCGAAACAAATAAACCACAACTTCTGCTTGGAATCTCATCTATTATTAAGAGCGCAGAAGGTGCAGAGGTCAAATAGAAGTTCAGATTTTTACTTAAAGCGTTTTTGTCTTGTTCTTACTCAATGTTTGATCTGTTATCATGTGGTTCCCTCATTAAAAACAGACCTGGAGTTGTGTTTTGCTTCATTCATTCATTTTTAACACACAAATCCTGCAGATTTAGGCTGAGTTCTTCTCTCAAACTCTCTGTTCCACCTTGTGATGTCATGTGGTAATACAGGAAGTGCTCCACTGTGGTTTTAAAGTCCATGCATCTTTATTATAATCATTTGGATGATTTCAGCCCCAGATTTGCACATGTCTACAGAACAAAAGGTAAAAAGCCGCTGTTACACTTGAAAACAACCACTTTGTGACTTGTGAAATGTGGACAGACGAATAATAAAGAGTTCCTCAAACATGTGAATGAAACAAAACACAACTCCAGGTCTGTTTTTGAGGAGGAAACATTTTAACGCGTCTTAAATGTTCACAAGAGTCAATTTAATGTCATATAGGACCTTTATTTATACTGGTTTGGTCCATTAATGTAAAATACAAACTTGAAGTATTGATGCTAGTTTGAATGAATTTGTTTTATATCTTATGGCTGTGGGTGGGCGATACAGGCAAAAAAAGCAGATCAATATTTGTGAGAAACTGGTTAAAACACCTCTTTATAAGTTTTTAAATTATTGACATTTAAAGGTCCTAGATTATACAAAATTGACTCTTGTGAGTTTTAAGCCACATTATAAAGCTGTTCCCTCCTCAAAAACAGACCTGGAGCTGTGTTTTGGTTCCTTCACACGTGTCTGAGTAACTCTATATTATTAGTTTGTTTACAACTCAAAAGCTCCAAACGCTCTGTGCTCACGTGTGGTGCTAACGTGTGGTGCTAACGTGTGGTGCTAACGTGTGGTGTCATGTTGCGGTAGTTTAAGTTTACAGCTCCTTTTACCTTTTTGTCCAAAATCCAGGCACTTCAAAAAAGGAAAAAACACATGAGGAAAAGTACAGGCCTTAACCTTTTGTTTAGTAAAAAAATTCCCGGTTTGGAATCATTCAGTTTATTCTAATATGTGTGGAGTTTAAAAACACAGTGGAGCACTTCCTGTATTACCAGGTGACATCATGAGGTGGAACAGGGTGTTTTCTGTTTGAGAGAAGAACTCCAGGTATGTTTGCGATGAGGAAGCTACATTACAGCAGATATGAGAGAATAAAATCCAGGCTCTTAAGTATCGCACTGAAGTACATGTCGTCAGTGTTACATAAGGTAATGGACAGAGTTAATGTTAAACGTTTTGTACTAAAGAACCATGAATCATTGACTCCAGACTGAGGACCGAGGCACAGTCATGAGCACTTGTGTAACCCTTGAACACACCTGCATTTCCCCTGTGGGTGGTGCAACAGTGAGAGGTCTGCTGCACAGGCCCAGAGGCACAGAATAAGTCTGTGATATCCAGAACAAGAATGACAGAAATGGTATTTGTTCTAAGTATTACTGGGTTTAGAAGACACCAGAGGATTCTTTAGGCCAATATTATTTAATACAGGTGGGGGCAGCTACAGTTAATATTGTACAAATGCAGATTTTGATTTAGTTTGTAATACAAAAAGAAATTACAAGGTTCAACATTTGTTAATTTACTTTTGAATTTACCAGAATCTGAAAACTGCCGAGAGAAATGACAGATTGAAGCTTTGAAATCTTCATTTAGAAATGCTAAAACAATCATATGTTCAGAACACTAAGGTTTCACTGAGGTTTCACTATAAATGTATAAATATATTCCTATTCCTATTGTTAAAGCTAAACCTTTATAGCCTGATTCATCAGCTCGTTTCACTTGGAGGAAACCGTCTGGCCTCGCAGCATTAGGATTCGTTCTCTCGGTGGTCGGCGGGGACTTTTTTGATTTAACCAACTGCTGTTATTTGGTGGTGACGTCTGTAAAGCACCAGAACACTCAGTGTGTCCAAGTGATCGCAGCACAACAGCAAACAAAGCAGAGACTGAACACGTCTGTCAGGAGCAGTTGTTTCTGTGAGGTGAACTTGTGAATTAAAGGTACAATAAAAAATGCAAAGTTATTATTTGACAAAGGAAGTCCAGAGGAGGACAGTGTCTGCAGTCTCCGGTTGGTTCTGGCCAATACACGACTTCACCGATCGGCCGGTGCACCGACTACAACTTCCAGGGTTTTTGCAAACTGCCGAGTGTTTCTGATTCCCGACTCGTCGCTGGAGAGAAATGAAACTGAGAGGAGGGACTGCAGTAGGTGGTGCCAGCCTGACTAATACCTTTATACTGGGGCGGGTAATGTTGGCAAAAATAATATCTTTGCTAAATAGTCACTTTTACGTAGCACTTTCTGACCTTCCAGGGGCTGAACTCAGATCCACCAAACTGTGGGTCAGTGGATCTGACGCTCAACCAGTGATGGTTCTGTCCAGAGCAGGATTTGAACCGCCAAACCCTGGATCAGTACCAGATCCTCACTAACTCACTCCTCGTATTCTCCTTTCTCACGTGGTCCGTATAAATCCTCAAAAATACAATAAAAGAATGTGTTGACTAATAAAAAAGTCAAATAACTACCACAATCACCAAAGGACACGCCTTCGCAGTATTTCTTCATATTTATTTACCCAACTTTTTTCCATCCACAGACATTCCACACGTACGAGCCCCATTAGTCGTCACTTCCTCATCTCCTGGAGGCAGAGGACAGTAGGTGCTGCACTACAGTGTCGTCACATGGAGCTTCCTTTAAAGGTCTCTACAGCTGAGCAAACACCAGCGTGATGGAGTCCAGACCAAACATCCCGTTTTTTTGTCTCAACACTGATGTTTTCAGCGACTGTGTGGGTGTTTATTTTAGTACGACACTGAATGAATAAGTCCACTTCCTGCCGTTCATGATACTGACACTGCAGCTCATCACCACACGCGGCTCTTCTAAACTGTGCTATAGTTTAAACAGTGGTGTGATCTCAAACACAGCCCTATGTGCAGTGGTACATGTGGTTTATTCTGTTTCACATCTTGTTTAGACCGAGTTAAATCTGGGTTTAGACTTAAAGGTCTCATATTACGCAACACTGACACTTGTGAGCTGTAGGTCAACCTGGAATTCTGTTACTTCATCAAAAACATGCCTGGATTTGTGTTTTGGTTCATTCACATGTTTGAGTAACCCGACATTATTAGTCATGAAGCAATAGGTTTCAAATGACCTTTACTTTAGTAAAGACTGAAAAAACAGGACAGAAATGATCCAAATGATTCGAGTGAAGGTGTTTATGGAGTTTATGGAGCACTTCCTGTATCACTGGAGTGGAGTGTTTTCTGTTGGAGGCTTTAATGGAGATTCAGTGAAACTAGATACTCATTTAAGCAAGTTGATACCTTTTTTTTTTTTTTTTACATAATTGGAACCAATTTTACCTTGAGTTTTATCAAAACAAGTATAAGAGCACATGGTCTAAAAAAACAACTGTTGGTGTGGGGTGAAAATTACAATATTGTCTAAAAAAGAACTAAAATTAGTATTTGAGTAACAAAACTGGCAGAGTGCCTGTTCTGTGTTGTTGTTCTTTATTCTGTGTGTGTGTGTGTGTGTGTGTGTGTGTGTGTGTGTGTGTGTGTGTGTGTGTGTGTGTGTGTGTGTGTGTGGGTGTGTGTGTATGTGTGTGTGTGTTTATTGTGGTTTGTAGCTGTTCTTGATGTGAATCTTTTCTGTCTGAACAGGAAGTTGTGAGTCAGGCCTGATTCATCTGTTAAAAAAGTTCCTGTATAAAAATCCGAGGACATTAAGGTGAATAGAAGAATTTGACTCTAAGTTTAAATTCCCTCTTCTGCGTTTAGAACTGATGAGCCTATTTTACTCCTGATGTACACTTAGTTTGGTCCTGTTCTGGTCCTGTTCTGGTCCTGGTCTGGTCCTGGTCTGGTCCTGGTCTGGTCCTGGTCTGGTCCTGGTCTGGTCCTGGTCTGGTCCTGGTCTAGTCATGGATTTATCTGTTTATCTGACTGGGACAGAACATGTTGCTGGACAGACAAGACACAACATGAATGTGAACACAGCGGATCATAGAGCAGCAGCAGTAGTAACAGTAGTAGTGCACCCTTAATTCAGACTCATTCATTTCTACTGAATATATATAAGTATATTACACTGTGGTAAAGTAAAATGTAAGACTGCATTGTTCTGGGTGGGTGTCCTGTAGAATAATGTGTTCTGGAAAATTCTCCCGCTTAATAATAACTGCATTTCCATCTCCATAAACCTCCACAGGTCAACAGAAGAACAATAGAGCCACAGAACAGCGTCACTGACAGAGCGGTGCCTACACACAGGCACAGGGGCTGCAGACGCTGCTGCATATTTGCTGCATATTTGCTGCATATTTGGCCTCGTGAACTCGGTCTGTCCGTCCAAGTCTGAACCGAGTCGAGAACATTGTTTTTCACTGGGAGAAAGAAACACGGACCTCATGAAGTGGCTGATGTGAAAACTATTGTACTATTGCTACTACTATTACTGTTGCTCCTGCTACTACTGCAACTACTACTGCAACTACTTCTACTACTACTGCAACTACTCCTACTACTACTGCAACTACTCCTACTACTACTACTGCAACTACTACTGCAAGCTGCTGCTTTCATTCTATTCCTCGCAGTGGGAATAACTTAAATAATCCCAGTATCATGTCAACAACTCTACTGAGTTTATAGACTTTGAAATTGCAGAGCAAATATTGTTAACAGAAATAGGACTTGTTATCTTGGAAATCCGATATCATCTCCCATAAAAGCACCGTCTCCTTAGGCACTAAATAATAAATATGAAATGGCCTTTTTATGGCCTGAAATCAATAAGCAGCCAGTATCTGTGGTGTGGCTCCACCCAAAGTGAATAGGCTCTTCTAATGGGACACAGCTCCAGCTCTGTTTGGACGCCCACTCCCACACGCTCCAAACACACAATGCACTTTCAGTTCCTACGCCGCCCAAGAATTAAGTGTTTTTTTCCAAGGAGGGGTCGAGAGAAAGGGAAGTGCCATAAACTGCCCAGGCGTCTCCACACAACAAACATATCAAACACGCAAAATGGGAAGGGTGAGGTCAACAAAAAAGTGCTTATTGTCATCAAAAGTGAGATTCTGCAACTTTCTGGAGGTGGAAAGTCAACTGTATAATTCTGAGGAAAAAGAAAGTTAAACCCATACTTCAGAACATCTATGTCCATGGAGATAGACTGCGTTTTGTGCATGGATCTATAATAAAACTGGATAAGACACAAGATCAGTGGCTGCTCTACAGACACTGCAGCTCCGGACCAGGAAGAATTCGCCCATAGAAGCACAATGCACTTTTTGTGAAATCAAACTGCCCATGTTCGGCTGACAGGGCATCCACAGCTTTCATAAACGTCGAAGTTTGTATGGATTCTTCTGTGTTTTTACAATATGAATTTAACATGTTTTTTAAATCATCAAAGCACCTAAAAGTTAGCTTTGTAAGAGTGAGCTTAGCCCCGCTCTGAGCCTGCACTAGTTCTGCTTTGGCAGCTCGCGCTCTGATTGGCCAGAACTGCAGGTTTATGACATCACACGTTGCCACATAAGGCAGAAGTAATGCAGAAGTCAAAATGAGCGCAGGACATTTAAAAAAATACAACACCTACATCCTGGATTCATCTTCCGGATTTGATCAGAGTTCAGTAGTTTTGTGTCATACTGTGGGACATTATCACCACTGACTGTATGAAGAGGTGGACTAAGGGAGTGTGACGTCACCATTAGTTCAGCTCCAGTCAAATGAAGCTCATCAAAGCCGCAATTAAGGGGTGAATTTGGAAATGATTTCTAGACAAAATAGCGAAATAAAAACCAGAATCATGTAGAGTGTTAATACAAACCTGACGGCAGCATTTACAGAGGAAAGGGACATGTTTTTGTTTTCAATTCAAAGTGAACTGAAGGCACAGTCGATGGAGCCGGAAGCATGTCCATGCTCATTTCCTATTTGGAACGTGGCGGCTAGCGGGTTAGCTATATCCATTTATATATACAGTCTATGATCATAGCCAATTATTATTATATATTATATTATTTCCATGGAAACGAGCAGGAGCAGGCCCTCCTCCAGGTCAGGTAAGAGTCAGGTCTGTGGAGATGCAAGCCGCCTTCGAGCACAGACACATGTTTGTCAGTGTAAAAGACACATTCGCAATGAAAAAAGAAACTTTTCTTTTAGTCCATGTGCTTGCTTGTTTTTCTATAGTTTATTTTTTACATACTGTGACATTAATGTGTGGCCCTTCAGGTTCGGCTGAAGCTACAGTATCTACAATTACATTAATTACATTATCAATTAAAATAATTGTTTGAAATTAGAATGTTTGTGATCAAGGCTATAATCAAACACAACACAAGAACAATTTAAATAAGCTGCTGTATGTGTCCATGTCATAAAGTAAAATGTGTTCCGCCCCAGTACAGGTGGATTGCAAAAGCAGCTCGGGGTCAAAACGCGACAGCCACGTGCTCTTTGCATCTAATAACTTTTAATAATAAGTATTTTTATTGTCCGTGAACCAGGAAGAAGTCAGGGTATGTTTCATGCTAATGTTCTGGCCTCTGAAAGAACAGAATGGAATTGTATTTGTCTGTTTCACAGTAAAACGCATAGACGGCACAGTATGTATCAGTGGACATAGCTAACCTGTTAGCCACCGAGTTCAAATAGGAAGTAAACATGAACTCACTTCTGACTCCATCAACTCCAGTTCACTCTGTATTGTAACTGCTGCGGTCAGTCCTCATTTCTGGTCTTAAAATGCTCATGTTAACCCGTTCTACATGATCCTGGGGTTTTTATTTTGCTATTTTGTCACACCAAACTGTAACTGCTGGCCTCGGTGAGCTTCATTTGACTGGACGAACACTATGGGAGACGTCACACTCCCCGAGCCCATTTCTTTATACAGTCTATGATAAATAATAAGGAAGAATAAGGAAGATGCTCAGAATGTGTTTAAAAAGTGAGAAATAAGTGAAAAGTAAAACAAAGTAATGATGTTTTTCACATTTTGAAGGCAGCAAAAGTCCAGTACTCACCCTGGAAATGATCATGTTGTTGTTGATGGACATGTCCATGCTTTCGGACACTACACTTCCAGGATACGAGACCCTGGAGTGGTTGAAGCCCCCGTTGATGTAAGGGGACGCTGGCTCCGAGGTGCTCCGGACGGGCCTCCTCTCCGGGGTGGACTTCGTGGAGCTGGTCCTGGGGAGGGAGATCCGAGGGGAGGGGGGAGGTGTGGGGGTGGGGACAGACCCGTTGGACACCGGGGGGACCTTCTGCTCCTGGGTCTTGGTCCGGTCCGGTCCAGGGGAGTCGATGATGAGGTTGACCTGCTCCTCGGACACTTCGCCCTGGGGCAGAGAGGGCGGCTGCTCGCTCTCTGGAGTCTCCACAACAACCTGCACCAAAACACATGAGTAATACAGAGGGAATTCATCTTTTAGAGGACATGTATAGTTGTAAAATCAGATATTTTACTTGGAGCTCCATCATCATAAACCTGCTCAGTTTTATTTCAACTGATTCAGTTTTAATCGATGGTAAATGGCAACTGGTCACATTTTTCTACAGCGCTTTTCCACCTTCGGCACTCGAAGGACATCAAGGAAGCACTCACCCCTCACTTTTCTTTTTTTTTTTTACCAAATAAAGCTGATACAAAGCTGTTGACAGGGGTATGAACTGAACCCTGATTTAGAGAACATCCACGGCTTTCAGACTGATCAAAACATTTGCACAGTCGCCATAGCAATTAGCAATTTCATACTAATATTCTATGAAGCGGAGACCCAAATCTCTCACCTTATCCTCAGACGTGGGCGTGCTCTTCCCGTCTTCAATCCCTGAATCTGAACTTGACGTTTTGGTGGACCCTTCACTTTCACACTTGTCAGACTCCAGCAGAGCGTCTCCAGGTAGAGCCCCGTTGGACAGAACCTCCGCCCCGCCGCTCTCCTCCGCCGGCGCTTTGGGGAGGGCGCCGTGCCGGAGCGTGGGGACCGGGACCCCCTCCTCTGACGGGCTGCTGCACTCGCCCGTGCCCTTCCTGGGGACCGGGGTGGGCGCGGGGGTGGGGAGGGGCGTCGGCAGGGGCGTGGTGGGCGTGGTGGGCGAGGGCGTGGTGGGACTGGGGGAGGCGGTGGAGTGCTCCCCCTCCAGGCTGGTCTGACTGGTTTGACACGGCTCTTTACCTGGAGACTGTGGAGGGAAACGGAAACACAGTGAGGGAAAAGTATCACCATTTAGTCTTCTCATGTCGGGCTGCAGGAGGAATCACATCCTCATCTAAAATGTGGCTTGAGTCGGTGCAATAAAAGGCTGCAGTTATTTAGATGCATAGATAATCAGCAGAATGTCCTGTCTTTTCATGGAGATAATCTGTTGTGCCTCTAGGTTTGGTTTTGTTCCCTTTATTTGCTCTTTTTGCAACTCTTTTTAATGGTACGATCACGAAAAAGACAAAAAATGAATTACAATTCTTAAGTACTGTGATGATTTGCAATGTTTAAAAAGTAAGATTCTGTTCAGATTGTGCACTGTAAACCGCTCCAAGAGGATCAGCATTTCAGAGAAATATGAAATGAAAAACTAACACAAGAATCATCAAAGGCTGCAGTTATTTATGCACAGATATAATATCCTGTCTTTTCATGGAGATAAACTGTTGTATCTGGAGTTTAGATCTCTGCAAACATGTTCTGAAATGGAGGGGAGTCATATTTCAGTTTTCTCTCAAATGTTGATGCTCCTCGAGTGGTTTACAATCTGATCTGTAATTCAATTTTGGTCTTTTTTGTGATCATATCATGAAAAAGAGCAGCAAAAACAGCGTCTTTTTGTTACCATCTTCAACAAATATAGATTTTTTTAAATATATATAGCAGATTTTATTAAGGAGGGATTAAATATTTTGATTGCAGTAAAATACATTTGGTTTCTGAGTAGTTGTAGTAGCAGTAGAGGATATTACAAACTTTTCGTTGACAGTTTTGAATCAGGAAACTAACACAGACTTGGCCAAAGCTCCTGGCAGAACATTCTGGTATGAAAATGTTTCTAGAAGTGCTTTTATAATATCTCCCAACACCCGACCTGCTTAGTTTAGTTAAACATGAGAAAGTAAATAGAGGAATGCAGCATGTGCAGATTCCTGCCTGAAGATCAGATCAGACACATTTTAATTACAGAGCTGACGGTGCAAGTGTCAAACAGGCCTGACAAACTGGGACATGCTCCAGTCTATAAACAGCACTTCCTTCTTCCTGATCGTGTGCATAAAGTCAGGTCAGACTCTCAAACATATAGAAATATATAATAGATAAGAAACATAAGAATAAGCACGGTAGTGTATTACTGTGCTGCACTGTAGATACATGTCAAATATGATTTAAAGGGCAGGAACAGCTTTGAGGTTAACTCAAACTTCCCATATAATATTTATATATATAATATTTGATTCATTAATGTGACGGCAAAAAACATTAAACATTTTAGACCATAATTGAAGTGTGTGATATTCTTTAATAAAATTGCTGGGTTTAAAGTCACGTCACAAAATTCTACAAATATTTCTTTAATTAAAAGTATAAGTATATTATGTAAAATTGACTCTTGTGCGTGTGAGGCAATGTCATGATGATGTTCCCTCATGACACTGACCAGAC